>JAUCMS010000028.1:9494063-9509973 GCA_032357445.1 Enteromius radiatus | reverse complement strand
GACTATGAGATCGGGAGTCGAATCAAGCTCCTCGAATCGAAGCATCGAATCGTCGACCATTCGAGGACACCCCTAGTGCAGTTACAGAAATATTACAGCTGTAGATACTATGGAAGTACACAGGTAATAGGGACACTTAATATAAAGTGGGACCATTAATGGATAAATATATATATATATATAAATTTATTTATTATTATATCAATAATTTTGATTAGTTATGTTTTTTTCCTAATATAACCAATTCATGATTGTACATGAGACACCAAACAAGTTTCAAATAGTTTCAGGAAAATAACATATTCTCTTAAAAATGTGTATATAACAAATATGTAATACACTATAAATCACATAGTAATGACTGTAATAATGAATATGATTATGTTAAAATTTCATGGTCGTGTGATGTTTTTGTCTGTACTAGTCTGTGAAAGGTCCTTTTTAGATCTTAAAAAAAGAATATATTAATAATAACCTATCATACTAATTATGAGATAGGTAAGATGTTTTTATGTTTTTGCTCACCAAGAGTGCATTTATTTCATCAAAAAGTAAAACATGTATACTGCGAAATATCACAATTTAAAATAATTGTTTCCATTTTTAATATATTTTAAAATGAAATTATTCTAATATGCTGATTTGATGCATTACAAACATTTTGTATTATTCTCAATGTTAAAAATGGTTTTGCTATGATCTATTACATTACAGAACTTCAGATGAGAATTCATTTTTAGTCTGATATATCAAATAAATTTGTATTTGCATTTCTCCTTATAATCAAATTAGTATTCAACAGCGCTGCCTTATAATTTGAAGGACATACATAATTTTTTAGCTGCACAACCTTCAATCGAAAATGATTGCTGAGACCACACATTTGTGTGTGTGCGTTTGTGTTGGTATTAATGGTTTATGGGGACACATGTTTGATGAAATGGGTATGACAGTGGTATTACAATTTGAAGGTAGTTTTTGAGGACACTGCCAATGTCACCATAATTCAAAAGGCTTAAAAATACACTAAACAGTGTTTTTTGAAAATCTAAAAATGCACAAAGTTTCCTGTAAGGGGTAGGTTTAGGTGTAGGTTTGGTGTACTGCAATACCACATATAGTTTGTACAGTATAAAAACAATTACACCTATGGAGTGTCCCATAAACCACAAATACCAGCATATATGTTTGTCTGTGTGTGTGTGTGTGTGTGTGAGAGAGAAAGACTCACCCGAGCTCAAAGCCCAAATTCTCACACAACAGTCTGTGGAACCACTTAGAACAAATCTTTCCTTGTCAGCCAAGTCGAGCACACGTGCTGAGGACAAACAAATCAAAAGACTGAAAGTTGAAGACAGAGAGCAGGGGGAAAAAAGTGTGATTGCAGGACACGAGAAAATTGAGCACGAAGGACAAAGGATGCGAAGAACAAATGCACTGTCAAAACAGCAAGACAAGGAGTGATGGAGAGCAAAAAGGACAGATGGGAAGGAGGGCATAAGTAGCTGGAACAAAAGAGGTTAGAGAAAAGAGAGAGAACATAAAGGACTAGTGAACAATCGCGGGTACATCTGTATCAGCCGGCTGGCCCCACCAACAGGATCAATTATTCTTCACTTTCCCGGGCTTGAGAGAGTGTGAGTCTGTGTGTGTACCTAATCTCCTGCAGTACTCTGGAGATGGTGCACTGAGACAGGTGACTCCACCGCTGTGGCCTCCCAAATTGCGCTGCTCCGTTGCCGTGGGAACGTGCCACACTTTAACAGTTGTATCTCGACTTGAATTGGAAGAAACAGGAGGGAGAGAGAGAGGTGTTAACGGATACGTCAGCAATTTCACAGTCAGTTAGAGTCCTAAACTGTTTACTTTTTGCTGTACCTGCCAGAAATCACAAGATTGTCGACGGCGACCGCACAGGTGATGATGTCACTATGACCCTCCAGAGTTCTGAGACGAAACTTGGCCTTTTCCCAAGTTTGTTTGCGAGATTTGAACTCGGCATCTGTGACGTATGAAGAAAAACAAACACTTTCATATAAACTGAGGTCATGTTTTCTCCTTTCCCATGAATGCTGATAAACTAACCATCTGTTATATCATCGCATGAGACAGCCATAAGGCAGAACTTCCTGTGAAAGACAAGCAGGCTTGTAATCAACATCTGTGCGAGTAACTGTAATTGTGTGTGTGATTAGTGCACTAATTTGACCTTCTTGTTCTTCTGCACTGGGGCTGACGGGGAGATGCGTTTCTCCTCTGCCATCTGTCTGGCTTTCATCGCTTCTTTCAGTCTCTTGTCTCTCCTCTCGCGCAATCTTCAGCGCAGGGCGACAAGCAACAACAAGTTGCTCTGTGACCTCCTCGCTATCATGAAAAAAAGAAAAACATCAACAAGCACTGTGAATTATTCTCACGCTTGTCCATACGTGTTAAACAAACACTGCTTGTCTTGTTATACCTTTGTTGTAACAAGTATATTATTAAAAAACAATGCATGACACAGAAAGCCTGAGTGTGGGAGTTTTTAAAGAAATATGATGAATCAATACTTTCTAGACACCAGAGCGGAAGACTAGCCATGAGCAGAGGTCTAGAGTTTAATCTTACATGCCCCGGCCGTCTCTCTCTCTCTCTCTCTCTCTCCTTCCCTACCTAGTCGCTCATTCTTACACTTGTCTTTTCATGTTATCCTCCTCCTTTCCCACAATCCTTTGAGTTTGCTGGGGGCCAGAATGCTGCAGCAGAAGCTCAGCCAATCTGGAGCGAAGCTCCGCCTTCTTTGAGACCTACAAAGAGTGATGTGTGACAAAAATTGAATTATGCTTAAATGAATACATTAGTTATTCTTAAAATTGTGTGTTTCTATTCAGTCTATTCCTGAGTGAACTCTTTATGTGTGATCTGAGCTTAATATATACGGTCTCTAAATGTGCACTGTTCTGAGTGCAGAAGTAAAACAGAAATGTCATCGAGTGAATAAGAACATGGTAATTCTGTACCTTTATTTTTTCCTCGGGAGTGAGGGAAATTTTGATCTCCAAGTTTTCAATTTGCCTTAACTTCTTTTGGAGTTTCCTCACCTCCCCCATCTGACTTCAGTGTAAACACAAACTCAGTGCCGACGGAATTCAGACTGCAAGGATTATTCTTCTAGTCACTGAGCTCTTTGTTACTAGACGTGCATGCTTTTATCGATGTTTTATTTGAAATGCATCCACGGTTGATATTGTAGAAAAGAGTTAACGGATTTGTTGGTGCTCTACTCAAGACTACTCTCACGGATACTGTAAAGTAGACGTGTACGCAAACCCCATCAGCCGGAAATCAACCGATGTAAAAGTGACCTCATCTGAAGGAAACTTGTCTGTGAATCTCTCTGGCGACATCGTGTGGATTTAGGAGAGCTTTTCATTTGCTCCTCTACCCAGCAAACACAAAACGTTATCACAACCTTTTCACATAGTGAAAAAAAACGTTTTTACAACGTTGTTGTCTTTGTTGGGTATTTGCATGCTTCTATAGTAGACAGTTGTAATATAAATGACATTTCCTATCTTTGAGAAGCGACAGCAACACGTGTAATTAAGATATTTAAACAAGTGTATACTTATTTTTGTACAGAAAACATCTCCAATTCTCTAAAAACATCTCTAATCTTTTATTAAACTTTAAATTAATATATAAAATGATTCAGACAGTTCTCACATTTGACAATGTAATACAAAAAGAAATACAAGTCACATAGCAAACATAATGAATAAGGCATAATCACAATAGACAAAATACGCAAATTAAATAAAAACAGATATAGGTATACATAAAAAAAAAATAATAATAAAATAACTGAAGACGTCCGTAGTACTATCTTTGTGGCAACTTAGGATTCGACTTTATAAATTCCATTTTGAAACTTTAATTTTCATGCAATTTCATTAGATTATCATACAATTTTGACATTTCCTGATAATTCCAAGGCTGTTGAAACATTGTATATTTCCAATTCACATTTAATTAATATGTGTTTAAATATGTAACACAGCTGTCATTTTTGGTTGGCCATACATTGCTGTGTAGCATAGACATAAGCATTTACATAATTTAATTTGAAAATAATTAACTACATCTAAAGGATTATAATATTTCGTTTAAAAATCTGGAACTTGGGCAAGTGTGCAACGTTTTTCTTAACAATATGAAAAACAATAAATTCAATATTTAAATCTTTGGTTTCATAAGGTAGTATAGTAAATTTCAAATAAAAAGTATAATTTACACCCTAAAACTACTTTCCTGGTCATGTTTGACCTTACTGGACGGAAATGACGTCAGGTCGCACGGGCAGCATTCGCGCGGCGCTCGGGAGGAAGTGCTGTGTAGACAGTTCGGCTAACTCCGTAAGAAAAGAAAAAAATAGAAAAAAAACACAAGGGAGGAAAAAAAAACTCATTGAAATTCTTCAATCGGGTGGGCTCGTAAAGACTTCACAAACTACCCCGATCGGAGGAAGCCCCCGGCGGGCGAAGTAAAAGTATTGAGAGCTGGTAATCGGTCTTTATTTTTCACTTTGAAGCTTGTTTTTGGCTGTTGATGTGAGCCGCTGGCGCTGCTGTCGCCCGATCGCCGACACTCATGTGCCGGAAGTCTGCGTAAAACCGCCTCGGTCCCAGCGTCGACGTTTTTTCCCCACTTGTTCTGTTTTTTTCTATCGTTTTTCGCCTTTCCTTTTTTATTTTAGCAGGCAGTAGTGCGAACGCGCGGGTCACGTCATGCTGTGGGCTGCGGGTCCGCCTTCGTTATCGTTCAGTTGATTCGCCGCAGCCTGTCAATAATATTCAGATATTTAGATGGGATGGGTTATTTGTAAATATATATTTGAATACTTTTAATGTAATCAAAAAACATAATTTTTCAGTGCATCGTTTTGAATAAATAATAAAGCAAAGCACATTCTCTTTTCTGCAACAAAATGATAAATTTCACCCAGAAAAACGCAAGAGCTAATATGTACACAATAACCTGAACACATACACTCCCGAGTGATGGTGATTCTGCTATATGAAGAGTGTTGCAGTCACGTTTGAGGGGTTTATAGCAACTAGCTAATGCGAAATGGATGATTTATTTGTTGCGGTGTTGACCAGTAATAAACATAATGGGCACCAGCTCTTCCTGGATAAAAGTCATATCGTTCATTTCAGTATATAATCGCGTTATTGAAAATAGTGTTTATTGAATGAAAGTGTTTATTAGTAAAATATGCATTTATTCTATTCTATTGTTATTTTCTTTATATATCTTTTGTAAAATGATACCCCCCAGGTATTTTTTGCTTTTTAATTTAAATGTGTAATGTATACCTCTGTCCCTATCCTTAACCTCTCACTTTAAAAGGTTGTAATGTGTGCACATTAATGTTTTGGCTTATCAAAATGTTTTCTTTCTTGTGTCAGGGGTGATGGAGGATTCCCATTTTAATTCTTCCTATTTCTGGCCCCCTGTACAGGGACAGGTAAGACATTTTAAATGTATTTAACGGCATTTTTATATATACATATAAATATAAACATTGTAACTGTTTACAGTTGAATTTCATGGCTGGCCTGTAATGGCATGAATATATTACAAATGTATTTTCATGCTTAATTTTGCATTTTACATTACATACATTAACTACCGTTCAAAACTCTAGCAATACTTTCTTACATGTACATCTTATTCCACTAGGATCTATTAAATGAATCAACTGACAGTAAAAATTATTACAGTGTTAAAAAAATGCTGTTCAGTTTCAAGTAAATACAGTTTTTTTTGTTCATTTCTGTTTATCAGTGAAATTATACTGATAGTATATAAAAAAATCCGCATGTTAGAATGATTTCTAAAGGATCATGTTACACTGAAGACTAGGGTAATGACTACTGGAAATTCAGCCTTGCCATCACAGGATTCAATTACATTGTAAAATGCCACTGCTATGATTGGCTAATAGTAGTGTATGTTTGACAGTGTGCATTCTTCATAGATGGACGTTGCTGTGATTTTGGTCAATAATGCATAAAATAGCTAATTACATATGAAATGATCTATAAGCAGTAGTGATCATGTAAGAAAAACAGCTACTCACACTTGTGTTTTTACTTTACTGTCAGATCCAATACAATCGCCACAATATCCCCTTTTAGTTTTTATCTTTTTGAAAATCCCATGTCGAATTGTTTTTTGTTATCAAAAATAAAGTTTATTTACTCTTTCCTAATGTTGAGATCAGAAGGAAATGCAAACACAGTTTTCCCTTCAGAGCATCTTTATTGTTTGGTTCTGCATAGATTTGCACATTTTTGCTAAATTTTGGACCTCATATATGCAAAAGAGAAGCACATAGGGAATGACCTCTTTATAAACAAATCTTACCAAACCCAAACCTTTTTCCTTTCTGTTTTTTAACCAATAACCAAACGTTGTTGTCTTTCAGATTGAGAATACTGTATTTCTCAATAAGGTAAAAGAGCAGCTTGGTCAGGACAAAGGCCCCACCTACTCGCATGGCCATGCCCACTATCCCACCACAGCAGTGGTGACGGTTGCTGGGGGTGCAATAGATACAACGACACCAAGAACACTTAAACAGGAGCATGCACAACCGTCTCAGTCCTTACACAGTATCACAGTGTTGCCGGTACCGCCTACCGGCATCATGACGGCAGGTAACATGCGTGTGCTTATTTTTAATCGCTAATGATTGCAGGGCTTTCTCTGGGTAGTTTATTTGCACTTTCTTTCACTTTCATAAATCTTCCTTCACTGCCTCACTCTTTCTAGCGGGTTTGGTCACTCTGGTGTCTCCAGTGTCATCTGCTCAGTCCCGTATTCCTGGACATCCATCCACCACCATGATAACAGTCCAGACTGGTAATGCACCTTATTTCACGTACACATTGACCTGTACATGGTTTTTACCATAATACTGCTATTTAAATGTGGTTTAGCATTTCCTTCTTTTCATTTTGATTGTACAATCAAAATTATGCCAGGTGGGTTCACAAGAAGGAGCAGCTATGACTTTCATCTTTTGTCCAGGCACAACCTGCTCTGAAATCTTTTCTTTTCCTCTCAGTATTGTGTCCTGATATTTACAGAAATTATTATGTTTTATATTTTGTGCTAGTCCTCAGTTTTTTCTTCTTGATCTGTAGGAAAGATGATTGATAAGTTTATTATCACCATCATTATTATACTGTACAAGTAAAATCTGTACCCAGCTTTTCAAGTGATCTTCACAGGTCCCCATTTAAAATGAGATCACAAACTGGAACAGATACACTTTATAGTCTTGGTTCACATAATTAAAGCATTTTACTCTTGCATGTCTCCGACAGACAAGAAAAATGATTCCGTGCCCTGCTCACCTGTCATCATCCCATTTCCATCAAAACGAGGCAGAAAGAAGAAAGAATCGCACCCATTGGTTGGCTCACCTACTGGGACAGACCCCTTGATTTTGGGTCTTTCAGGACAGGTATGGCAGCCACGCATATAGATGAAACCTTATTGACATTAGCCCTGATACAAAGCTAGTCAAAAGTTTAAGATTAGAACGTTTTTTCAAAAAACATTGAAACAACATTCAAACAAAATTGTGAAATACAATTTAAGAGGTATACATTTTAACATACTTTGAAATGTAATTTATTCCAGGGAATGAACTTTTACCCCATGGATAAATCAGAAAAGCTAATAAAGTTTGATAAATTTTCTCTCTAACATTAGCACTCTATTCTGTTACTCAATCATCTACTTTGAATTATTTTCTTTTTATTTATTTTAAAACAAAAATTGACCCTCTAACACTACTTTTCTGCAATATTTTTCTGTTCTATCTACTTGATTTCTTTTTATTATTAAAAAAACTGAAGAATAAACTAAACTTTAGTTTATAGCGCTTGCATATTAGTGCTCTTTTGTTGGTTTCTGTTGTCCTCATTGGTTAGTCACTTTGGATAAAAATATTTTGTAACATAAATGTCTTTCTGTCACAGTCGATGACTAAAAAATGAATGGTAAATAGAATGGTAATGTATATGCAAAGTAAATTTAAGATATAAGCAACAATTGTTTGACCGATTTTTTTCCTTTTCTCTTCAGCATCATTCTGTCAACCCTTACAGCATGTCTCCAGAAGAAGGGCGTGCTGGGAAAGAGGGTGGAAAAACATACAGGTAGGGCTTTCCAAAAGGACATTGGCTCAGCATGCACTCAGTGTGTGTTCTTACGATCTATTAGAAGAGGCGAAGACAGAGGCAGGGATTCCTAAACCACTTCATTTTCATACTGCAGCAATGCATGGCCCTCCCGGCCAACAGACACACATGCACGCACACACTCCTGGCTTCGCAATGAGCGTATTTGCGTGTTTGTCTGCTGTGCTTCAGTAGAAAGTGTGTTATCTTTATCAGCAGCATGTGCAGCCCCAGCTACACACACACACACACACACAAACTCCTGTCATCCTCTTTGTTGCTCATTCATTGCCCATCTGCACTTGCTTTGCTGGCTTCTCCCTCTCGTTTTTCTTTTCTGGAGCCTAGAGTCTACGATTCCCTTTTGGATCATTCTCTGTTGACCTCTTCGTCTCTCACCCTGCTGCTTGTGTTGTCTCTTTCTCACCTGTTTGTCACGTCTCATGTTTCTCCTTTCACTATTGATGGACCAGACTTGTAACTTTCCTTTTCTCTTTGTCCCGTTTCCATCTGTACTTCTCCCATGTTTTCTCTCATTCCTCTGTCCTCCCCTTGGTGTGTGTGTGTGTGTGTTTTTCTTTCTGTAGGTGCCGGATGTGTGGTTTGACGTTCTGCAATAAATCAGACATGCAGCTGCACTCCAAGTCGCACACGGAGGTGAAAGCTCACCAGTGTCCGCACTGCTCCAAATCCTTCGCTAACACCAGCTACCTGGCCCAGCACATCCGCATCCACAGCGGTGCCAAGCCCTACACCTGCTCCTATTGCCAGAAGGCTTTCAGACAGCTCAGTCACTTACAGCAGCACACACGGTACTCAGCACCGCACCACAAGAGTGTGTGTGTGTGTGTTTGTGCGTGGGTGTCTGTGGCAAAGCAGGCGGGGGATGGAGAGTGTGTGTGATGGACCTTAGTCCAAACATCCTTGTGTCATGATACACATTGATATCATACTGCATCAAACACATAAAAAAAGCATGAGTTGCTTCTCTTTACTTTTGTTCAGTATTGTGTAGCATATTGATGCAGCAGTATTGCAGTTCTGGCTGATCCATATTCATTTTCATATGTGACCAATGATATATGAATATACAGTAGTCAATATTTGAAGTAGATCAAAGTTTTCTTTTTTACGTTTTATGCTTTATACTTTTTATATTTTAGGACAACTATTTCAAAAATTTCAAATGTTGATTACTGTATATGACTGATAAAAATACATCGCTAAAATCACTATTTATAAATGCGTCACACACTTGCTGTGCAGCATCACAACAATATAATGTAGAATATAAATAATGAATATTTTGAGATTTGCTCAGTGTTGTGCAGTGTATCGATGTAGCATTATTAAAATTCTGGCAGATCTTGAAATGATAATATTTATTTTCATATATGACATATAGCTAATATTAGAGTTCAGTGTCAAACAAACTAATTTAAATCAATAATTATAAATTAGTCCAGGTCAGTTGATTTAAAAAATAAATAAATAAATAATTGTGGTAAATCCCATCAAATACCTAAATTTTTAAATATATTTTTATATTGCAATCAGAATAGGTTGTGCTGTTTTTTTTTTTTGTTTGTCTTTTTACATTAATCTGAAAAATGAATGTAAAAAAACAAAAAAACAGTACAACCTATTCTTTAGTTTGTTTAATGGGAAAATTTATCACTGATACCAATACTACTGATGTCTTTATGAAATTGTTTTTTTTTTCTAATATTTAAACATTGACTCTAGCCATTCAACCTTACAGTATAAATGAGAGCTATAAATTTTAACATTTATTAAACTTCACATAATTCACATTCACTTTAACCCGATATAATAAATGTCATATTTACCTGTGTCCTTCAGCAAGTAGGAAATATTGCATTTTTGAATAGTTAGCAAACACTGACTTGTAAATATTGATTAATCCTGAAAGCTACAGAAATCTTTTATTATTTTTTGTATTTTTACAGACACTACAACAGCTAGGTTATTAGGCTATTTGGCTGCTGTTACTTTAAGAGCCGCTGCTGCTGCTGCTGAACGTGACACGCATGCTTGAAAGGTTGCTCATAAAAACATTCTGTGGCTAAATAAATGCAGTCCAGGAAAAAAGAGATGTAAAAGCACAAGGAGAAAACTTTTTAAAGATTTATTTTTGCCATTTGCACCTTTATTATTATAGGACAGGTCAGAACTGACAGAAAACGAATTGAGATAAGGGAAGGAAAGGTCAGGAAAGGTTCTTGAGTCAGGATTCGGACTCTGTGCGTCCATAGCTCATAATTATTGTATAAAGTTATTTTTTACGCATGTATTTGCAGCCACCTGGAGGTTATTGAATCCTGGTCTTATAAACATTAAAATTCTTGGATCAGTATTGTGGACCACAAGTTAGTGTGCAGAAAAATTTCACAAAATGTATTTTTAGGGCTGTTAAAGTTAACATTTTAACAAAATAAATTCTACATATGTTTAACACGTTAATAATGTTAATAACACATTAGAATTTAGAATCTCAAGCCTTTTTACATTTGGAATATGTAAAGTGCTTGACAAATCTAACTTGGAAATGTTTTTCTGCAGCATTATTTTCTGACAGTGTTTTCAGCCCACTTATTTTATGAATAACCGACAAAAAGCCTGCGTGGTTAAAGTGCTTCTTCTGACCTCCGCATTTTGCTTTCTGTTTGTGCTTCATCTAGCAGTTTTTGAACGCAAACACGTGTTCTGGGTGTCCGCCCTCTGAGACATTCTGCGGTCACGTTGGAAAGGTTGACAACAGGGCTTCATCCTCTCTAGCTTGTTGCTATAGCAACAAACTCTGATGATAGTTTGCTTATATGTAAGTTTATGTGTAATGGACTGTGTAATTATATACCACAGTCTTTATAATGGCCCAGCTGATGTCACCATGTGTAGTGGGCAGATTACACATTAAATATGTCTCACAGATGGAGGGAATTTGTTAGAAGAAACTAAAACTTGCCAGGAAAGGTTCTCAGGTTTCAAAGAATGAAAGAAATATCATTTTTTTCTGTATTTCCCTTTCATTTCTTTCTCTATTTGTTTAATTTATTTCTCCTCTGGCACACTTTTTATTACTGTAGACTACTTAAACTTTTACACCCCACTGTGGAGCTTTACACAGACACACACACACACCGACTGACGGATTGAACTGAAATTGCAGCTGTCAGTGAAAGCCCAGTTCTCTTTGACTCTACATTATCGTCCCATAACTGTGTAGAAGTTTTATGAGGTTCTGCCCCGCTCTGAAATAGAGGTCACATAAAGGTTTCGTCCACTCCTGATCACACTTAGATGTGGGATTGGGCTCTGCTGCCCACAGAGTTCCTGTGAGGATTTAGTGCAAATGTTTTTTTGGAGAAATGGATCTGCCCTTTCTCTGACCTCATTCAAACACCCACCACACCAATTCCAAATGTCTTTGAAATACACTGCAGACTTTTGACAATTGTTGGCAGTACTGATAGGGACCACCTAAGAAAGGTCAGCAAAGTGAGCATAGAAATGAAGAATATTGTCATGTCAAATATTTGTGTAGTGTGTGTAAATTATTGAATGAGCCCCTGGGTAAGCATGTTGGTCTTTCCTTTTTTGCAGGAACCACACAGAATCCAAACCTTACAAGTGTCCTCACTGCACGAAATCGTTTGCCAACACAAGCTACCTTGCTCAGCATATACGAATACACACAGGAATCAAACCTTACACCTGTAGCTACTGCCAGAAGACCTTCAGACAGCTCAGTCACTTACAGCAGCACCACAGGTATCACACAGGATGTGTTTTTCTTTTATGTCGTCTGTTCTTTTTTTAAAATTGTGTTCACACCTGCTTTATTATTCAGTCAAGTTTTCAAGTATTTCTTATCTCTTGATATTTTGTGCCTGTTCAGGATCCACACAGGAGACAGGCCATACAAATGTTCACATCCTGGTTGTGAGAAGTCTTTCACTCAGCTTTCTAACCTGCAGGTGACACATTCTTTTTTTAAAAATATATAAAGTCAGTTTCAAAAGTGTTACTTTTTAGAACATTCATTTTAAACTTTTCTTTAAGGAATAATGCCTTTCTAAACCTTTATGCTCTTTTCCATGAAGTGAAAGTAAATGGCGACTGAGTAAAGGGTGTGCACACTTCAGAGTTAAATTTAGAATGGCTTTGATATTCCAGTTCAGGTCTTGAAGTAGAATTAAATTTTAACTTTAGGGTGCAGAATTGCAATTTCAGTTTCTATACAGGAAAGTACAATTCAAATCAAGTGACATTTAATAAAAAGTTCGTTGGACCGTTTTTAAACCTTTGAATGTTGGTTTTGAGAAATCCTTGTTTGAACATTTTCTAAAAAGTGAAAAAATAATTTGACCTTACAGATAGATGTAGATATAAACTGAAGTTCAAAAGTTTTTTATAAATTATACTTTTATTCAGCAAAAACACAATCAATTAATCAGCACTAGACTGTGTCCTGTGGTGTGACATAGCAAAAATGTTGGGGGGAAAACATACACACAAATAACATGAGAAAATACATATTTATTCTTAGAGTTACAAATAGCATGAGAGACATTTATCCTCAATGTTAGAGGGTTCTGTCACACCATAGGACATCTTGATATGTCAGCCACCCATATGCTGTTCTTTTGAATTTTCTGTTCAGAGAATCAAAGAATCATGAATAAAGGTATCATGGTTTCTCCTGTTTCTCACACTAAACTATTGTACACCTTCAAAACAGTCACCCAAGTCTTATGGGTTGTTTTATGTTGCTGTTTGGAGCTTAGCAACCCTTGCTTCCTTTCCACTTTCATTGTTTGTGAACGAGCAGCTCTGATTTGGACTGGTTTGGAGAAGCATAGTGTGACTAAATAATGATTTTTTCGGTGTATTGTCACTTTAATATCTTTCTCCATCTTTTACAGTCTCATCGGCGTCAGCACAACAAGGATAAGCCATACAAGTGTCACCACTGTAACCGTGGTTATGTAGATGCAGCCAGCCTGGAGGTTCATCTGTCCACTCACACGGTCAAGCACGACAAACTCTACTCCTGTGGTTTATGCAACCGCACATATACCTCGGTACAAACATCAGCACCCAATCTCACACTATAAATGAACAGTATTTCTTCACAGTGATCCTAATATGTATCTCTGTCTGCAGGAAACATATCTGTTGAAGCACATGCGAAAACACGCCCCAGATATGCTTCCGTCTCCACCTGGATCAAACCAACAGAATCACAGCCCTGGTCACATAGGGGGAAGTAGCTCGGATGGAGACGGGCCAAGCCAAGCTGAGAGGAACAATGCCTTCATCCAGCCAGTCGGTGTGCCGTGCATATTCGACCTGAACCAATACAAGCCAGTACCGTCTGCAGATGTGCAGTATAAAACTGTCAGTGTGTCTGATATCTCCCCTCACAAAGACCTCTGCATCACTGTGGAGGCTTCTGCCATACAGGTGGAGCACCTGAACTCATGAGGAATCCCATGAAACTTTTGTAATTGACGAGATCCACACAGAGCTGTGGATATAGGATAACTTTTCTTATACGATACCTTTTAATTTGTATGAAGGAACAAGTGGATTTAAATGGACGCAATTGAAGAAAACAGACTTTTGTATTTTTTTTGTAATCCTGATCTTCCTCTTAAAAGCTTCCTTGAAGACTGTTGCTGTTTCAGCGGTTACCCAGCAATTTGAAATATCTGGTTTAACTTGTTTGTGTGATTGTCTGCGTCTGTAGTTGCTGGTACGATCACTGCACTCTCAACATTAATATTGTTACTGTCAATGAGAACGGAAATATTGTGTCTTGCACAGTATGTATGGGAATTGTTGGTCTTTTTTTTTTGTTTTGTTTTTAAAAAGGGAAATTTGTTTCCATTCACATACGTAAAAAAGGACGTATATATGGTAAAAGATGTATTGTCTGTGAATGAGAAAAAAACAACAGTAAAAGATGTCAACTAATGTCGATGGAAAATATCTAATGAGAGTGTTTTTATTGAAAAATGATCCTGTTTAATATTTCCAATTGCAGGTGATGTAATATTCCATTATTAAATTAATAGAATATATAATATTCCGTTGTAACTACTGTTATCAAAATAATTGTTAACATGCATCAACCTCTAGGCATTAACAAAAACAGATTAGTGTGCGTTAACCCTTTAAAACAAGATATTAAAAAACAGAAAGTATTGCTTCTAATGTGCCTCCTTGTGATAATCTTTCAGATTTGTTTGTTCTTAATTTAAGTCAAATATTAGTGTTTTTAGCATTCCATTCTATAATTCCATTCTCCGTTTCATTTCTGTGACAGACTGCACCACTAGTCAAAAATATGGGGTCAAAATTACTGCTTTATCGTTTGACTTTAGTAAACCGTAGTTGCATGAGAAGTGAACAGAGGTAGTATAAAAGCGGAGAGTAATTGGCCACAGTCGATCAAATGGATTTCTGACACCTAACGTTAGTGTTGAATCCTTGAAGACTATAATGGTAGCGTCCGCCCGTCAGTGGGCGGTGTCACAGAAAAGTCCACGCGAGTAACGGAGAAAGTTCACGAATGTAAATAATAAGCGGACAAGGAGGATACGTCCTCGCTCATTCTTTCAAATTTCTTCTTTTGACTAATGCGAACATGCCACGCAGAAAGCCTTTTAGTAACAAACAGAAAAAGAAGCAGCTCCAGGTGAAACGCGAGAAAAAGAGAGGTAGGTAACTAGCTAGCTTAGCCGAGTTAGCGCTGCGCGAGCTGAACGCGCTCGCAGACATGCTACGTTAGCCACGTGACGCATTGTTTTATGATTTATATTTTAGAGGAGTAATGTAAACAGGTTCCCCCATATTAGAGCATTCGCTGAGCTAACTTACTGCGCTTCTGCAACTACTTTGTTTGATAAGTTTGTTGTGGTAAGTTTTAAGCTAAATTGACAGCTTCAAAGCAGCACGCTGCTGTCATTTTTATTTAACGTTATGCGTTGCAAACAAGAAGGAACGCTGAATTTTACGGCCTGCAATAGTATAACGTAAATGCATCATAAGTGAGTTTGATGTCGAGGTTGTGTGCAGTAAACAACCCCGCTCCTGACAGCTCGAACGTCACACACCCGAGAAGTTATGTTTCTGTGTCGATTGTTATTTGTCAGCGGTGAAAGGAGGTGATTATTAAACGCATTTTGAGCAGCTCGTGTTTTGCTGTAGTTGGCGCTTGTGTTATGCGGAATATAAGTGCGCAGACTCAGCGTGAAGTTACGTAACACAAAAACAAAGCGATCAATACACACTAAAGCAGGCTGAATTGACTGCTGTTCGCCTGCAGTTCTATATGTGCTTCGGTACACAGCTAAAACAGGTGCAGATGAACTAGTTAATAAATTCAAAATCATGCAATCAGCGTAAAGTACACTGCTCTATTCTCATAGGAACTACATTGCTCAAAAAAATAAAGGGAACACTAAAATAACACATCCTAGATCTGAATGAATAAAATATTATTATTAAATACTTTGTTCTTCACGTAGAAAATGTAATGGAAATCACATTTAGTAACCCATGGAGGTCTGGAGTCACACTCAAAATTGAAGTGGAAAAACACACTACAGGCTGATCCAACTTTGATGTAATGTCCTTAAAACAAG
>JAUCMS010000028.1:9471188-9486290 GCA_032357445.1 Enteromius radiatus | reverse complement strand
TATGACGGTATAACGGTATTGAAACTGATACCGTTGCTATTTTTAGATACCCCGGTATACCATAATACCGTATTACCGCCCAAGCCTAATATTTGGCCATAAAAATGCCAGCCACTGCACCTAATGCCATGTTTTTGCTCAGTTTGGGCCTCTCATTATAAATAAGGTATGTTTGTGGTTTACTAGTGCGTGCTCCATATTGATTCTCAACATAATGCAAATGCTTATTTCGATCAAATAAATTAAGATGTCAGGTTTTAAATAGTTAAAAATCATTCTGAAAACACAACACAGTGATCAAATGTGTTTATTTTCCATGTTTAAAGGCTGCAGAAATGGAACACAAAAATATGTCCCTCATGAACTAAAACTTTTGGAAAAGTAAGCGGTTACCTCATTTGAGAGAGCGCTGTTTCTAAAAAGCTGTCATCAAGGTAAAAAGTAGCCGCTTTGAAGAAGCAAAATTTAAGATTGGTTTAACAATTTTGCTCGTTGCATATGCTTCCAATAAGTGTTTTTTCAGTCTTAATTACTATTATTGTAAAATATGGAAAATAGTAATCATAGTAATCATGAGTAGGTGTGTGCACACTTCTGACTGGTACTAATTATGAGCTTTACAGCGACACATTTAGCAAATATAACCTTTGACGACCACTGGCAATGAGATCATGCTGCATTGCATCACATCAACTTTACCAATCATCATTTCCTGCCAGTAAACAGTGCAGCATTAGGAAGACAATGAAGCATTCCTATCTTATTTGATTACTGCGCCACAATCAAAAACAAGTAGTGTAAAATCCTTCATGTGGATTACATTATAATCCATTTTTAATTAAACAGGGAAAACTATTAAACATGCTTGTGGTTTCGGGTGTGACTTGGATACGTTGCAGTGCCTCACAAGCATAATTTGCTCATAATAACCAGCGCAAATAATAAAACAGTAAAACACAACTCACTAATTTCCTGTAGATTGTGTAAAACTATTTGCCGGTTCGTAACCACCGACAGCTCCACGCTAGTCTCCTATTTCACTCAACCGTGACCTCATAAATTATCCAAATGAAATTCTGTGGTCTTTAACAGGAGTCATTGGTCATGCTTGTGCTGTCCATATGTGTTGCATTAGTGTAGAGCAGCCTGCTTTTCACATGACGTGCATAACCAGTCTACAACACCCGCTAATCCACAAAGAGTGAATGAATTAGTCCTATTAAACCAGTCTGGCTTTAAACAGTATAATCAAGGGTTTGAGTTTTTATCAGCACGAATAATGGTGAACACACAAGAGGTCACGCAGGGGTTAATCAGAAACCAGACACATACTGTAGCTCTAATCTGATTGGTGTTAATTTGCTTGTTTAGACATCTGGTGATTTTGGCAGATTCTGCCGTACCATTCGTCACCTGAAAGGATGTCTGCTTGATTAAATATCTTCCATGGTAAAATGACAAATGCAGCTTGTATATGATCCTGAATGATAAACGGAAGTATGTGCGCTTCAGTATCTGAAGAAAATGCAGAGGTGGCATCTTCACAGGCTCTATATCACCTCCCTTAGGAATGCTGAGGGAACTGATAACACTGGCACAGCAATCCTAGGAATCTCACTGGTCTTGTAGCTTCACAATATTTATGGTTCCAGTGATATTTGACGACACGATTAATTATTTTACAGACATGAGAATGGAATTTTGAAGTGGTTATTGGCATTTTCTGTTGGAGGATAATATAAGGTTTGTTAACTTTTTTTTTACAATTTACTATGTTTTACAACTTACAATACATACAATCGATAGTCCTAGTATGGAAACCTGTTTCTGCCTTTGAGTAAAAAAAAAAAAAAAATGAAATAAACTTTGTGATATCAATAAACTTGTAGTTTTGTTTCTTGCAGTATGTGATATAAAGTCCCCAGTCATATTTGCAAATAAATACAGTAGATTTCACAATTGTTAAAAATAAACCTACAGTTGTACAATATAAAGTCAGACTGACCAATATAAGGTCACAATTGCAAAAAGCATTTACAAAATAATATTGTCGCAACTGCAAAATTTGAAGTCATACTGAGCAATATAAAGTAAATGTAATTTACATTTGTGAAAATTGTAACGTAAATGTAAAGTTACAATTGTGAAAAATAATGTTGTGTTTAATATAAATATAAAGTCCCAATTCTGAAAAACAGAAATAATGTTGCAATTGTATATGTTACAATTACAGGAAATAGTGCTGATATGAAATCACACTGAGTGTAGGCACAGTTTTGAAAATTTGTGACTTTATAAAACTTCAATTTGCAAAAAGTTCTTCAAATTAATTCAAGTAAGTAGACTACCTTTAAAAAGAATACCTTTAAAAGCTGGTTTGTTTACTTACATAATCATGTATTGATAAAAAAAAACATTTCGCAGCAGTAATGCTGCGTTACCTTTGTATTTATTAAATGTTTTACTCTGCAGTGCAAACAGTACACCTCAAATAGGATTTAGCGAATTAGTTTGGCCTATAAAACCATTGCCCACATGATTAAAGAGCTCCATTAAGAAGACCTTACTCAGCTACATAAACAAATTTTGCTCATGATATTGAGTCTAAAAATGATTTATAGTGTTTATTGTATATATTTGGATAGGAGTTTCCCCTACATTTATTTCAGTGCACTTAGTGCTTCAGGAACACACACACGCCGTGTAATTTATGAGCAGGCAGTTGTTTCTAGTCTGCTTCCGAGTTGGGTGCTGGCGATGGCAGTGAAGTGTATTAGGTGTCCTGCCTTCTGCCCGAATCTAAACTCTGCTTTCAGTATGGCAAGCCAGAGAGGCCAAACTATGCTGGCGCACAATAGTCCTGACATAATAAATTACCATCAAACAGCATTATTATACATCCCACCGCAGGACCACCATAATCCACCTATAAAGTGTTAGGATAAGCTCACATAGCCATAGTGTATAAATCAAATCATTTTACAGAGCTATGTTTTCCATTGTCATCACTTTCAAACACTCTAAACCGTTTTCCACATGTGTGTATTTGTGTTTAGGGTGGTGCGACTGTTTGCCGCTCACCATGTTTGTTAGAGTCTATGTGTCAATAGGTATTTTTAGCTTGGGCTCTCACTGCATTGCAATGGCACTCATTCCCAAAATCCCAACAACCCCCCACTCCGCTCACTCTCACTGTGAAGCCAGATAGAGCAGGAACGGACAGGAAGAGAGTGTCGTCACATAGACGATCTCTGCAGAATTAGACCCTCCCTGCTCTGTTTCCATGGAGACAGTTTGAAATAACCCCCTGTGATAGGCTGTTATAAAGGCCGACCTACCTGATCGCCACACCCTGACTTTACTGTTATTACCATTGTTAAGCACTCATACGCTCAGCGCAGAGACACAAAATAACAGTCATTTGGGGAGAATCAAACTCTGTCTGATGTGGGAGGGAAAGAGACAGATTGAAAGAGAGAACCCATAATTAGGAGACACAATGAGCGTCTAACAAAGGAACTAATGAATTAGGCCACAGACTTCCACAAATAAATGACAAACATGGAGGCGATGGAGGAGAGGGAAACTTGTGCCGTAGTCATTGCTAAAGGAGACGCACGGATACCAGATCTCTCTCTTCATGTTAAAAGAATCAGAGTGCCTGAAGGCTTCTGTGGAGATCTGGGAATGAAGTGAGCAGACTGATTGAAGAGTCTGTGGGTGGGGCCTTAAAGAGATAGCTGAGCCAAAAATGACATGTCTATCATCATTTATTCACCCTTCTGTGGAACATGAAACAAGATTTTAGGAAAAATGTCCTAGTTGCTCTTTTCGAGTAAATTACAATAATTTGGGACAAGAAGCATCATAAAAAAATCATGTGTCCCAAATGACCCATTTAGTATATTTCAAAGACATCTGATATCACGTGACATCTCTGGGTGAAAACCCCATTATTTATTATTAATAATATTATTATTTATTGTTATTATTTTAAATTAGCTTTTACTTTTATATTTTTCATTTCTTTTATTTGAAATAATTACTACTTTTTTCAGTTTTAGTACATTTTTATACTTAGTTCAGTTAGATGCATCTAACATTAACATTATAACATTATACAGTTTCTACGTTTCAAATTAATCTTTCCAATAATAACTCAGACTGGCTGATAATTTGAGTTAACTCTCCTTCTGAACTGAATCAATCCGATTCATGAATGAATCATTCAATCAATCAATCATCAAAGATTAACTACAAATTTGATTTTATTCTATTTTATGAAATCATAGAGCACGTTGGTACACTCAACAGTTTTTAAGTTGCTTTATAAATGCATTTGATTTCACTTGATGTAAAAAGACTTACATTTTATCGGTTCTTCATATATCTTATGTATTGAAAACTACAGACTTCTATAGTGACTTGGCATGCTTTATTGTATGGAACATGACAAAGAGAGACCAGGACATTCTTCAAAATATCTTCTTTTATGTTCCACAGAAGAAAGTCAGTCATACAGGTTTGGTCAATGACGTAAGAGTGAGTAAACAATGACATCATTTTAATTTTGGGGTGAACTTTCTGCAAATCCCGAGTCTTGGAGTATATAATGTAAGCGGTCAAACAGAGCGAACCACATGACACAAAAACACAGACAGACACAATTACCGTCTGGATAAGAACACCTGCGGTCACACTCACCCATCTGTTTTAATCTTCCAAGGAGATTTTCCTTTGAAAGAGAAAACACACAAAACATGTAGAAAAAACTAAATTTAGACACAACATGAATATTTATGAATTAGTTCATATTAAGGGCCAAAAGTAAGATAATATAGACTTTTAATAAGGGTAAACATGATAGATGCCTATGCAAATATATCTTAGAAAACTACACAACACAGAAAATAACAAGAGGCTCAACAAATAATAAGTGGGATTACTGTTCAGGAAATGACTATGGGTCTGGTAATAACCTGTTTGAACTCATCACACTGAGCTAAGCCTCTTTTCCAACGCTTGTGCTTCTCTTCTGTCTGTTCCTGACTGAAAGGATGGTTATGCAGCGGCTGGTCAGGTGGACTTTAGATTCATGAAAGCATTGAAGTAGACTCAAACAGAACATCCTCCAGCTATGTGAGGTGACTGATATCAATGATGAGGTTGTGCCTGGTGCATATTTACTTCCCAATACCCAAAAAAGAGATCAGAGAACTGACACCCTTCTGACCCCCACCCAGACACCCACCCGCGGCTGCAACCTGACCCTGTGACCTCTGACACCTTCACCTTTTGGAAAAGCTTCAAGGGAATAACCTAAAATGGTCAGTATATTTAAATGTGCAAACTAATATGTTTAACACAGAATAGGTCAATGCTACCATAATCAATGCAAGAAACTTGTAATACAAGCTCTAGATGGAAGTCCTTGACCTTTGCAATGCATAGTTCAGTATTTAATATTTTACTTAATGCTTAATAAAAAGTCTTTTGGGGTGGATAATTTATCATCTTTTATTTAGCTAAACAATTTTAAATAATAATTAGGTTTTAATAATAATAATAATAGTGTTATTATTGATAAAAAATAAATACATACAATAATTATAATTAATAATACAAATATAATAGGCTAATATATAAAATGCGTGCAGTCAAATGATTCATTGCGATTAATCACATCCAAAATAAAAGCTTTTGTTTACATAATATATGGATGTGCACTGTGTATATTTATCATGTACATATAAAAGCTTATATTTTGAAACTATTTATATTCATATAATTGATATATAAACATATTTAAAATATTTATCTTGAATATATACATGCAAGTGTTTGTATAATGTAAACATATATTATTTGAACAAAAACTTTTATTTTAAATGTGATTAATCATGGTTAACAGCACTAATTAAAATATATAAATAAATGTATATTATTATAGATTAGCATACAGTACATTTAATACTTTAATACATTCAAAGGTAAGTACTTTGAGTCATTGTGATTAAAATAAGTACAAATCAGTAACACAGGATCTACTCCATCCTTCATCTAACTTTTAAAAACACGTCTGACTTGCATGCAATGTCTAATATTTCTGCAGTAATGAAATGTTATACATAACACCAGGACTAATCTCCCTCGGCCACTGTCATTGTCTTTCGACGTCACACACACACACACACACACACACACAAACACAGGACAAAGTCAAAAGTCTTACATTCCTTTGAGCCTCAGACACCAAATGTGGCTGATCTCGTTTCACAAAACACTCACACACACTCTCTGCCTCCCTGAATCTCATCCGTCTTTTTATGCTCTTACAACACTTTAGTGAAGCTTTCTAACCTCTGGGCCCCTGAAACAACCAGCCATTTTGAAAGAGGACACCAGAGAGGACAGAACAGAGAGTGTCCTGCCATTCTTCAAGTGTGTGTGTGAGAAGGTAGGAAGAATTTATGTGTGTCACACTGGTAACTGAGGTAGCGGGAGCGATCCATAGCGAGGAAGGGAGGAGAGATGGATAGATTATGTGCTTTAGTAAGGGAATGAGAGGAATGCCAGTTTGTGTCGCTTCCCCGCATTCTGCAGGCCTGACATTGTGAGAGTGATCAGGCCGCTCTGCCCCTCAACAGCTGTGCGTGTGTGTGTTGATGGGGAGGGGTGCATACATGTGGACTCATGGGTGTACATATGATCTGCGCTTCCTCACTTTAATCAGCATTTAATTACATAAATCGTATAAATGACATTGGTGAAAGTGATCTATTAAAATATGGAATGCTTTATGTATGCAAACTATTATATTGGTATTCAAAGCCATGTGCATCTCTCTCTCTCAGCTGTGAGCTTGCACGTTTATGCAACTTGGCAGCTTTTTAAAGTAATTTCTAGCATTTAATTGCACTATTCGACCATAACCTGCATTTGTTCCTGTCTACAGGAAACATCCTGTTCTGCCTGTCCATGTGTCTAGAACAAATACAAATTATTTATGTACATTGGATGACGTGTTATATATAATATACATATAGCCGTTGACACAATTATAAGTATTAGAAGCAAATACTAAGAAGTGTGCCAAAACTACACTGAAAGCCTGTTTAATTCTATTTAAAGTTTCCATTATAGTAAACAATCTTGTATAATTCATACATTTGTCTGTATGTACAATTATAAATAAATATTTAATTTAAATCTTTTTATTACAACGCGTCATGCAAAATGATGAAATGTAAAAAAAATTTGTTATTTGTTTATTATATTCTATTATTCAGAGGGTTTTTTGTGATACATTCATGTATCATCAATTTCTGAATGCTTTGTTCATGATATTCTGGCTCTATCATTTTAACCCATAAAGACACGGACCAATTTCTCCTTATAGGAAAATTATGAGGCATATAAAACAGACCAAATGGACCACTTATAACATGTTTATGCAGTTGTTTTGAAAATTCATCCCCAAATTCATCATTTTGTTCAAGAAATGCATTAAAATCATGTTAAGTGTAATCTAGGATATGTTATTAAAACATTAGAATTGTTGCATGGGTTGAAATATACCTTTAGTAACAAAAACTAACATTTTTCAAAATTGCTGAATTTTTGCTATCCAGACAGACCACCATTTTGGAAGTGTTGTCATGGAAACAAAAAATGCAAATATAGTGACATGACTGAACCTGAGTGTTGATTATATGTCACTTAGGGACTTCCAGAGTTGAAAGTGAGTGATAATGCTTTAAAAAGACCTTTCCAGATAATCTGCAGTGTGTGTGACAGCCGCGACACTGTGGGTCCTTATGGGTTAAATGGTCTATTAACTGAATTCATTATTCACATTTTGTGAAATTCTGCTCTTGTTCACTGATTCTACATGCATCACATATCCTCAGTTTTTCCATTTCATTTAAATGTATTAAAATGTCACGCATTACTGGCTTCTCGGGGGGTAAAACTCTAACTATCAAGTACTTTCAAGTGTGTCTTGCTCCCGGTCTTTCTCTTTTTCACTCTAACCAGCTTCACTTTCCACTCAGATTAGATTTACCTCCTTTTCCTTTCGGCCACACTTCTCTTTTCCCTCTCCATCCTTCACAGTGAATTCCACACAGGATCAGGCCTGCTTTTCATGCTTAGCTGAATCGAGAGAGAGAGAAAGAGAGAGAGAGAGAGAGAGAGAGAGAGAGAGAGAGAAACAAGAATGGAAATTTAGCTGTGGAAGAGATCTCTTGAAAAAAAAAAATTGAATCAGTCATTGACCAAGCGAAACACAGAGGGCCTTATCTTCAGGAAGAGAACGAATGAGAGATTGAGACAAAGCCAGTGCAAGTAGTGGAAACCAAAGAAACAATGTGCAAAGGTCATTGCAGCATTACAGGGGGATCACAGGTTGCCAGAGCAACACACAAAGCTAGGGTAGCGGGGGAGAGGTAAAAAAGGGAGGGAGCGAAAAACAGAAAGAGGGAAGTGGGAAGAAAGGGGAAGGGGTGGAAGAAGTAATCAGGTTGTATCACATGCCTTTGGAGGAGGCATTCAATTTTCTAGCACAGTCGAAAAGTTATAGTTCCAGTCTTTTCTTGTGGCACCCTGGTAATCTGAGCTCTGTTCAAGGACGTACACTCAGCTTTATTGCACTGTGGTGAAATGCCCTTCACGGTAATGATTTTCATTATAAAACATGAAGATTAGTTGAATCACTTGGAACACAAAATTCAACATTGAAATGACCAACTTTTTTAACTACAGAAGTGCAGTCACTGAACCAGTCAGTAATTTAAAACCATGATGTAATGGAAACAGATCATTTCTTTAAATTGGGATGTATATCCAACTAAAATAGATTATCAAAAAAAAAAAATTAGGACAGGGAATTAGATAGAGCTTGGCTTGAGCTTGTGGTCAATTGTAAGAAAGGGGTGGAGTTAAAGGACTAAATCATTGTAAGAGTCTGGCATATGTCGCCAAAGAGAAGTCTGACATTTGGTTTAAAATGACAAAAAGGGAAAAAGAAAGAAAGAAATAAAATCTTTAACATTCAATTTGAAAAGATGAGTGAATTTCCATTTCATGCCAACTTTAAAGTTGCAATGAAACTAGAGTTGATGTACATCCAGTTTAAGTGAACTAAATGATTGTAGAAGTTCTCTGTAAGTCACCACAGAGAGTCGTTTTCACTGAAAGGTACACTTGACATTTTGATTAAACATTAGGTGAAACCACATGTAAAAAATGAACACGAACAGATGAATTGTTCACATTAAGATCTATAACATGCATTTAGAAACTGGATACTTGATTGGGTGATTTATATATATATATATATGCTTACTTTACAAAGCAACTGCTTTGAAAAGAAAAAAAACAAGAAGAGGATTTGAGTCAGAATCTTTAGCCATTAAAACTATGTGTAAGTTAGAGTTAATCATATTCAAAGTCAAACCAGGTCATGCACAATTGTTCATTCAGCACAAAGAGGACAAAAGAACAAGCTGCCTTCAAAAAGTTTGAACTGGAACTGCTTCAATTCTTCTTTTTTTTCTTTTTTCTCTTTAAATACATTCTCTCCCTAAACACACCTTTGTTACAGTTTCAAACCTGATGTTAAATGATATCTCTCTCTGTTTTTCTCAAATAGGCTTCACTTCGTGCAAATTCTTTCCGTGCCATAAAAAGCAATCCCTACACACATGCTCATGCTCATACACGATGCCTGCGGTCAATAGGCTTTGAGAAACAATATTGACTTGCTAGGTAGACTGCTGTTTCTCTCAGTCCACTATTTACCTCAGTGTTACTGAATGACTGCCAACAAGTTTCCAATTCCCATCTCCTTCCAGTGAATGGGCAAGTAGCAACACATAGCTGTGGAATAGCTTTTTTCACTGTCCCACCCTTTCTACCTGTCTTATTAACTTTTAATATCGCTTTTCACTGACATTAAAGCTCCACACCCGTTCATTCTCCTTTATTTGTACATCTCAGAATCTAGCACAGCATTTTTACTTTTTAGTACGTTTCTTTTGCTTTCTACCTTATTGCCTCTGAGCTCAGGTTTTAGTCTGTTAACACACTATCTTTACTGTCTTGCCTCGGGACATAATGGTATATTGCTGTAGTTTTACTCTGTAATAATGGCATCTTTTAACACTCCAAAGGCTTGTTTGCTGACGCCACCATCATACTCTGTGGGAAAAAGCCACAATGCCACAATTAGTTATGAGAAATGTAGCGAATGCAAGATTTACGGTGGACACCGGAAAGGGTTAACAAGGTAAATCCTGTTGTTTCCTTACCAGCAATATTAAATTTCATATTCCCCAAATCTCTCCGTTCCTGTAACACTTTTTAAGTCTCTCGGAGGTAAGCGCTGAGTATCATTTACAGCGGCGCTGCCAGGTCACGGGTTCCTTGCTTTACTCGATCCGGATTGGTCAATTGCCTCATGAAATATTCAAAGAAGCACCTGATTGAGGGCTGCCATTGGACACAGCTAGTGCAGTTATGTAAATGAGCACCTGGTCGTGTTTGCAAGCCCTGAGGGGAAGAGAAAGAGGTCTAAAAGCTAAGCGCTTATGAGCGCGCGGAGAGAGAAGCACTGATTGAGAAATAAATAAGGACGCCAGTGTCATTTGCGCTTCATAGAGAAGTCGGATCTTAAAAAACATTCCTGCTTACAAACCTTTTCGAGCGTGGGACCTACAGCTTGCCTCTTTTCAGAAACTTTCTGCTTTTTCTTTCTTGACTCGGTTTATTTATTGGTGCTTTTGTGGCTTTAAGCACAAAATCATAAGACTGTGCCAGACTATATTTACCTAGTATATAAACAACCTGCCAAAGTGAACAACTCGGATTAAAAAGAAGATCAGGCGACACATTTGGAGACGTTTTCGCGTTCTGGCAGACTTCTAGGTGAGTGACAAGAAAAATACATATAAGCGTAACTTATTTAGGGTCAGCAAGCTGTCAGATGTTATGTTTTACTGTGTCGTTTTAAGTAAATGCACTGTAGATACTGTAGATTGCGATTGTCAGTGTTGTTTCGACCGCCGCGTGGGAACGCATTTGGCTTTCCATTAAACTCTAACGTTAGTTGTTTTAGACTGTACTCAAATGTGTTAAGTCGTCGGGCGGGTAAACTTAACCGTCTCTGTCTCGTGCGTGGCGGCCAAGAGTCTCGGTGTGTGTATGTGAGGAGTTTGGACGTCTGCCACAGTACCGGGAATGCGCTCGGTCTGGTGCGGAGTCGTGCTGTTTGTTTGTGAAGTTGTTATTCACACCCGCTCGACGAATTTAAATGGTTCCTGCTTATGGTTATGATACCTGGAACCAGGGTTTAATGGGAACATTTATTAGAACAAATACTGTGAAATGGCTTGAAAACTGCTGTGGGTCATTCTGGTGGTATATTTACCCACCTGTGGCCCCGGCATTGCGCGTCAGTTAGTATTATTTATGGGCTGCCGCAATCTTGCTTTAAACTGTGATTGCAGAGCAGTCTCAAAAACACGTTAGACTAGGAGAAATAAAACACTACAGGCTACAGCTCTTGTTGAATTGTGAACTGTAAGTTCATCAGCTCAAACCTTTCAAAGTGAAAGGTACATTTTGGTGGGTCCAAAACCATGCTGGTTTGTAAGTATTTTATATTTTGGCAAAAAAAAGGGTCTGTTAGGCTAGGGGCGAACCTCCATGCTTACTCTTTTTCTAACAAAAAATGTGTTTGCAGACAAATCGCATCATTCAAATGTAGTCCCCCTCGTAAAGTAAAGTTTTGTCTTGAGGTCTAGTTGGGTTGTTGTGACCCTTCTGTGGCAGAGGTGACCTTAGACCAGCACAAAACTCTGTGGATGGACCAGTGTCAAGAGAGCAACTTTAAACTGCTTTAAAAGCACTTAAATTACCAACCATACAAAAAATTACACATAGGTGGACTTCTGCATCAAAAATGAGTTAATTTTCTGAAGCAGCAAATGAACATTACCATGGTGACCATAGTAATAGAGCTGTGGGATTTTATTCAGACTATGTCAGATTATTTCCATCTACTTTTCATTCTTGTACAAATATTGTAAATATTGCATTTTATGGGTATTTCAACAGAGATTTCGTGTTTTCTGCACAGGCAAAAGAAAATGCAGTGTATGCGCAAAAGCAATGAAGAGATGCTAATGAATGCACCACGAAGCTGAAAATTCACCCTCCCCCCTTTTCTGTCTTTTTTTTCTCCTTTCTCTCTGTTTTAAATGGGTTTTGGAGACTTGTGACACAATGAAAAGTGCACTGAATTGTGCTGTGTCACCCAGGGAGGGGACCAAATGCAAACAGGGGTACAGAGGAATGTCTGCGTGTGTGTGTGTGTGTGTGTGTGTGTAAGCAAACAGACGCTTCGCAAACATCTCTGAGGAGGTTGAAAGCATTGATCTGTGCAGTGAGGGTTTTATTATGAGTTTGTTTGTCTCAAAATCACCCAAGAACTCTCTGCTGGGTCGTTATCCCAGGGAGGTTTGGCTTGACCTGAATACAAAGAACTATAAATTGCTTTTCTTTGCTTTTCACCTCATTCTTGATATTGAGTGTGTCTTTGTGTGTGTGTTTAAGCTTACAATGAATTGTTTTTCATGCATCTCTTAAACCGTTTTGTCTCCACACACTCATATGTGTGTGTAAACAGCCAGGTAATCTCTGACTAGCGTGTGGTGGGTAATGATCGAGGGATTGAAAGAGACACGGATGGCATAGAGAGTGGAAACGTCCTCTCATTTGGAACTAACATCAGACGGTCTTATTTCATCTATTAAATTGTCTTTTGACACACCCTATACTTCTCTCTTTCTCTCTCTCACTCTCATCTTTTTCCTCTTCAGTTCACATATTTTAAATGCTGTAATTTGTCCTCCTGAGTAATCTGTTTTACTTCATATCACATTCTGTTCACCTTCTGTCTTCCATCACTGTCTGTCTCCATGCTATCCCATCTTGATGTTGAGGTAGCTGTAACTCATTTATCTATCCATCCATATCAGTTACACATCACATCTTTATCTTCAGTCTCTTTTGTCAGCTCATTTAGTGTGCTGTGGGTGTTTGTGTGTACATGCATATTTATTAAGGTCATCGAGGACAATATATAAATAGTTTTTTAGTTGAATGTTATTAAATATGCAGATTATACATACATATTCTGGTTTATATGCGCCTTCTATGAGGATCAGTTTTTATTGCATTTTGACATTTGTTTTGACTTGTTGGACAGAGTTAAAAAACATGCCTGATATCATTAGGAAATAGCCTTATTGATGAAAATCTTGAAAAGAAACACATTCCACCCCTTTCCTCCTTTCAGCCATGTAAGAAAAAAACATGTGGCACATCAGAATTAGTAAATAAAAAAGAGAGCGAGAGAGGGAACTATGCCATAAAAGTCACAATTATTGCAAATTCAACCATAATTAGGATAATTGTTTTTCATAATTCAGATTTTTACTAAAAATAACATTTTTTCCCCTCCTTGTCAAATTCAGGGGCATGCAGGGGAAAAACAGTTGTGTTATCATGGAGAGGAACACATAAACACGTTTTAATAATTTGAATTATTTAAAATTTTTATTTAAAGTTGAAAAGTATGCCACAAACAAAATAATGTGAACACTGATGGAATCAAATCAACAAATGCTGTATATCGGGGTGCACCTTGAGGACCACTGTCTTGCAGAGTTTAGCTCCAACTGTGTGTTGTTTTCCAGATTTGCTCTCACTTACAAACACACTTGTTCTTCATTTCCATTATTCCAACCTAAAGATTTCAAGGTTGATACTGCTGTAGATTCTGCTTGTTTAATTGATTTGTCATGCTCTTTATTATGTGCTGTTTGTGTACTTTATGATTCACACATAAAGCCTGGATCACGGAAGAAATCAACGTTCATAGATCCTTGGTCTGTGTGTATGTCATGTTCTGAAAGGTTTCATGAATCACTCTTACATAATAGTTCTGCTTTCATTAATCAAAAACTGACTTGAGAGGGTAACCACAACATCAAACATTACAGCCAGATCTGCACACCAGGAGAGCAACAAACAAAAAGTGTTATTCAGATTTTTCAGCTTCTTACCTGAAGTAATGTTACACCATCCAACACAAAGTAGGCAAGCTGTTTATATTATGTAGTTTAAACAGTGAACAACTCAACATGTCCTCTAGGAACATTTCACAGGTAAACCTACAGTAAATGTAATAAGAAAATGTGTTTGAATAGATGAAGGATGAATAAACAAACATATACATGCTTTATCACAACTGCTGCCAGGCTCATTTATTTCTCCGGTAATTACACATGACTTCGAGCTAACTTAGACAAGCTTTTGAAACTTGTTTGTGAAAGCAGGAACATTCAACATCAAAGCTGCAGTTTCAGTGAGTGCCTGAATCCAGTCTGCTAAACACTCTAGAGGAAGACAAGACCATGACAACTCTTACTTCTGCTTATTAAAGTAAACGTTTTCAGCATTTTTGTGCTCGTCTTTCTGAGTTTTTTATTAATCCTTAAGATATTGTACCTACGCACTTCTTTTTGCTTTAACTTGAGACTTTTTTTTTTTTTTGATATGTAAATGCCTCACATTATTAACAGTCAAGATACATCTTGTGCAATCTGATGCTAAGCTTCTGAAGGAGATTAGTGATGCTCTGGGCATAAAACACTGCTTTGACCTGTAGTCTATCTCTTTTCTTGTTCTTTCTAGGGCCTGAGCACCAATGGTGCAAGGACCTTGTTGGAATTGGTCTGTTTTATTACTTTTGGCTCGTCTACTTCTTGAAAATGCTATCCTTTCCTGTCTTTTCACCCAGTTTGTATGACAAATAGCCCTCAATGATAGTCCTAATAGCCTAAAGACTGTACTCATCTTTTATTCTCTTTTCATTTTGGTATTTCAAGGTCCAAAGTCAAAGTGCTCTAACTCAGTTGCACAAAAGAGTAGTATTACACTTACGCTCTTACTCATTGCAGAACTGAATGTCAATGGGCTGTTTTGTTCTTCATCTAGTTCTTTTTACTATGACAGAGCTACTTTTACACCTGAGGA
>JAUCMS010000028.1:9423199-9456795 GCA_032357445.1 Enteromius radiatus | reverse complement strand
GAGCGCTGGTTATTCACTAACCCCACCCACAATCCCTGCCAGACCTGGGACTCGAACCGGTGACCTTTGGGTTACAACTCTATCCATTAGGCCACGACCGCCCCAAAAAGCACCACACTGCCCCGTGTGAGGCTCGAACTCACGACCTTCAGATTATGAGACTGACGCCCTGCCTAACTGCGCCAACGAGGCCGGTGCTTAGAGTTGCTACTAGTAACAAAAGGAAAACAAAACTCTAAAAGTTAAAATTAAAGAAAAGATCCTAATAAAAAAAAAGAGTAATCTTAACCATTAAAAGAGGTCTTAAGGTCCAGAATTGTTAGGAGTACAGACAAGGACTTTTAACAGGCTTGAACAGTGGAGAAAATGGACGGAACATGAAGAGGGAGAAGAAATGTTGCATGACATTGAGTTAATAACACATTTGGAGAATTCTTTTGAAATATGGGCCCAGGTTAGTAGCTAAAATCATGTAGAAACCATCAAATATAATTTTAAGTCATCATCTTCTTGTCGTCAAATGAGTAGGTTGAAATAGGGATACAGATTAAAAGATTCCCATGGCCTAAATGATTAATGGCATAAAGAAATAAATGAATACTGTCATAAATATCGGAATAATTGCATTAAAAATAAATAAGTAAATAAATAGATGTTTTTGCAGTAACTTTTAGAACTGCAGAAGAATTCACATTCTAGAACTGATGATGGAACAAAACATTTGATTTTAAATATATATATTTTTAAATACCAGACAAAAACATCCATTTCTTGGATCATAACTCTATGTTCATGCTGTGTGTCAGAAACAAGCAGTTGAGAACTTCTCAAATCTCACCTGCTCCTGTCAGGCTTAATTTTCTGTGATGTATGTTAAAGTCCAGAGCCCTTTCTCATGTATGTATGTGTATCTGTCAGGTGGGCTTGATGAATATTGTGTAGAAACATTCCCAGATGTGTTTTAATGGAGCAGAATGTTTGAAATAGTTAAGCTAACGTTTGACACTAGCCAGATGTGGGTATACATGGGAAATTCCTACATGTATGTGAGAACATGCATCTGTGTGTCTGTGTGTGCACATGCCTAATGACTTATGTCTTTCTCTTCTCCATAGGGTGATGTTCGGAGGATTGGGCCAGTTGTGTGATGGTGTTTTAGGTGGGAATGATTTTATGGAGACTAAAGAGCTGAGAGTGTGGCCAGGATATGATTACGTGGGCTGGAATCAAGAAACCTTGGGTCAGCCCACTGTTGACATTGAGTTTCACTTCGAGAAAACACGGGTCTTTCACACCATGCAGGTCAGTATGTGTTCAAAATATGTTTAGACACTTAAAAATTACTACATGATTTATTCATCATCAAGCCATCCTAGGTTTATAAAACAAATACAGTCTGTAATGACTGCGGCTTGAGCGTTCGGATCCATGTGCAGAATCTCTTTATTCCGGGAAACAGGCAGGGTCAAAACAACAGGAACGCTTGGTAGACAGCCTGAGCTAGTCAATACTTCGCGTTTGACAAAGGGTGAATGTGAATGGGTGTGGTGATGAGCAGCAGCTGGTGGTGATGATTGCTGAATGAGAAAAGGTGTGGGTGTGCAAAGCATGATGGGAAATTGAGTCCATGACAGAATGAGTCCAAGCGAGGTGTGGTGGATGCAAGTCATGACACAATCAGAGTTATCAGGTTATCATCTCTTCTAAGCTTTATAATGGCAGTGATGGGGGTTGAAATTGTAATGGGAAAAAAAGTGCATCCATCCATCATAAACAAAAACAAGTTATGGGTCAGGAGCATTAATAAAGTAATGCAATGTATTTGTGTAAGAAAACTATCCATATTTAAAACTTTATAAAGCGTAATCTCTAGCTTCCGCTAACTGAGGTAGGTGCGTTCAGGAGAGAGTGGCAAATAATACTACTTTTTCTCAGTAACTTCATGTTTCTGAGATATTTTTAGACATCCATAAGTTTCTGCATAAATGTTTTACATACAAGTTTTTTGGGGGAAAACACATTTTTTTAAAGGGTAGTTCACCCAAAAACTGACCATTACTCATCTTTCTTTTGCAGAACACAAAATAACAGTTTTTGTCTGTACAATGAAAGTCAGTGGGGTCCAAAATGACATTGGATTCCATTTGATATAGAGTTAGTTTAGAAAAAAATGTTCTTTTGTGTTCTGCAGATGAAAAAAAAAGTCATGCTGGTTGGAATGACATGAGGGTGAGTAAATGATGTGCTGTTCATCGTCATCTTGAACTTTTCACTATGCCAGACATCAAGAGCTATCCCAGAATTAAGTCAGTTAGTTGGGCAGTAATGAAGCTCTGCCTCAGTAAATCTGCCCTCAGGAGTCTGTCATTATCCTTCAACCATTTAATGAACATTTGATTTGTTTTTGTTCGTCTTTCTGCCTGTGGCTTTGCGTTTGTGGTTGTGTGTGAGACATCCGAGTGTTTTGTTATCCAATTTGTGGCGCCAAAATGATTTCTGTTGTTTGTTATTTGCATGTATGCGTGTTTGTGTGAGTGCATTGTCATTTTGTCCAGACTCTTTCTGACCAGGAATGCGAATTTGTTTGTACCACTTCTGGCTTTTTCCAGTCTCGAGAGCATTCGCATTCTCTGTTTTGAAGACTTCCTCTAATACTTGCTTCCTGCAAGTCTTGCAGGAGATTCCACTAAGAAAAAGGACCAGAGGTCCTATTAAAACATATCCCATAACAAGCGCTTGTTCACGTGCCTTTGCAAGATGATTTATGTCGCCTCCCTGTGCTTACTCTCCCATACCTTTGTTTAGAGTATTTCTGGCTGTATTCCTGCACTTTAGGAATACCGCCGACCTCACAGGCACTTTTCCTCCACAAATCAACCCCCCATTGCTTCAGGAACTCCGGTGCAAAGTTTGCCACACACTGAGAATAAATCATTGTCGGATTTACTTTAAAACACTTCTCGCTCAGAAACTGCTGGTAAATTTCACAAGTAGATTAAGTAGAAAGACTTATTTTCTTGTAAAAATACTTGAACAATATGTTTGTTTACAAAATCATTTTACAGGGCAGCCCACCAAAGCGTGTGTGAGAGAATGAGAGAAACTTATGAGGTGTCACCATGATCGCTTTGGCTACGCATTAACCTCCAGCACTGTTTGTTTTGTTTTATGTATCAGTAAGCATTTGCACACATGTGCGCAGTTACACACTGACCTAACAACACCATTAATGTCTAACCTGTCACATTATATATGTTCTTGCCCTCCACCTCTCATTCACTCCCTGTTTCTTTTCCTTCATTTGTGTAGTAATAACTTCTGTGTGTTTCTCCATTCTTTCCACTGCTCTATATTTTTGTTCCCTGCAGTCTTGATGCGTCTAATTGCAGTTTTTGTTTTTAAATGTCTGTTTCAGGTGCACAGTAATCACAGACACACTCAGAATGTGCGGGTGTTTAAGGAAGTGATGTGCGAGTTTAAGGCCAGTCTGTTAAGCCCGTGGGCGGAGCCTGCTCTCAGTCTTCAAGTGCCGCTGTCTGACCTACACGACCCTTCGTCACGCACCATCTCACTGCCACTCGGAGGACGTCCGGCGCAAATTCTACGCTGCCGTTTTTCTTTCAGTGACCAGTGGCTTCTCATCAGCGAGATAAGCTTCTACTCGAGTATGAACACACACACACCTGACCTCTCACACAAAGCACTCTGGCTCATTAGTATTACAGTTCTGCAGACACTTTCAAGTATATAGAAGCAATTTATTATGTATCAGACTTATTACATAGCTGTTTGATTTGAGTTCATAACAAAATGAGAAGATAGAGTGCTTAGCCCAGTTTTGTAGGATTTTTTCCCTGTTGTGCAGTTTCACTGTTGACCTGTTTGAGTTATTACCAGAGTTGTCTAAAAATTTGTCCTGTCGAACGATTAATCACGATTAATCGCATCGAAAATAAATGTTTTTGTTTGCATTATATACAGTATGCATGTGTGCTCTGTATATTTATTACAGACATCCATGTATATTTTTCAGAAACATTTTATGTTTATATATTAAATATTTATTTATGGTATAATTGCGATTTAATAATGAGTTATCTCTTGACAGTCATGCAATTAATCGCAATTAAGTATTTTACTCAATTGACAGGCGTAATATGTATGTGTGTGTCTATATATATATATATATATATATAGACACAGAACACTCACATATATTATGCAAACAAAACCTTTAAATTAAATTGTGATTAATCGCAATTAATCGTTTGACAGCACTACTTAAAAACCCTGCTAAATCATCTTAAACCAGCCTAATGTTGTGGTCTAGAATAGTTTAGTTGGTGTTGTCAAGCTGGTGTGTGCTAGTTTCGCTAGTTGGCTAGCTGGTCTTCCAACCTTACCAGTTGAAGAGTGCTCCAAATCCAGTTGAGACCAACAAAAACAGCTTAGACTGGTTTAAGATGTCTTTTCTTGCATGAAAGGAACCACATAATTCCAAAGAAAATCTTGATTTCTTTCTGAATGTTTTACGCTAATCCTTATGGACTTCTTTCATGAAACACAGTTAAATTATCAAAATTAAGTAAGAAAGTATTGTCATCTAATTAACTCTTTGGTCAAAATCAACCAAAATATCAGCAGATCAATGTGACTTGCATGGATACAGCTGACAACAGTCATTTGGAGAGACTTTGTGTTAAATTCGCTTTGAGACTTGTACTTGATGGATTTGTAGATAAGATGGAGAGTCGAAAAGATCAATATTGATGCTTCATCCTAGATAAAGCCTGCTTATCTAATTCTCCGTTATCTTTTCTGTCTTGTCTCCAGTGCCATTTGAGGATGGATCCATCCCTCCTCTGCCTTCTTCCAGCACTCGTCCTCTCAATGCCACTTCTCCTTACACCCCCAGCCCCTCAAACGGCACCAGCAGCTCCACAGGTGAGTCAGACGCATATTAACCCCTCCACATAGTATGTATGCAATGCACTGCCCTGCCACGTTTGCATCAGTTCTGATTGTTTAATATTGGAATGGAGTCGCAAAGATTTGAATTAATTTGATTCCGTAATGATTCTTTTTATGATACTTTTAGTGTTTTAAAATGTAATCTATCCAAATAATTGTTGTGAAATATGTTTTAAAAGTACAATACCACTTCACACACACACATTTATATACATTGTGTGTGCGTGTGAATGAGTGCGTGTGTGAAGTTATTTTTGCACATTTTAGAATGTATTTTGTTACGTAGAAGACAACAGAACTACTTATTTTAATATATTACTTTATTATTATAATTATTAAGTGGATAAGCCCCTTGAGATGAATCATCTAATATTCAAGTATTCAAATATTCTGATGGAGACATTTCTTGATTTCCCACTTTATTTATGTGGAGAATTATTGAGAAAATGCATCCTTACAAATTAAAAAAATCCTAGCTTCATCCATCTTCACAGTCTGCCCTCCCTCATCTTTCATCACTCCCATGTCACCCACCCCTGTCTCTCTACTTCTCCCTCTTCTGACTTGTACACCCTCATTTTTCCAGACCTCCTCATGACCATTACTTCACTGCTGCCCAGCAGCATACCAACAGGTGAGAGAGAGAGAAAGAGAGAAGGACAAGGGGAAGAAAAGAGTACCTCCTCCAATACTTGTTATTGCGTCTTAGATATTTATGGCATGTTTACAAGTAAAGAGACCTTTTATGATGCGCCCCTCTAAACTTCTTTACAATTGAAAACCCTGCCCTCATAAAATCCCTTGAGGATGTGGTTGGTTGTTGTTGTGTGTGCATGCTTGTCAGTCTTAAAGCCTGGAGAGAATGTTTTTTTTTTTTTTTTTTGCATGTTTCTAATTTTTTTTTCCCCTTGACTTTAACAATGCTCTATTGTTTTGAGTGTTTCATATAGCCAAACTCATAAAGATCTTTGTGGAATTGATCCAGCTGTCCTTGTCCCTCTTTGATTTACCTTCAGTTCCCTCAGCTTTAGAACTCTGCCCACTCTCACAGCTCATTTACTCCCGTCAAAGCTTATTACAGTCCCCCAAAACAACAGCTGCCTCCTAAATTTACCAACATAAGAACACACACACACACACTCACACACACACACAGTGTATAAGAAAGCTAAGAAAGCAAGTCAAATCATGCAAAGTGTGTCAGTGACCATAAAGGCATTTACTTATTACTGCCCCACCCAGCACTCATATAAGAAGGTGGCTGTAATGGACAGATAAGCTTTGGTTTTACCTTCTGTAAGGCCTCATTTATGTTGTTTATAATAATTTGTAATGTCAGACTAGCATTACACTAACATACACACTTAATCATAAAACTGTTGCGTTTGGTTTTAACAGAGTCTGCTGCTGTCACTCTGAGGGCGGGCTTACCTGTGGCCAAAGATGACAGCAGCAACACGGCCATCCTGATTGGCTGCCTGGTTGGAATTATCCTGCTCTTATTGGCTGTCATAGCCGTCATACTTTGGAGGCAGTACTGGAAGAAGCTACTTGGCAAGGTGGGTTTTTTTTATTGTTTCTATACAGTTTAATAGCACTGGGACATTTCAGTGTTTGTATCAGTGTCTTTTTGATTGAGTCTTAACTAATTTACCTGATTTGTTGATAAGCACTGATTGAAGCAATTATTTGTTTTACTGATTCATACAAAAGCACTGATTCATGTAGTAATAATGTAAGTAATTTAACTTTTATTAGTAAGTCATTGAGTTGATTTATTCAGTGCAATTTATCACCAAATAAATTTAAAATCATCACGAGTCAGTCATTAAATTATTCAGTCAACATATTAATTTGAATACATGAAGGTTCATCCTGATTCATTCAGGAAAGCCACTACAATGTAGGGGTTGACCATATGTGTTTTGGGGATAATGCTGTTTATTACAGATACTGATATTTTGAACCGATATATATGTCTGGTGTAAAAATGAAAATGTGTATCAAAATAAAGAATAACAAGGCCTTTTTAAATTCTTTGACATTATTTTATCAGCAAATCGGTTTTAATAACAACCGATAACGATAACCATGATAATGCAGTTGTATTAAAACAATTTATTGGTTTGATTTATTTTTTGCATTTTATTTGAAATTATCTGTTATAGCATTTTAAGAGTAAACTAGCATACAGATGGCTAACAGGCATAGAGGAAATGCCACAAAACTCCAAAATTGATTTCATGGCTCTTTAAATATGTCTCCTTGTATCCAGGCCCAAGGCAGCCTCTCCAGCGACGAGCTGCGGGTTCATCTTTCGGTTCCATCGGATAACGTGGTGATCAATAACACTAACACCCACACATACTCTAGCCGCTACCAGCGCATACACACCTTTCCCGATGACCGGGACCGCGAGGGAGAATACCAGGAGCCCAGCACTGTACTGCGGCCCCGAGAGCAACGTGACAGCACAGGTGACACACACAAAACACACACACACTCAGCATGCATACACCTCACTCAGAAAGCACACAGGAACCCGGGTCACCACGGAGAGTGAGCAGCGCTGCCAAAACGACATCAGAAAAAGTACTTTAGAATAATCCGCAACCCAAACACAAAGAGCCACTGTCCTATCTGACAGAGAGAGAGGAGGGAGGGAGGATTTATTTCACTCATACCCCAATTGTACTCAAACGTTCCTGTATTTCCTTCCATAGCTGCTTTCATTATGATTACTTCATTTTTTTTAATCATTGTGTGATTGTTTTCGTATCTTAATTAACATAAACGAATGTCCCATAATGGACTGACCAATGAAAAGATGATTAACTGCCTGCGTCATTATCAAAATGATAACACTGCCTGCTGTGTTTGTGCATCTCACTTGTAACTGGTTTGCTCTGTCACCCCTTAACGGCCCTGTTGTTTGTGTTTTGTTGTTGTGTCGTCTCGTGTTGTGTTGTGCTGTGGTTTTGGTTGTGGTTGTGCCGTTTCGTGTCGTGTTTTGTTGTATGGTGACCTCTCACATCGCCGTGCCCTTCTTGGACTCGTGTGTCCGTGGGATTTGTGTGTGTGTGTGTGTGTGTGTGTCCTCCTAGCACTGCTGTTAAACAACCCAGCATATCATCTCCTCCTGTCTGACCTGACACATGGCCCCAACAGGCTGACAAACTGCCACAGCCAGCAAGAAAAGCCCCAAAACCTGTCCCAGGGTAAGAGAGAGGGGGTTCATTTTGCCCTAAGAAAGGGGCGAGGGGTGGTGTCCTCCCCAGGGAGCAGTTAAAGTCCCCTGAAGTCCTAAAGGTAACGGTTAGAGTGATATAATGGACTCAGAACAGCACAGAGGATATTAAACATTCATAAAAGGGTGTTCTTAAGTTCGTTTCTGGGTCTTTTATTGAAACAAAGATTTCAAATGGTCTGTTTTTGTTATTTGAAGGACACATTTAAAATTGGCTTGGAAGCTTGTAGTGGTTTACTCTTGTTCCAGATCCCCATATTTTCTCAAAATTGCAATAAATCCACCACAAAAATATGAATCAGTGTGCTTAAAACTAAGATGATGTAATAGAATGAAATAAACATTAATTATTCAGTAAAAAATACAATCCCCAACTTTTCGGCAAATAATTACCTTTATTAGGATTTAAAGTCAGTGGAGTGCTTAAGGTGATGTGTGAGGGAAAACAAAATGAAATAACACATTTTTGTGTAAAACTTGAATAGTATTAAATTATCTTTTGTGTTAAAAAATTGGGAAAATATTAAGCCTAATTAATTATGTTGACTTTTTAAAGGCCTGAATCATTTTCACCACAAAATGGTATTAAACACAGTCCAAAATAATATATATGATAATATTTATTATTGTGTATATATATATATATATATATATATATTATATTATAAATTATATATTTATAAATGTGTGTGTATATATATATATATATATATATATATATATATATGTATTTTATTTTTATTTTTTAAATATATATATATAATTTATAATTGTATATTTAAAAAAATTATAATTATTTTTACTACTTTTTTGGGGGGGGTTCTCAAGCTGCATTTGTTTGTTTTTTTAATTAACAACAAATGTAGTTAACAATCAAATGTTTGTGCTTGCAGAACCAAAAGTATTCATTTATTTCAAAAGAAAATTTTACTTTTATTTTGAAAATCTAAAGGGCCAAAAAAAAAAAACCCAACTGGAAGTTTACCATTTTGTTAGGGACAAGAAACAATATGAGCCCACAGGAGTATGTTACTGTTTCCACAGTATGCGTGTACATAATGTGTCCTCTCCAGTGTATGTGAGTGTGTAAGTGCATGTGTGTGGTTCATAATTACTCATTAGTATTATATAATGTGGCTGATTAGCTCTCTATTCCAAGATTTTCTTCTGTACCTTTTTTGTCTCTCAGCATGTGCTATTGATATGGTTGATAAAAGCCTGCCAGTTCAGGAGGGACCCCCTCCTTACCCGGGAGCTCCGCCCCCTGGCCTGTCAGCAGCTCATTATGGAGAGGCTTCTGGAGGCGGGGGAAGCGTTCCTCATTATGCAGAAGCTGACATCATCAGTCTGCAAGGCGTTAGTGGTAACAATACATATGCAGTCCCTGCCCTCTCAGCCACGCCCACTGATTGTCCACCACTGCCCGAGTTACCACGGGAACGACTTGTATTCAAAGAAAAGCTAGGAGAAGGACAATTTGGAGAGGTATAATTTAGTGTTACATAAATATTACTAAAACTCTATTTGATTAAGGAAATCTTTATTTTAAAAAAATAACTTTTTAGATAATATTGTTTATGTATGACAAGCTATTTATTTTATGTCGTCTTATAGGTTCATCTTTGTGAGATTGAAAACCCTCAGGACCTCGCAAACCTTGAGTTCCCATTTAATGTAAGGAAAGGGCGCCCTCTGCTGGTGGCTGTGAAGATTTTAAGGCCTGATGCCTCTAAAAATGCCAGGTAACTGAATTAGTATGGGGGAAGAAAAAAATACTATTATTAGTATTTTATAGAATTATAAAATATTCATTCAGTATATAATATTTTCCAAATAAAATAAATGATCAAATAAATGTGTGTCGATCTATATATATATGATTACTTTTTAAAATATTTAATGCTATTTTCAATGCCTTAATTAACTGCCATTTGATCAATTTAAAAAGTTGCATTGTGTAAAAAAATAATAATAGAAAAAAACTGATATATTAGTACACTTTGGGTGTAGCACAATTTACAAATGTGTATTATCTTATTTTTGAATATGTTTTGTTACAGATTTTTAGATTTAGTTGCAGTAGTTCTTCAGCTGTAAAACAATACCTGTTGTTGTTGTTGTGTATTTTCTAAAACTAGTAAACTCATATTCTTCTTACATTTCATATCTTAAAGGGATAGTTCACCCAAAAATGTATTAAATAATATGAGATATTTTAAAGAACACTTGTACAGCTCTGGAATGACATGAGGGTGAGCAAATGCAACACTATTTTCATTTTTATGTGAACTTTCCCTTTAATGTTCTGTCCTTTCCCCTTCTCTTATTACTTTCCCATTAATTTCATGCTCCTCTTGTAAAAGGAATGACTTTCTGAAGGAGGTGAAGATTTTATCTCGCCTGAAGGATCCGAACATAATCCGCCTGCTGGGTGTGTGTGTAAGCAGCGACCCGCTGTGTATGGTCACAGAGTACATGGAGAGCGGCGATCTCAATCAGTACCTCTCTCATAGAGCATTGCTGGACAAGACCGGCCCTTCACACAATACACCAACCATCAGGTACACAAACACACCAGATTATGTAATAGAAATGCACGGTGTGGAAGCTTAAATGTCTTTTTCTGTCACAGCTACCCAGCTTTGATCTCCATGGCGAGTCAGATAGCATCAGGAATGAAGTTCTTGTCGTCTCTGAACTTTGTGCACCGAGACCTGGCCACACGGAACTGCCTGGTGGGGGGAGAGAGGGGTGAGGGGGAGGACGGCGGTGGAGAGCGCCAGATAAAGATAGCAGATTTTGGCATGAGCAGGAACCTCTATGCTGGTGATTACTACAGGATCCAGGGACGAGCTGTGCTGCCTATTCGCTGGATGGCATGGGAGTGCATTCTCATGGTGAGAACACAAACTAGAACTTATGAAAATATACAGTAATATTAGTGCCAAACTTTTTTTGATTAGCTTGACTCATCTGTATTTATATATATATATAACGGAGTATATAACTGGGTCTAAATAATTTTCAACACGCACTGAAAAACCTTAATTTTTTCTCATTTTATAATGAGGTTACATTTATTTACTTTATATTTACTCATTAATATTTTTATCAAACATTTAATCTCATAATATTATAACTTTTTTTATTAATTAATTAATGAATAATAAATATATTTTAAAAAAGTTTTAGTATATATATATATATATATATATATATATATATATATATATATAGGGTTCAAAAAGTGTAAAGTTTCATTTTTATGCTTTACTATAATGATGTATTTATTTTCTTAATTTACTTTTTGTTTATAATATTAATAATATATTTATAATAAATATAATAATTCATTTATTAAGATTTGTGTGTGTGTGTGTATATATATTTTTTGTTTGTTTGTTTTGTTTTGTTTTTTCCCTGTGTTACTATAATTTGAATTTATTTACATAATTTATATTTATTAAATAGCATTTAAATTTACTGTAAACATTTTTATCATCTATATAATTTCATTATGTTTTTCTTTTTTTTTTCTTTTTTTTGGCCCCCACTGGATGTAATAGAGTCACATAAACATGGCATATGCATATATAGATTACATAATACTGGTATTCTGCATGCCCATCTTTTTTTTTTTTTTTTTTTTTTTTTTTTTGCAGGGTAAGTTCACTACGGCCAGTGACGTGTGGGCATTCGGCGTGACACTATGGGAGATGCTGAGTGTGTGTCAGGAGCAACCATACAGTCACATGACAGATGAACAGGTCATCGACAACGCAGGGGAGTTTTTCAGAGACCAGGGCAGACAGGTATGTGTGCTTGCTGACACTTTTTAACCCTCATAAGAAAAACATTGCCACCGTCTCACTCACTGTCTTTCTCTCGCTCTCTCTTGATCAGGTGTACCTGTCTCGTCCGGCGGTGTGCCCACAGGGTTTGTATGAGCTAATGCTTAGCTGCTGGAACAGAGACTGTAAACTACGGCCTTCCTTTGCGTACATTCACTCCTTCCTCACTGAAGATGCCATGAACATGGTTTAGACAGAGATGAAAAGCGGCAGAATGTAAGAAAGTGTGTGTGGACCACAGACTGGTGGTGTGTTTTTAAGCAGACACGGCTAAGCACTCTTATGTAAATTAGTGTATTTTTTGATTTGTGGGTTGGGGCGAATAAAAGCCGCAGGTTCGGTGCCCCTAAAATAACCCATTTCTCACCCCTTTTCCTGAAAAACTCTGCAAGCAATATTTTATCCCCAAATCATTTTCATAATATCTCTATTACACAGTATTTACTTTCACAGAGACACAAATTTCCCAGAATGCACCACAGAAATGGCCAAGTCATTCTTTCTTTTCCGAAACATTATTCTGCCTCATGAATGAAACCTCTCTGTAAAAGTCTTTTGTGTCGTGTGAGGTCCAGTAATGATGACTAAGCGCTGACGATGGTCTAACGGGAATAATGCGGGATTGATTTTGGGATAAAATGTTGCTTGGCATCTGAACCTTAAATCCAGGTCCTCTAACCTGTATCAAAACTGTCTCTTCATTCCCTAAACACTGAATGGATCTCGAAACATAATCGTATAAAATGGTGGAGGGTTTCATAGTTAGATGACGGGCAGCACAAAAACACACGGCTCTACGAACTAGCTCATTTATGGAAACATTTGACAGATGTGCGTATTACAAGAAAATAGTTTTTTTTCTACTTGCATATTAAGTGAAAAGAGTGAGTAACATTTTTAGCAGTAAACTCGGTCTAACTTTGCTAGAATTCATAGTCATGTAAACAATCTGAGGATGTATCAGCCAGTTTTTCATGTCTTTTCTGTGGTGGAGGGTAATTCATCATTAAGAAATGCTCACAGGTCGTTAAACATTCATCACTGAGTAGGACGTTTGCATCTCATTGATATGGAGAACCATTTTAAGTGTCAAAGATCTTTTGGTGTCTATTCAAAATCTGTACATAAATGGCTGAATTATTTACATTATGTGAATAATTAATTAATTAATGGCTGTTATGTGAAGCATGGGCTTATAACATGATCAATTTGTCAAATTCAGCCAAAATAGAAAACGGATTTGTGACTCCACCCCTGCACATAAACGCTCCCTTAAGGTCTGTTCACGCCACGGACAAAAACTACAATGATAAAGTTTTTACAATCATTATAATTCTGTAAGAACAATGAAACCCACTCCACTGATATAATGACATCAACAGAGAAACAATACGCTGGGAATCGCTTTCAGAATGACTTTTTTCTAACTTGTGATGTTGACAGCCAATCCGAATTTGACTTTAAGAAGCTTAAGCATTTAAAGTTGCACGAGACAAAACTTGTGTGTGTTAGTATAGCCTTCATTCTTGGTGTGGGTGGGCCTTCCTTCAGGCATTTATAGCCACTCCTCCCTTCATTGACTAGAAAGACCTGTTAACATTAAGAACAATGACCATAACAATAATCATATAGCATTTACACCAAAAGACAATAATATTTTGTTTATTTTTAGCACTCGCTGCCCACTTCAAGTGCTCAAGTGCTGCTGTACAGCTGGATGGATTCCGATTGGCTGTCAGTGTTTTATCATGCATCAGCTAAAAAAACAATCATCTGAAAGTAGTTCTATGACCTGTTCTCACTAAGGACGATAACTATAAAGCTTTAAAGGGTTACACGACCCCCAAATGAAACGTTTGTCATTAATCACTTATGCCATGTCGTTCCAGACCAGTGAAAGCTTAGGAGCACAAATTAAGATATTTCGGATGAAAACGGGAGGCTTGTGACTGTCCCATTGGCCGCCATACAATTGCCACTGTCATGGTCCAAAAAAGTATGAAACGCATCTGCTATCAGTGGTTCAACATTAACGTTATGAGCAACGTTTGAAGCCTGGTTTTCATCCAAAATATCTTAAATTGTGTTCTGGAGATGAACAAAGCTTTTACAGGTTTGGAACGACATGGAGGCAAGTAATTTTCATCACTAGTATCCCTTTAATGATCTGAATTCTAACAATAAGAAGCCCATGCTACCACCTCAATGATAATGGCACAAAGGAATTTTTTTTTTGTTCTTGGGGTGAACAGGCATTAAGTGTGAATGTGATTTATTTGATGTCACAGAAAATGATTGCATATGTTTTTTGGAATGACCTGCCAGAGTATGTATGTCTTGAATAAGCTGAATGCATATCTTTCTGGGCATCTGTGTAGAATTTTAAAGATGCTTTTGGATGGGATCCAATTTCAAAAGTCTGAATATGAGCCTAGACTTGTCAGAAATGGGCCTGGGAAAATTTTGAGAGAGAAAGAGAGGGAAGAAAAACAAGCAGAATGCCACAGACGTGTACATTTATGCCAATAAGTGTAACAAAAGGCATTGCCTATATAATGAGAAATTAAGTGGGTGAACAGAAAAATAAGCAAAGCATCTGTCCTGAATTTACTGTGTAAACCTGTAGGACATTTGCAGGAAACTCTCTTAAAGTTACAGTACGTAATTGCATACTGCAGACTGTAGATTTAACTTGAACCTGGTGTGGTGACGTCACCTCTTCCTCATTTACAAGTAAGACTGTGTGTGTAGGTGGGGGTGGAGAGCAAAACATATACTGTAATATACACAGAACAATGTGATTCCCAAATGGTTGTATTACCATGGTGATTATGCTTATTAAATGACCTTTTTGGTACACTGAGGCCCTGAACCTTTATTGTATTTTTATAAATGTAGTTTTGGGCATGTTCTGTCCTTAGCTATTCATGTTTCATAAATAATGAAAAATGTAAATACTTCATGGGATATAATTTTCTTCATTAATATTGCTGTCTGTTATTAATGGGGTCTGTAAGTCTCTGTTTTAGACTCCTGCCTGTGTTAGTCAGTGTCGTTGCCTGTGTTGTCTATTTTTGTAGGTGTTTTAATAAAGTAACCTTTTCAAATAAAGTGAAATCGGCTCGTTTTCATTTACACTCGAATGCTATTTGTTAAATAGTATGTCATGTCACATTCATACTCGAACAGCTTTAAAAACACACACATTCACAAAAAGCCATAAACTGCTAAGCTATAAAGTACAGCGCACACTAATAGTTTATTTAGAATAAACAGTACATATGTATAAATCTCAGCATGATTATATAGATTTTCAGTTTACATCACCACTAAACATACGGTAAGGCAAAATGTGGGTTAGCTTAAAAACATATAAAAACAATGAGGCTTTACACCAAAAAAAAAAACTAACTAATGGCAAGCAAATTTAATATTCTCAATGAAATTAGTCATTAAGGCCAGGACGCATCACATGACAGATCACAGTTCCTGTTGCTGAAACACAATCAGGGCAGGTTGTAAAAAAAACAAAAAACAGCTTTTGAGGCACTTTGAAGGCATAAACTGGAGATGCATAGTTTTACCTTTGGTAATGTTGAGTTTAGTGTATAGTACACAGCAGCATGGTAAAACAAAAAGACTAAGTTGCTATGAGAAATGAAACCACCAACAGCCTTTACTGGAGTTTCTGTGGCCACAGCGGCATGTTTGCAGCTTGTGTTTAATACCCAACTAGTTTCCTCTTCTTCTTTTTTCCTGTTTGTTCATAAATCAAAAGGTTTCTTTTCTTCACCTGCACCTCCTCTTACTTTTTAACTTGCTGTTTAAATCACTTTACTGAGCACACAAACAATAACATATGTAACAGAAATTATTTTTAATCCTAGTGCCACAGTTTACAGAAAAGAGTTTTCACAGACCATTAAATGATAAAACAAAATAAAGAGTCACGACGTTTCAGTGTCTGCAGACGTAAGGCATCATGCATGTGGACTATGGCTGCAGTAATGCACTTCAGGTGAATTTGCATGCATTTGACTTGAATGCACTTTGGGTTTGGAAGAAACTGTACCAGAATCAACATGTGCGTGGCTCTGACAGACAGCAATAGAGAAACTATTCAAAACTGAAAGAAAGACCAGCCCCGTTTCCCTGAATATTCACTATTAACAGAGGCTCTAGAGCAGATAATGTAGTTCACCTAACTTACAAAATTATCATATAATGCGATAAAATAATAATATAAAAACTGACTATTACAAACTGCGGATTACAAAAACAAAAACCTCAATGTTCCAGGTTCAGTACAAACACAGGCATGCACACATGCACATGGACAGGAAGAGCTGAGATCTACCATCAGAGCTGTTTAGACCCGATTCCTTCTTCATGAACTCCATTAGCCCATGCGGGTTGAAACAGCCTGGACAAAAAAAGTTAATATTTAGTGTGGCTGGAGTAGAAATGGGTGTGTTTTAAAGACATTTTTATGGCATATTAAGTATTCGAATGTAATCTTAAGAAGCATTCACACAAACACCAATTCTTAAATCGAGAAAGTCAATGTTGCTAATAACAATTTTGCTATAATTTAACATTTAACAGCATTGTTAGGCTCCACACATTTTCTTGAATCAAATCAAACTGTCTATTTCAATTCAAATGTTTCATTAAAAAAATATGCACTGGAAAATACTGCTGTTTCTTATTATGCATCGTTTTATTAATTTAAAAATAAAATGTATATATTCAAATAATTAAGGATCATTTACTCTTGTATATATATATATATATATATATATATATATTATAGCGAAGAAACAGTGTGAAAGTTGCCTTGATTATTTTATATTATATACACACACTAGTCTACTAATATATATATATATATATATATATACACACACACACACACACTATTTAGTCGTCTATTGAGGCAAATTGAGGTTATTGGTGTGTTAATAGTAAGAATTGGACTTTTAAATGAAACGGGGCCGATATTTTTCCTAGTTTTATTTTGATGAAAGTTGGTCAAATTGACAGTGACTTGTGAAAGAGACAAATGATGATGGAACAAAAACAAACTGTGGAAACTACCCATGGGAATGCAGACGTTGCAGCTCATGTGATCTACAGCGTGATACCAGCACTAGGGTCATTTAATCGCTGGTGTGAGTGCGGTCACCTGTGAGATGTTGACTCCAGTCAGTTTCTCCACTGTGCTCGGCAGGCGACTCATGATTTCCAGAACTTCTCCTGTCAGCTTCGCTGCACCCACTTCTGAGCCACCGCTGGACACCATGGTGACCTTCTGGGCTGCACAGAGTGGCTTGCTGATCTCTTCTGCCATCTAGAGGAGAGGAGGCCATTACTGAGTGCCCTTACGTTTTAACTTATTTATTGAGATTTAAAATTGAGATGCACTAACCAGTGGGAGTTTCTCCAGCAGCATGTCCACCATGGCTCCCTCTTTGTACTGTCTAAAAGCTTCAGCTTTTTTGGCCATCTGCTCGGCTTCAGCCTTACCCTTTGCTTCAATTGCAAAGGCCTCTGCTTCTCCCTTCATCTGAAAGAAGACAAAATTCATGCTAAGTGGGGTCATGTGAATAATGAATAATGCTAATTGTGTGTGTAATGGTTTGACTACACTTGTGAGGGACCAAATGTCCTCACTTATATAGTGAAAGATCAAGACAACCCACTAGTGAGGACATTTTGCTTGTCCTCACTAGATAAAAATGCTTATAAATCAGTCAAATGTAGGTTTTTATGTTGATCTAGTGTCATGTACATGTTTCTATGAAGGGTAGGTTTAGGGATAGGGGTTGGGATGGGGGTTAGAAAATATCGTTCACCTGATAGAAAAATCAATAGAAGTCTATGCAATGCAACAAACATGTGTGCTTGTGTGTGTGGAGAGATCCATGAACTCACTCTGATGGACTCTGCTTCAGCTTCTGCCTCCATTATCAGCTGAAGCCTGTTAGAGGAGAGAACAATAAATGGCTTTTTGAGAAGTTCTATCCTTCAGATTTGCTTCCACTAAAGCACAAATGCGTGTTAAATTAAACAAAACAGAAAAATGTTGGGACTCCTAGCTCTTCAGTTCTCACTTTTCTGCCTCAGCGATCTTCTCAATGCGGAATCTCTCTGCCTCGGCTGGTTTCCAGACTTTGGCCTCCAGTTCCTTCTCCTTGCGGGCGATCTCCTGCTCTTGTAGAGTGATCTGCTGCGTACGCTCCACGACCTGAACCTGCATCTTCTCCTCCTCAATACACTGCTTCGTCTTGGCCACCTAATGCAGCGAGTAAAAATATCAGTAGATGTGACTTGTTTGTCATTTTTGTTGAACTTGCAGAGTTCAACATGATTTCTTGAAGTTCCTAGAAATATTAACCAGTGTGACAAGTTTGCAGTAAACTGGCAGCCCTTTTATTAGCATCTGAAAGCTGAATATCATTTTGTACCTGGAGCTGATAGGCCATTTCAGACTCTGCCTTCTTGGTGTTGACCTCAACATCATAGGCGGCTTTCTTCAGCTCAAAGTCTCTCTGGGCTTTAGCCATCTCAATCTCATTCTTATACTGAGCAGAGATCTTCTCCTGCATGGCGTAAGCCTCCTACATACACAAACACACACACATGCAGGGTTATGCATCACATCAATGTTCATACGTGGCAGAAATATGTCAAATTTTCACCTTGATGACAGCATCCCTCTTGAACTGAGCTTCACCGATACGTGCGTCTCTTTGCACCTGAGCAGTACGAGCTTTACCCAGCGAGATTAGATAATTCTGTAAGGAAGTCCAGGTGAGTTTGGGGTGAGTGATTTACATATTATTATTATTACATATTCATATATTCAACCCTTTTCTTTCTGTAAGAGCGGGAATTCTATGGGTCTAGCTTTTAGTCTCATTCATGTCCAGATATTTTTAGTTGTAAAAAACTATTCGTTTTATTACAATATAATTTTTATGTATTGTCTTATGAACACACAGGTTTGTAGTGCACACAGTTTTACCGTTTACTGCACATTGTTATTCTTCTCGTTATTTCCCTATAGCAGCTGATGAACAGGAAGTCTCACCCATAAGCTTACTTCCATGTTGAAGAAAAAGGTGAATATGTTACCTTTTAAAAAGGCATGAATATCTTTTTCTTTTGATGAAATTAATATTTTTATTTAGAAAGGACACTTTTAAAAAGTGACATAAATGATGCTTTTAATGTTACAAAAGATCTACTTCAGGTAAAGGTTGTGATTTGAAACTGACTATGAATTAATGAAATGGAAAAATATAATGTTTTTAAAACGTATTTAAACAGTTCTTTTAAATGGTTGTGAAATGAGTGCATTCTTGGTAACCATAAAAATACTTCTTTCAAAAACAAAAAACAACAAGAATCACGATGCATAATTCTAGTCACCTGATCATCATGCACATCTTTGAGCGTGTAGCTGACCACACCGATCCCCATGTTGACCAGGTCAGAGGAAGCCACCTTAAAGACCTGCTCGGAAAACTTCTTACGGTCCTGATAGATCTCCTACAGAGAGAAGGATTATACAATAAATAACAAATAATCAGTTTGTTGCACATCACATGTTTCAGTCAGCAAAGATTGCTGGTTTATCCTCCAGTCCTTTTTGAAGTCTTCTTATAAAAGCTTGTTTCTTGATACAGAACAGCTCTTTCAGCATGTGGCAGTACCTCCACAGTCAGGTGGGCGATAATGGCTCTCTGGTGTCCTTCAAGAGTCTCCAGGGCAATCTGAGAAATCTCACTCTCAGACTTCCCCATAAACATCTGACAGGCTGTGGCCAGCATTTCTTTATTCTGACCTTGGATCTTCACCTGCACAACACATGAGCAGCAGCACTTACAGACTGTACGACAGATGTGTGCTACATAGGAGTGTAAAACGAGTCTTGCTCTGACCTGGGCAATGCCTGTTACTGAGATTGGTACTCCATGTCTGGTGTAGACCTTGTCACTCTTCACATTCAGAGTCAGAGTATTGAGAGTGATCCTGGGAGCAAATAAATAAGAGAAGGGAAAAAGTAGTCATGAAGCATTTTCTGAGACTAATTCCGAAAAATCAACACAATTACTCTTTATACAGGCTTCCATAACCAAACATATACTGTCTCCATATATCTGGCCCACAAATGTCAAGCCACACCCATATATAACTCTGCACACTAATGGCTGAGCATGACCTCACAGATGTAACTGCTGATGTAAAGTAATCAAATCATCAACAGACATTGTGGAGCTAAAACAAATGCATCTGCAGTAATCTACAAACTGCTGGAGTGAAGGAAGTATTCTTTGAGGAATGAGTGACTGATTAACACACGTGCAGAAGAATGTAAACACAAGTGGAGTCTCTATTGCACACAGGGTCGCCTCTTATTCTTTTTCTCATCACTCACAGGGCCCGAGACTCACAGTCTTTCCTGGAATTACATTAGTGACTCGCTCTGCAGCATCTGGTTAAACAGAACGGTTTCTATGCATGTGTGTGCATACACTAACATGTTGGAATAATCCGTTTTCTATTGTAATTCTGCACATACCGCTGGATTTGCTGAATGCAAGGAATAACAAATACTCTGCCACCAGCAATCAATAGAGGAGGAGAGCGACCACATCCTGAAAGAGACAAAAGAAACAAGAGATTTTGTATGCTGGTATAATGTGTTGAGACTTGATTGAAAACATACTTAGTGGCAATTCACTAGCTAGGGGTGGGAGGTATATTCAAAATTAAAAATCATATAGTATTAGTAATTTAATAACACTGTAATAATACAGGTGCTCTTATATACAAATTCTGACAGATACAGATACATTTCTTCTTATTTTTATATTATGGCTGGTAAATGATAAATGGTCAATAATACAGTTTAATACTACTTTGAAAATGTAATTATTAGAATTAAATGAAGTGAGTATCATCTGAAGATAAAAAATGAGAAGGGAAGCACAATTTCAACCAAAATAAATATTTCATTTTCATGACAACAATTTTAGCCAATACATAAAACTATATTTTTATTTTATTTGTTTTACATTTATTTTATGATTTTATAAAAGAAATTAATACATTAAGTCAACAATAATGCAAAAAGAATTATGTAAAATATATGCTTACATGTAATAATCTTGAAAAAAAAACACTCTACCACGGTTTCCACAAAAATAGTAAGCAAGCATCACATCAGCATGATTTCTGAAGAATCATATGATCAAAGTAAGCTATCAAAGTAATTAATTTTTTACAACAGAAACCAGTTATTTTATATAAATATCATTAATCAATATTATTATGATTAAATATTGAATCAATCAAGTGCAATAAGACTCGTTTTACTTTTACTACATTCGAAAGTTTTAAAATGACACTTCCTATTGATAAAACTGACAGCCACTGTACAAATGATTTACTTTTACTATCAGGGGGACGCAGAGAAACACATGTCATCATAAAATTACATTGCTGGAAATCCACACAACTTCACCCACACACATTTCATAAACTATGGCACAAAATGTTTCTCCATTTCAATCAATCCCAAGCAGGATTTCCAACATTAGTAAAGCCCCTCATTAGCACACTTCCTGCCATGTCTCCAGCAGCATGTTAAATGTAACAGAGAGAACGAGGGCGACAGAGACATTGTGGAGCTGGTAACGTATTTTGTGTCCTTCTGTATGGTGTAGTCTGACTGCATTAACCTTGTTGTAGTAAATGTAAGCCAGCTGGAGTTTTTCCCCTGAGCATTAAAGTAATCTTAATGTGTAACCACTGACATTTATTTACACACACAAAAAAATGACATTCATTACAGTGAACTTTGTGTCTGTTTTAAGCTGTGAATGAAAGTCACATGAACAGCTGAAACCAGTTCGGCATTGGACATTGTTTAGGAAAAGAATGTAGTTTGCACAATATCATTGATCTGTATGATCTTTACAGAACGTCACAAAGTCAATTCAATCAACAGCTGCTTTAATTCTAAGTTCTTTCTTATCATATGTACATATTCTCATTATTGTAACCTTAAAGGATTTGTAATTATATGTTTATTATTTATACACATAACTGACATAACTCTGTAATAAAGCGGAACAGATGCAGCATACCTGAGACCACCATTGCCTCATTGGGACCACAAGTGTAAAACATCCTGAATTAGATCTGAAGAAAGAAAGCAGCAGTATTTAAAGGGCATCAGTCACTAGACCAACACATGCTGGGAATATTTTAGATATGGCATCTGAGTAAACACAGACAGCACTAGTTAATCAGCAGAATATGTTCACTTCATGTTTATGTGTCTAATTTGAGCACGTTCTTTAAATCAGCTACAGCTCTTTTCACTTCTAAATAATGGACTTGCTGACCAATCAAAAAAAAATTGCTTAGTTTTTATCACAAATGTAAAACTTTACAAATGTAAAACAATACGCATTAAGATGAAAAAATAAAGTTACAAGTCTTCGTATAAAACTATTCCTATATAATCGACACAATTCTAAATTTCTAAAGTTGTAAATATTAATAACCAAATATTTAAAGGGTACGTTACCGTAAAAGGTAAACGATTAAAATCAACATGTATTTTGTGCCATAATGAACAATAACGCTCGACGATAAACAAACGTATCTCTCGGAATAAAACAGGGTCTGAAACTCAAGCAAATAACAAACCGTGCGAATGTAGAACTCTTGGTAACGTTAAGGTTACGTGTTTAGAGGCACTAACGTTAATGTGTTTTGCTACAGAACAGGAAATGCTCGGCTGCTGCTTAGCAGCGGCTATGCTTCACTCAAAGCGACTAAAGTTTACTTTGGTGTTGAGAATCACAAGTTCAGAAACTTCGTGATACTTAGATAAACGCATATTTTCTTACCGATTGCTGATTTTTCGTTAAAAACGAAGTTAACGTGGCTCGGATTGTCTCACTTGAGTCAATGGCAAAAGCTCCTCGTCGTAATCACGCAAAGTCGGCCACGCCTATTCACAAGGCGGTGTCTTACATTTAGTGAGCTCCCTACCGTCACTATATACTTTTGGGTGTTCGCGATGCGCAAAATGCAGGCTAGGTAGGGAGTTCACTTGGTTTTACGAAGGTCAAACAGAGTAGTAGGTAGAATGCTCTCTGCTTTGAACTGAAGAATAAGACACATTCATTAGTTTGCTCTTAGATATTCAGCCTTTCGAAATCATGCTTGCTAAATCGTTAGTGTGATGTAGAAAATCATAATAATCGTAATTATGAGATTCTAAATCATAATTGTGTAAATATTATGACACAATATAAAAATTCATAATTATCTAAAAAGCTGATTTTTGTATGTGTCATAATAAGTATGTAATAACTATGACTTTATTAATAATTTGGACTTTATATGTTTATTTTAATTGTTTGCGTTATAATTCTGACATTTTAGTTTATAATTTTTTACTTAGTATTTCATCATATCGACTTGACTGATCATAATGATTGGTCATCAAAGTATGATTTTTCTTATTATGTGGCAGAATCTAGGTAGATTGGCCAACAAATGAATAGAAAAGGAATCTCTTGTCACATATTTTTCATTATTAAAATAAGAAAATTGTTATTATTAATCTGCAAACATGAGAACTCCAGAGTGGACTTGTTTAACACATAACAGGTCATTTTTTTTCCTGTATATTTCTCTATTCCTTTCATGATTCCTTTAGACTGTTTTTATGTATTTAAGTTGCTTAAGGAAATCTGCAGTCTCTCTGATACTCTCTTTTATCAGCTCCATATTGCTTTGTCAGTGCAGCAAGCTTTTGACAATATCCCTTCTTTTATGCCCAGTACTGATCAACCCAGGACTTTATCATTGTCCCCATTTTGTATATATAGTGGGTAAACTTTATTAATTCGAATAAAATAAAAAGTGAAACAATAATAAAAACAAAAAGTGAAACAATAATAAAAACATATTTATACACCATAACAATAACCCTGACTCTCATATGTGTATTACTTTCACAGAAGAGCAATTGTTCAAGAGCACATTTTATCTAGATAGAAAAGATACAAATCAAAAAGATACAAATGTAAAAGCATTGGTCAAGAAGGAGATTTGCTTTAAAAAAAAGTGTGACTAGTTAATCTTAATAAGAAAAGCACAACTGGATACAACCAGCAGACCTTTCTCTTTTTTCTACACACAATCCTTGTTGGCACTCCCTATATACTTCCGGTCTGCACTCCAATCCCCGCCACGAAACTGTGTCTTGCACCAATCAGGTTTCTCAACATCCAGAAGTGCCCCGCCCACTACTATTCCAGCCTCGTTCTGGAGACAGTCCAGGAATATAAAGCCTTTGTCCGGCTTTCCCAAATTATTGCTGAACTACGCCTTTACTTTTCAGATTTATTTGAGAACTTCTCACACAATTTCTAACAATGAGGGAGATTGTCCACATCCAGGCCGGTCAGTGCGGAAACCAAATCGGTGCCAAGGTAAGAACAGTTTTTCAGAGTATAAAGTGAGTCATTCATATTCAGCATCTACGACTAAATAACAGTGCAAGAGTCTCCGAATGTAATAATGCATATGCATATGTAAAACATACCATTGCTATTCTAGTTTAAAGTCTTTACCTAATACAAAATAGAAATATTTGATCTTCTTACTGTTTCTCAGGATAGTAGAGATTGGATGAAATTTTGCAGAACATGCCTATTCTATTTTGTTTTTGCAACCAGAGGGTTATTAATAATGCATTACACTTTGGCAACACGTTGAGTAGCTATATAGATGCAGTTTATTTACAAGAATCTTTTTTCCATTGCACTGCTTTGTCTTTTTCCCCTCGTCTGAACCCCCTTTTATTCACGCCCAAAATATGCGGATCCCATTCATTCCCACTATTTCTGTAAAACGGTCTGTATAGCTATTTCTCTCAATAAATGATGCTCAAATTCCGCAGACTCCAACTATAAATCTCTTTGTCTGTAAACCAGAGCCGTGGGTGAAGGGATTCGGCTGGGCAAGGGACCCCCCTGTCCTCTTTCTTTCTCTCATTCTTTACAATGCACCGGGTGTGGCGGTTCTGATGTGAACAGCAGCGCTCTTAGTAATTACCATGACTACCCGTTATCAGTGTCACGAGCCCTTTAAACAGCTGTCAGGACCAGTGCGCGAGCTATGACACGTGGCACTAATATTACAACCGCCTACCTTAACACCATTTTCACGCGAAATAATATTTGCGAGTATTGTCTGAGTTTGAACTAAATCCGTATTTGTATCGATGTGCGGATATTGACCGCTGTGATTCAGTGGTCTACCGGTGGATGATGGGAAGGGTGGGGCGCTGGAGAATGACAATGAAAATGTTTTATAGTCGGCTAATAATAATCAAAGTAGACGAACAATTCTGAAGTTAAATCGCGTTATTTTACTGTGAGTCATTGTTTAATTGTCCCTAAAATGATTTCTCTTTTTACTATAATTGTTCTAACAAAAGTATTAGCCTATGGATTTTAAATATCCAATCAACCATTAAATCTGATTTTCTACCACATCACCACAAGAGATTAAACCCGGCAACAAGGGCATATTCACACCCATGGCCTCATTAAAGATGCACATTTTTTAAAGATTGCTCATGAGATGTTGCACGTCCTCCGTGGCGTCGGAAAATAGGTTAAATCTTCTTCATTCTTTATAAGACTTCGACATGCCTTTTAAATGATGAGATTGCGAGTGTGTTGTGTGTTGAACTCATCTGAGGTCAGGGTGGGGACGCGGAGGCATTCACAAATGGACTTCAATGGCTTTAACAGCTGCAGCCCATCCCCGCAATGGTACAGATATAAGTGAAATATGAATAATTAATGAGTTAATTACATATTCATGAAAAAAAAATCTTTGATTTTGTAGATTAAATAATTGGCTAAATTAAACGTATTCAAGAAAGATGGGATAATCATCTTCATTTTAAAAAGGTCAAATAGGTGAAGCCGAATAATTTCATGTGTCTGCATAGTGTATATTTATGAAGATATGATGTGATGACACTGCAGAAATGTAGGCTGCCTGGAGTAACAGGTTTTGATAGGCGAGAGTGTCAGAACAGGGTCAGAGTAGGGCTTTGTCAGTCAGCGCCTTCCAGTTTATTGGCCTCATTCTTTCAAAACAATTATTTTCAATATACCCCAAGAACAATCTTTTCTTTCTCCATTCGCTCGCAGCCTTGTTAAATCCATCTCGACCCCTCTCTCCCTCCGCTTCGCTCTCAGATTAAGGTCACTTGGACAGTAACATAGAATTAATGATTTAAACATCCATAAAGCCTCTTTCTCAGTTAAAACTCATTGAACGGATTCCAGTCATTGCAGATTACATATTAGCAATAGATTAGTTTACACTTTTTGGTAGACTATTTGATGTAGCCTTGCGTAAACGAATTGCTGAAATGAATACTGAGTTTAATTGAGGGCAGGGAGATGCTTTACAACTGCTGTGTGGTGTTTGCAGTTCTGGGAGGTGATCAGTGATGAACATGGGATCGACCCAACAGGAACCTACCATGGAGACAGTGACCTGCAGCTGGACAGAATCAGCGTCTACTACAACGAAGCCACAGGTAATTTACTGAGAAACACATATGGGGCAAGATGGGGAAGATAGCCCTATAAGAACTGTGTGCACTTACTGCTGAAGTGTAACATATTAAGAGATGCATTGAGCATATACAGGATGATCATATGTCAACTAATATATTATTAAGTCGCCAAAAAATTAAGTAAATTATGTCCTGTTTTTAAGATAAATATTTTATCTGTGCACATTATTAAAAAATCTGTTAAGACTTGGTGACACCTAGAGGTCACAAAAAAATAAACATGGAGGGCATCTTACCTCATCTTACCCTAAATCTTTTTTAAAGCCATAAACCTACATGTAGATCCATTAAAATACAGTATTTTATTCATTTCTTATATGTACTGAGCTGGTTTGCATTTCCCTCTTGTTTCTGTCTCTCTGTCTCTCGTGGAGGAGGTAAATATGTGCCAAGAGCTATTCTAGTTGATCTGGAGCCTGGCACCATGGACTCCGTGCGTTCAGGACCCTTCGGACAGATCTTCAGACCAGACAACTTTGTATTTGGTGAGTGACTGGCAAAAAAGAATATGTTAAAAATATGCAAATATGATCAAAATATCAAAGTAAAGTAGCACACATGAAGAATGTAAAATGCCTCACCTTCACAGTCTGTTGTGTGTCACGTTACAGGACAGAGTGGTGCTGGTAACAACTGGGCCAAGGGCCACTACACAGAGGGGGCGGAGCTTGTTGATTCCGTCCTGGATGTGGTCCGTAAGGAGTCTGAGAGCTGTGACTGCCTGCAGGGCTTCCAGCTGACTCACTCCCTGGGCGGTGGCACCGGCTCTGGCATGGGTACCCTGCTGATCAGCAAAATCCGCGAAGAGTACCCAGACCGCATCATGAACACCTTCAGCGTGGTGCCTTCCCCAAAAGTCTCTGACACCGTAGTGGAGCCTTACAATGCCACACTGTCCGTCCATCAGCTGGTGGAGAACACTGATGAAACCTACTGCATAGACAATGAAGCCTTATATGATATCTGCTTCCGCACCCTCAAACTCACCACTCCCACATACGGCGACCTCAACCATCTGGTCTCCGCCACCATGAGTGGCGTCACCACCTGCCTGCGCTTTCCCGGACAGCTGAATGCTGACCTGCGCAAACTAGCCGTCAACATGGTGCCCTTCCCTCGTCTGCACTTCTTCATGCCCGGCTTTGCCCCTCTGACCAGCCGAGGCAGCCAACAGTACCGTGCCCTCACCGTGCCTGAGCTCACGCAGCAAGTGTTTGATGCCAAGAACATGATGGCGGCCTGCGATCCAAGACACGGGCGCTACCTCACCGTCGCCGCCGTCTTCCGTGGCCGCATGTCCATGAAGGAGGTCGACGAGCAGATGCTGAACGTCCAGAACAAGAATAGCAGCTACTTCGTAGAATGGATCCCCAACAACGTCAAAACCGCCGTCTGCGACATTCCACCCAGGGGTCTCAAAATGGCCGTCACCTTCATCGGCAACAGCACAGCCATCCAGGAGCTGTTCAAGCGCATCTCCGAGCAGTTCACAGCCATGTTTAGGCGTAAGGCTTTCCTCCACTGGTACACCGGAGAGGGGATGGACGAGATGGAGTTCACCGAGGCAGAGAGCAACATGAATGATCTGGTGTCCGAGTATCAGCAGTACCAAGACGCCACCGCCGAGGAAGAGGGCGAGTTCGAGGAAGAGGCCGAGGAGGATGCTTAAGAAGTAAACAAAAGGTGTTTGTGGAGGTGGTAGTGTGTTCAAGTTTGAGTACATGTAGCAAAACGCATACAGAACAACTTTTAGTATCTCAGTCAAACCAAGTAGAAATTAGCACTAGACGAACAGGGCCAAAAATAACCAGAGGAAGGCAGAAAGAATGTTCTCGAACATGGAATGGGTGGAAAACAGTGTTTACGATTATAAATCACTCACTTTTTTTTGTGTATTTCTTTACCATTCTGATTGTCAGCTCCTCTCCTTATAGAACAGGGAAGAATAAAGTCAGTGTTAGAAATGGATAGATGATGGGGTCAAGAGGACGGCAACATCTCATTTGTCTTTCATTGTAACATTTGCTTCTTGTTCTCTTCAAAGAACTCAAGTAAGAATGATTATTATAGTGTTTTAATGTTTTCTTTTGTTATTTTTGCACTAGAACGGGGCAACTCTGTGAGATAATGGCACTTCAATGTGACCTCAGCAGGTCTGATTGCAGTATTTAGTGAAATGTTTGGAAAAGTATGTTGTTTGAAAGGAAAAGAAACGGACTGAAAGAAAGATAAGGTTCTGGATTACAGGGTTATTTACTGAATCTTAACCTCACTTGGACGCCAGCCAACGTCTACAGGAGGATGACTATGACTAATGACATGAACGATACAGGAAAGTATTTTAGATTATGCAGATGGAAAGACGAAAGTTTTAGCATGTTGAATGGATTGTTGGTGCAAATTTTTTAATTTATGGACTTTGTTATGTCTTGTATCTGAGCTCATGCTTTTAAGTGTTACTGCATATTCTTTATTACATATTTAAAATGTTTTGATGTTCCTTGATTGTCCCTGTGTGAAAAAAAACTGAGCCTCTGGAGAAAACCAAAATAAAAATGAAAACAATTTCGTTAAAAATCAGGTTTGCTTTGGTTTTTGGTGTGTTTTTGCTGCATTACACCATAAATATCACTAAAGAAGCAGTTTGTAGTTTCACATTTAGGATGCACTTACAAAAACTCTCCCTAGATGAAAACATTAAACACACGATATAGTAAAGTACAATATACGAGTAGTAAAATACATAAATAAAAGTGTATCATTGGAAGTTTCCCATACTAGGAATTTGTGCTGTGTTTAACCCATACAAGTGCACACCCACAACATTCTAGTTACAAGTCCAAGTCGCTATCTATTAGGCCACGGCTGTTAATAAACACTGTTTTATTTATTAAATTACTGTTTTGAAATAGAGGTTAATAAGAGGTTAATAATGTGAAGAAAAGACAGACGTGCCTACATTTTTGCCTCCCCCCCCCCCCCCAAAAAAATAAAAACCTCTTTAAAACACGCCCCCTTTGCAGAAAGCGCGGAAAATATGGACGAAGGTGCCTTTTAGTCCTCAGATGTCCAATCAAGTTGCAGTGACGCGTTATCAGCCAATCAGTGCAGGCTCAGTTTCTGACAGACAGTTTGACTAGCCAATCAGTAGTGCCCGTTGTAAGGGCGGGTCTTAGTATTCAGGAAATGGTTTCCATGTGTTCTGGAAGATAAAGTAAGCGCACGCTTTTTTTATCAGATCAAGTAGATTGCAGACTATATATCATTACAGACGTAAACAATGATCATCGTGCATGTTTACCTTTGCATTTTCAAGTGAAACGTTATTTCTGGTTAAATATTCCTGAAAATTAGTGCATTTATTGTAACCAAATAGACACTCTTGCCAATGGCACTTATGAAAACTTAACTTACTCGATTACGAAATTATTAGAAAGTCATGGTAATATCTTTATGTCATAAAAAGTATGTTAAAGTAGACTCTTTGTCACATGTACATCCATATTCTTTATAATATGTTGCTTGTGTGTATAGAGCTTGAAAGCATCCATATTTACCTTGTTGCAGTATTAATGACATAAAATGTTTTCGTTGTAAGTTAACAACACTTTGATGTTTCAGCTAGAGAGGAGGATGGATGCCACTCAGCAGATCGACGAACCCTTCTCTGAAGAAGAAGAAGAAGAACAAGAAGTGGAGGAGAAAGGAGGACCAGATAGAAAACAATTAGCAACACTAAAAGTGTTCAGAAATGAGCACATACCGGAGACAGGTAAGGAAGTGTTCTTATAGACTCACTTACTAGTTACTAATATTAGTTTATGTGTATTATCTGTGGATTGTTGAAACTATCACATTGCCTTCTCTTTTTCTCATTCACGCATTCAATCAGAATTCCCTCTCTACCTCGGAGAGAATGTCATCGGCCGTGATCCTGCTGCCTGTTCTGTTTTGCTTCCTGCCCGGTCTGTATCCAGTCGGCATGCTGTCATCTCCATCTCAGTGTTCCGCTCTAGCAATGATCGCTTTGGTAACTCTGATGATATTGAGGCACTTTTGTGGGACATGGGCAGTTTGAATGGAACCAGAAAAGGCAGATTGAAGCTGACGCCTCAGGTACGATACGCTTTGACCGAGGGAGAGAGTGTGGTGTTCGCTGATGTACCATGTCAGTACAGTGGCCTGAAGATCCTAAAGAAAGATACACACATAACACCAGAGAAAGGAGGTGTGTCCAAAAAGGAATTAGAGTTAAGTCCAGCATTATCAAGTAGTGACTCAGGGTCAGAGTTGAGTAAAGGTGTGCGGAATAGGTTGAATGTAAAAGAAAGGAGCGTTTTGCCTCCTGTGCCTTTATGGAGCTCTGAGGATGAACAGCCCAAAGTGAGTTCACCACAGTCAGCTCACAATCAGCCTGAGATCACCCTGGTGCCTGAATCAGACTCAGATGGAGAGAGTGCACCTGATGAGAGGAACGATTTTGGTAGGTAAATTGGGATGTGAAGCATATTGCTGGAAAATGTAATAGCACACGATTTTCACGCTTTCTTTGTTTTTTCTTAATTGCTATAGTTTCTGATTCAACGTCTTCCTCTCATCTGTGTAGTTCCACAAATTCATCATTCCTGACCCCTGCGAAAAAAGTCATTCCAGAGAGGTAAGTTAAATTTGTTTAATGTTCCCTGAACTAGTAAAAAAACAAAATGACATGACACGATTATGTAATGTTGATTCGTTACAACATAGGTAACTGATATATTTTGTGTAAATATAGTGTATCCAAATGTGATTGTTTACTCACCCTCAAACTTGTATGAATTTATGTTTATGTGAAAGACAAAAGAAGATATTTAAATAATGTTTGGCAGTTGTCTTCGTCCAAATTATAAAGGTCAATAAGACAAGGGCACATAAAATGTGATACGAAAAGTGTTTCAAATTTATTGACAGTCAATCTTTTAATAATAATTTTTAATGAATCACACCTAGTCCACTATTTAAAATGTATGGCTATTATTTATGTATCATAATATAATAGAATCTATCACATTGAAAGTTCAGTGCGTGCCTGCTGTGGTGCAGTTGCATTTTAGTAGAAATTCATGCACAACTTGACCAATGTAGACCAACAAAAAGCTTTGTGGTTTAAAATTAACTTCTATGTAAACTGTGATTATATATTCTTATATTATATATTGTTAAACTTTTAAGAGCAGAACTTTTTGCCCTTGTGTTATAGCTCCTTCTAAACTGTGTGATACACTTATAGATTGCAATATATTATCTCCCAGTAAATTAGCTTCACCATATTTCTTCCTTATCAGTGAGGATGAAAGTTCTGTCACTCCATCTTCAGCCTCAATAGACCGGTTCAGACTGAGGCAAACTCCTGATGAGCCTTGTTCAAAGTCATCTAAGCCTGGCCCTCTAGTCCTAAATCTGGACAGTGACACTGATTTTGAAGAAAAGGACATAGAGAAAAGCAAGCCTGAAGCAGAAGCTCAGCCTGAATTAGATGCAAAGATGGAATCAGTATCTTCAGCTGAATTTCATTTGGACAGTGATACTGATGTTGAGGAAGAGGAACCTGAGACAAGTAAGGCTGGACCAGATGCTCAAGAAGATGTAACTCTAGAGAAATCTGTATCTTCAGTTGGGCTTCATATGGACACTGATACTGATGTTGAAGAAGAGAAAGAGGAAAATAAAACTGAACCTCAGATTGAACAAGCTCCAAAGGTGGGACCAGCGTCCTCAGCTGATCTTCATATGGACAGTGATACTGATATTGAAGAAGAGGAACAAGAAACAAGTAAAGCTGAACCACAGGCTCAAGAAACAGTAACTCTTGAGAAATCTGTCCCTTCAGTTGGACTTCATATGGACAGTGATACTGATGTTGAACAAGATGAGGAAGAGAACGGTGAGACTGAATCAAAGGTTCACACTGAAGAAGCTCCAAAGGTGAAATCAGATCTTCATATGGACAGTGATACTGATGTTGAAGAGAATGAGGCTTCTATAACTGAAAATGTCTCCAAAAAGGAAGCAGTCAAAGAAAGTCCTCCATCAGCAGCAGTACCACATACAGAATTCCACATGGACAGTGACACTGATGTTGAGGATGATGATCCCAAGAAGGGTCCTATTGCTACAGAGGTCTCACATCCAGTTGGAGAAGGAAGTGATGTCACGCCTACATCAGCTGCAGGGACAGAGCTCCACATGGATAGTGACACAGATGTAGATGAAGAGAATGGGGACAAGGAAAAGTTGAAGGCCAAATGTCTTCTGTCAAACAGTGAAACAGATGATGAGGATCCTTTTAAACCTTTACCAGGCAAAGCTGAGAAGGCAGCACAGAGTCACAAGATTTCTGTAGGTACCAAAGCAGAGCAATCAGAAGAGAGCACCCATAAAAGGCGAGACCATCATTCTCAAGCAAAGATTAATCTTGAGGAACCAACCCAAGCTTTTGGCCACTTTGAAGAAGACTGGGACTTACTGCCCACACAAGCATATGGTAACCATCCCACTCACTTCCTTCTTAATCTCACTTTTGTAAATGATGTTATTGATTAATGTAGTCAGTACAGTTCAGTCAACAGTAAATTCTTCAAATAATTCTTCAAATTAAAGGGGTTTCAGTCAGACTTGGTTTCCAGAGTATGTTAGGCAAGCATAATGCAAATTGCTACAGTATTTTCAACTTACCATAAATAACACTATAATAATAATTGATTACAATGAGGCATTTACAATGGAAGTAAATAGATGTAAGCAACAAGATGTAAACAACTTGTACAGTATGTTAATTTAGTATGAAAAAATG
>JAUCMS010000028.1:9395667-9423093 GCA_032357445.1 Enteromius radiatus | reverse complement strand
TAGGCAAGCATAATGCAAATTGCTACAGTATTTTCAACTTACCATAAATAACACTATAATAATAATTGATTACAATGGAAGTAAATAGATGTAAGCAACAAGATGTAAACAACTTGTACAGTATGTTAATTTAGTATGAAAAAATGCTTGTTTTGTCCCGTTGTGCTTGATATGTCAAATTTGACCTCTTTAGTCTTATGACTTTAAATGTAACATAACACAAATCAGCTTATTTTATGCTGAACCCCCCAAAATTCCTTGTATTATATTGTGTTATATGTATTGTGTTGTATACTTTAGGAGCTGCTGGAAACAGTGCTAGGCTCAAGCCAAAGCAGCTTGATCTTGAGGCTACACAGGCATATGGAACTGAGACAGAAAGGGAGGAAGAACAGGAGGCTCTGAACCATACCCAACCCTACCCCAACCTCTTATCTGCTGATACTCAGCTCATCCCAGTAGCAAAGCCTGATGATGACAAGGAGGAGGAAGATAAAGAGACACAAAATTACTCTCACCTTTCCACAGCAGACACTCTAATCATAGCCAGCACCCCAAAACGGGAGGAGCAGACACAGCCGTTTTCTCTCTTCACAGCCCAAACACAACTTGTCTGGGAGGGAGAATGCAAAGAAGATTATCAGAATGAGCCCACCCAGCTCATGACCGACACTATTGAAGAAACGGAAGAGGCTGAGGAGGAGAACATAAAACAAGGTAGGAGAAGCCATGGTGGAGAGACCGTACACAAAGGTAAATACACGAGCTCCAGTTTTATAATTGCGGAAACTCAGCCCATGTGTGAGGAAGAAGAGGCAACATATGCAGATCTGAGTGGGGATGAGTTTCAGAAACCAAGTGCAAAGCAACATGTTGAGAAATATGATTATGCACCTCTTGCTGAAAACAACATCAGCTCCCATCTCACTATAGCTGAAACGCAACCAATGTGTGATGATGACGACGCACCAGATCAGGACAAAGTGGTCAGCAGTAGTCATATAGAAGAACCTTCCAGTTCCCATATCGCCATTGCAGAAACACAGCCTATGTTTGAAGAAGACGAAGCACCAGAGGATGATCTGAACAATGAGGTCAGCAGAAGACAAACTGAACATCATATTGAAAAAGCTTCTACCTCCAACCGTGCCATCCCTGAAACACAATTTGTTGGTGAAGACAATGAGGAACAAGAGGAAGAGCCAGGCAGCAAGATGTCCATCAGAAGATCGCGCAGGTGTAGATCGAAAAAAGAGAAGGAAGGCCTACAACCTTCTGAGGCTGTTGTTGTTCACGCTATAGAAGAAACACAACCAATGTGTGAGGAAGAACAAACTGAGGCTCTGAAAAGTGCAGCCAGCTCTGGGAGACAGAGTAAAAGACAACAAGCACATGAATTCAAATCTCCAGAAATGGACCTGAAAGCATTCGTCTCTGTTGCTGAAACGCAACCTATGTGTGAAGAAGAGACATCACATGAAGATCTGATTAATGCAGTTAGCACCAGACAGATAGATGAAGACAGGTCAACAGATCTCCTACTACCCTCAAGCTCCCATGTCACCATAGATGAAACACAACCTATGCATGAGGAAGATGAAGGACGGGAAAAAGACCTCAGCAGCAAGGTGACAAGCCGAAGATCACGCAGGGGAAGACCAAAGAAAGACGACGAGGTAACACAAACTACTGAGGCTGCAGAAACCAAACCAGTTCCCGAAGAAGTGATTGAAAGGGATGAAGATCTGAACAGTGGAGTGAAATCCAGAAGATCTCGCAGAGGAAGGCCAGTAAAAGAGGACAGTGTTCCACAACCTACTGAAGCCGTAAGCTCCATTTTCATTAACACAGAAACAGAGCCTGTTCATGAGGACAGAACTGAAAGGGATGAAGATCTAACTGAAATCAAGTCCAAAAGACCTGCCAGAGGAAGACAAAAAGATGAATCTGCACAGTCTGCTGAAGCAAACTCTGATCTCATTGTTGTTGAAATACAGCCCATGGTTGAGGAGAACGCCCAAGAAGGACCTAGTGGCAGAAGCAGCAGAAGGCAAAGGAAAAACAAGACAGAGGTGGAGAAGGAGAACACCCAGGAAGAACCTAGTGGCAGAAGTAGCAGAAGACCGAGGAAAGACAAGACAGAGGTGGAGAGTGAGACAGCTGCATCCAGTAAAGTCCAAGGAAAAACTAGAAAAGGGCAGGAAGGAAAACGAAAGAGGGGGAAAGCATTGTCTGAGGATGAGGAAGAGAGTGAAGAAGAAAAAAACACAAGGAGAGGAACCAGACGGGCAGGTATAAAACGGAAGTGTAGCGAAGAGGAAAATGCCCAGGAAGAGAAAGAAAAGATGGAGAAAGAGCCCCAAGAATTTGAGGAGATGGAGAGATTAGAGATGGAAGAAAAGGAGAGACTGGAGTATGAGACAAAGAAACAAGAAGAATGTGAACAAAGCAAGCAGGCTGAAACCGTATTGAGACAAAAACTAGTAAAGGAGCAGAAGGAATTAGAGGAAAAAGAACGACTGAAAAGGGAAGAAGAGGAAAAAAATAGAAAAGAAAATGAGAGAATTCAGCTGGAAAAGGAGGAAAAATATCGTTTAGAAAAAGAAGAGAATGAGAAGTTGGAAAGGGAGAGGAGAGAACTAGAAGAAAAAAGACGAAAAGAAGAAGAGGAAAGAATTCAGAAAGAAAAAGAGGAAAAGGAACATTTAGAAAAACAAGAAAGGGAGAGGAGGGAACTAGAAGAAAAAGAAGAGGAGGAAAGAATTCAAAAAGAGAAGGAACAAAAACAGATGGAAAGATTAGAGGCAGAAAGAGAACAATTAGAAAAAGAAAGACTAGAAAATGAGGAGCTTCAGAGAAGAGCAAGAGAACAAAAAAAGGAAAGAAACATTAAAAAACAAAAGAATGAGGAGGACAAAGCAGAACTAGAAGCTCCTCTAGTTTCTCCAGCCAGACGAGCACGTCGCTGCTCAAACTCCTCTATGAACTCAGATCAGTCTGTATCCTCACAACATGAAATGTCCAGCCAGAGGGGACGGGGGCGAGGCAGGGGCCGGGGCCGAGGGAAACAGACAGCTGGTGAGCAACCCATCAGTGCTAGACAGTCTAGCAGGAGAGGAGCAGCTGGTGTAGTTGAAGACATAGAGCAGGACTCCAATTCCACAACCCGTTCCCGATCCCGCTCCAGTTCTAGAAGTTCTGAAAGATCTACTCCTAGTGTCAGACCTTCAAACCAAGGGACAAGAGGAAGAGGCAGAGGCAGGAAGAGTATGAAACCACCAGAACCGGAAGAGGTTTCCCAAGCTAAAACTTCTGGAAAAGGCAGGGGAAAAGGAGGAAGGCGTTCTGGTGCGGAGAATGTAAATGTCGGAATCGACAACGAGCGTGAACAAGATGCCAAGGTGGAGGAGGACAACACTGCTATACCCCAAACCAACAGCAGAGGTCGTAAGAGAACAGCCAACACCAGCGCATCCCCTGAAGAGGCTCCTTCACCCACACCCAAGACTCCAAGGCGCTCTGTGGCTAGTCAGGCGCACAAGGTCACATGCAGTCTCAAATACAGACATTTACTACCAGGTTTTATCGCTGTGTGGCTGACACCAATCTGTCATCTTCTATTTTAGGTGTTATTCACTGGGCTGACAGATGAGGATGGAGAAAGAGTCGTCTCCCGGTTAGGTGGAAGTCTGGCGAAAGGAGTGAACGATATGACTCACCTGGTGACTGATAAAGCGAGACGCACTGTTAAGTTTTTGTGCGCTGTTGCCAGAGGGGTGCCAATCGTGACTCCTGATTGGCTGAAGAAGGTGAGGGAGTGCATATTACAGAAATATTCCTGGTACAAGCTAGCCAAAAAATCAATTATTGATATCTGACTTTAAGCCTATAAAATGCTTGTTTGTCAAATAGAAATAGTCAAGCATGACAACATCCTCTTTCTCTCTAAGTGTGGAAAAGCTTGCCATTTCCTTTCTACTGATGAATATATATTGAAAGACACCGAGCAGGAGAAAAAGTTTAGTTTCAGCCTACAGGCGTCACTGCAAACGGCTCAAACTCAACCCCTTTTAAAGGTACAACCCCTTTTAATTAGGTATTACTCACAAGCACATTAGCTTACCTTGCCCAAGCCTCAAAAGCCTCAATTCACATCGTACATTTTCTCCCCTAATTTTCTTTTCATAGGGTTATGAGATTCATGTGACCCCTTCTGTGATGCCGGAACCATCTCAAATGAAAGAAATTATCACTTGCTGCGGGGCACGCTTCCTCCCTAAAATGCCCTCTGTTCACAAGGTACTCATGACCAATATGCATATATTCTATTTCAATGCCCATATTACATATTCTCATATTTTATTGCGATTTTCCCTGTGTTTATTTAGGAGCACACTGTGGTGGTGTCATGTGAGCAGGACAGGGCTCTTTGTGTTAAGGCGATGGGTATGTCATTGCCCGTGGTCAGCACAGAGTTCCTATTGACTGGCATTCTGCAGCAGAAAGTTGACCTCCTGGCTTATTCTCTCACTTCCTCTCTGAACACGTCCAATCAGCCTGCGGCCCCCAAAGCTGCTGCCAAGGGTCGAAAGAAGTAGTGACAGTGACTACTGTCTTGTGTAATACATTTGTGATAGAATCTGACACATGAACGTTTCAGTACAGATTGCTTAAAATGAATATGAGATGCATAATATCTCAGTTTTATGAAGACCGTAATGGGTTAGATGAGATGCTGCTACACCCACTGATTCCTGTGAATGTGAGAGCTGGAGAGAGTGTGAGGTGGATGACAATGAATGATGAGTTATTGTTGGGAGAATGAGCTCCTCTCACTTTTTAACATATTACTTAAGTAAATGCTTTCAGAGGCAAAATAAAGAAAAAATGTGCGTTTTTGCCCCTTTCTGCATTAAAGAAACTACATAAATAGAAATAAATTGCAGATAAAAATGACAAAATGGTCTTGTGCACATTTATATTCACAAGGGCGTTGGCCTCAGTGATGAATCGATCTGAAGAACACCTTAAAGACCTTCACGTCGGTTCTGCAAAGGTTGGCTGTGTGTGTTCAGATCCGCTGACACGCCCATAAGGGGTTGAAACGCCGGGCTTTACCGATCGCACTCGAGACGCTGCAAGATACCGGACAGATTCCTGAGGTGCCTCTTAGTCCTGAAGTGATCTTCAAGATAGAAAGGAAGCTGAAAGGAACGAATAACGGAATTTCCATCTACTGCAGACTATCAGCCGAGAAGGATATTGGAGGTGAGCGGTGAACACGGTAAGGGAGAATGTCAATTTTGCGGCAGCGATGTCATAAATGGGCAGCTGGCATTGGCTTGCAGGAATTGAAGGGTTAAATTCTGCAGTTTCTGCTTCGTCTGGTACTTTTCCTATCGGATAAAGTTGCTTTTTGCTGTTGAAACGCGAATAAAATAAGGTGCAAGATGCATTTAGTCGTTTAGAAGAGCATTTGGGCTTGAAGAATAGATTTGCGCTCGTTTCTGCATAGCATCACATTAACGCCCCGTCAGCGCGCGAGCGCCGGTTCAGCGCCCTGTGTTACCATGAAATGTTGCTATTAAAATACGCGTTTATAAATGCTGTAAATATATTACAGGAAAATTAACGATGAGGGCAAATGTTAAAATGATACTCATATTTATCGCGTTAAGCTATAAATATAATTTTAATAATAACATTCATATTTTATATTCTGCTCAGGGAGTGCATAGCTAATTTTGCCGGTACTGCGGCTCAACTGGTCTGTATCATTTTGTCGTCTGTGCACCATCATAACCCCTATATGTGTAGGCGATCTTTCTCAGCTTGTGACCGACAGAAAATTTGTTTGACTGGCAAATATTTTTACGATTGGGAGGGGAAAAAGATCATAACACAAGGTTTTCGTCAGAAATAGAGGGAAGATGTGAGCTCACTGAGCTGCCGTCGCCCCCGCCGCTTATAACACATACGGACTGTGTCTCAAAACCCATTCAGATGCTTAACTATACGCCATATTCTCAACCACAATGACGCCTAAAAATGGAGCCTAGGTAGTCCGCTCACTGGGTTGTGAGACACAGCCATGATCTCATCGCCTTTCATGTCATATACCAGACCCTTTTAACAACATTATCGCCTTGAATTGATTTAATTCAAATTTTTAAAATCGTTTATAATCCAGGAGATAGTGTAGTCAACTAGGTATAAATTGAATGGTCTGAAAGTAATTTCCAGATGCCCCATCCCGTGGGCTCTTGGGAGATGACCTGCTTTTAACATCAATAACCACATATGAATTTGGTACAGCACCTTTCTAGTTGAAAGTTGATTTCCCTGAGCTCCTATTTGTCTCTCTTTATTTCCCTGGTTTACCCAGCTTGCTACTCGCGTAATTTGCCAACATGTATTACTGCAGTTTATATATCTGCAGCAGGTTGATTTGAGCTCCTGTTCATCTTTGTATGTGCTCAGGAGAAAAGCATGTTAGTATGTGAGCACTCTGTCGCTCGGTCTGCATTTCTTCCTCCATGTTGCCCATGTTTTATGCATGCTGTGTCTTATAGGGGAGGAACTGTGAGCTTGCCGTAAGAGGTGTCATACTGAGAGAAAGAGAGAGAGAGTGAGCGTGAAAGCATATAAGTGGACCAGATGGCACTCTGTTCATATAAAACTGAAATAGTGCTGACGCATTTACACATCAGCACACGTGTTTTATTGTCTAATGAGAGAGATATGCTCTAATTTTTGCAACTGAATGGCAATAAAATGTTCACATGCATTAGTTGAGTGTCTGGGCAGAAGCCTGTTATGAAATCACTGAATGGCCTAAATGCACGTCTGCTGTTCTGGAGGCTTTCCTCGCTGTCTAATATGTCTGGCCTGGCAACGGTTTTCTTAAGAATCTTTCTATGTCGTTGTGTGGCTTCTTTCAAACAGTGAATAAGTTTGTCCTAATTTTTCCACATTACAGATCACCGTAATACATATATTATACCACCTATAATAAAATAAAATTAATTAAGTGTTATCAAATTAGAAACTGTACCTCAAAATTGTCTACTGTCACAGAAAAAAAATTGAAAATATTTTAGGGAATTTGAAATAGATTTTTTTATTTATTTTCAGGCCAATAAGTATAATGAAAATGAATACCACTTTTTCATTTCTTTGGGGTATATATTTATTTTACCTCTTACTCCAAAAATATTAATTGCCTAAAAGTTTTTTTAGACCCCATAAATATAATAGTAAACAATAGTAGTAGTAATCTGCATTTTCTGCAGAAATTAAACACTATTTAGTTTTAAACATCAAAGCAAGGTTTACCAAATTAGCTAGTCTTATTGTAGTCTGACTTATTTTGAACCAAATCAAGTGAAAATACTAAAAAACCGTGCTTATTTCGTAAACTTAGGCTAAAAGATTAAGTCTGATTTCATTTTTCAGTCTTCAGTCATTAAATCTCTGAATCTAAATCTGATTGTGAAGATAATGATCCACCCAGTTGATGTCATTTATCTCTTAACTGGGAATCCAAACAATAAAATAACTGAAACAAGGCTATTGCTTATTATTTATTATAAATCCCTCTGGGAATCCTGATCAATGTTGGTTAGATAAGCAATGCACAAGACAAGCCAATAATCCCACAAATACCGACACGTCCAAATAGCTCTTTAAAGAGGCTCATTTGTCAGCAGAGCCCTTTTAGATCCATGACCTGATGATCTAAGCCAGAGCTGACACGTCAGCCATAAAAGCTGAAAAACAGAGCCATAGACATCTGTCTAACATTAAAATAATGTAAACTGTTTTACTGTTACACCCCATTCACAGCTGCACATCAAAGCACTCAATCCATCTGTGTCAGTTTGCCAATAAAACTGTTATTTCTATCAGTTTTATCCTTTTTGTATCGCTGGATTGTGAGGGAACTTCAGCAGCATACCAGTGAAACTTGTACCATGTCAGTGCTTAGAATTGAAATCCATTAAATGCATTTCCATGTGTAAATGTTTTCAGAGCCAATATGCAGAATCTGAGGCTGTTCATCTTAAGCGTGCTGTTTTACTCAGGTAAGAAAGACTCCTCGTGAACCTGTTCAGTGCTTGACGTGTATCATTATCAACATCATATGACATAAGTGTTGTTTTTTATACTGAAATGTTAAGGTCAGTGGATCTGACATGCTAATAGCTATTGTAGATTTTTTAAATTACAGCCCTGATGCACAATGCATCATCTCTAAGTGCTGTAATGTTCCCACAAATGGCTCGGGAGTATTGAATGCACCCTCTTGCAGGGACTTTATACCATACATACACAGCTTTTAGTTATTTAGTGAATATCTGACCCAATTTTAAAAGTGTCTAAACCTACCTAAAAATGTTCTTTAAATCTTTTACCAGGTGGCCTTAACTACTAGGTACTTATACATCAGAAAATAAGTACAATGTACTTATTGTGTTCATATTATATTGCAAAACCCTACTGATGCTATTGAGGTGAAATATAGTAATATTAGGGACAGGTTTGGTGGTTTGGGTGGGTTTTAGGGTGGGTAAAGGAGTAAAGGATGGGTCAAATGTATTTACAGCAATTAATTGCCTTGTGTAATTACAGGTATTTAAAAAAATATCAGTACAATGTAAAAACATGAACGTACATAATAGTGCATTGTACAGAATGATTCATTTAAATGAACTGTAAGCACACAGTTAAGGCACGTAATATAAACTGGGACCAAATATTCTAATATACTTTTAAAAAAAGTCTTTCCCTATAATGTTTCATATTAATACATTAAAAGTAAGAAAAAAAATATTTAACACATGCATCTTTTTACTTGTGTTAAATTATTTATTTTAATTTTGGTTCCTTTTTTTAAAACCCAGCAAGGGGCAAAAGATGAAAATTAACTTATTGGGCTAACTTTGGTTTATTAACAGTATTTTGACTGTTGATTAATTAGCACTGTCCCTATTAAATAAATAGAGTAAAAAAAACACACACTAATTTTCCAAATAAAAAAAAAAAAAATGTAAATGTTGTAACAATGAATATTCAAATATTGCATAAAGTTAGTGCTGTCAAATGATTAATCGCATCCAAAATAAATGGTTTTGTTTAGATAAGATATTTGTGTGTATTGTGTATATTTAGTCAACATTTGAAGGGGATCATAAAAGTTCATTAAAGCTGTCCTAAGACAAGAATGGCAATGACAATATTTATATAATATAAATTATATAAATAGATACATGTAAATATGCACAGATATTTTCAAAATGTATACTGTAATGGTGTGTATTTATATATGACTCATTCTATAATTGCGGGTACATTTGGTGTCCCTGTCTGTTACCGTCAAACTCTGTTACCAAGGTAGAGTAACAATGCTGACAATAGTGTAACAGAATTGACAGTTTTATTTATTTTTTTATTTTTTTCCCACTTACTGGCATAAATGCTAAGACACCAATGAAAACATGATTAAAAGGGCTTTAAATAACAATAAAAACAATCAACAATCCAAAAAAAAACTATTAAAATTCAGATCTTATCAGTAAGTGAAAGTGACATCATTTCCTGTAACTTACACAATTCTGAGAGATAATTCCATCTATTTAAGGCAAAATATGGCATAGTAACAGAGCTGACGCAAGATTTATTTTAAATAATTTAATGTTGTAGAATTAAGTAACTAACTATTTAGAGCTTTCATAAATAAAATCAATAACATGTTGCCAAAAGTACTATAAAATATTTTTATTGCATATTGATACTAATTCGAAGAAGAAATCAGGATTTTCAGCTATTTAAGACACTTTTTAAAAATGTATTATTATATTGTTATGAACTGTAACATCTTGTATCAATTAATAAAGAATAATAATAAATTGATTAAAATGATAAAAAATATAATAATTTGAAGAAAAAGCAGACAAATCAATAACTATTTTTCGGGGACACCAAATGTAGCATATACATCATCCATATACATGTATAAACAGTACACACATTTTATTTATAAACTTTTACTTTGGATGTGATTAATCGTGATTAATAGTTTGACAGTACATTGTCAGTTTATGATTTGAATAGTTGCTGTCACATTATGCTGCTAATGATTGTGTCTGTGTTCATCTAAACATTGTTGCTTTTCTTTTTGGCTTTTTAGCATTCTCTGCAACTCTGAAAGGTAACACATAAACACAAGTTGCTTTTTTTTTTTTTTTTGCTTGATAATACAAAAGTGGGTTCAACACTGTGAAAAGTAAAATAGCCAAATATATATATATATATATATATATATATATATATATATATATCTTTGTGTTTCTTGTAGCCCAAGAGATGTCTCAGACTCTGTTTTTTGGGGAAGACTTCCACATCCTTGTGCTGACCGATGGAGCTGATGTGATGTTCCGGGCCTTGATTGGCCAAAGTCGTGAGAAGCCACTGATGACTTCTGGAAAGGTGGTAGACATCCGTGCCAAACTCAACTCTGCTTCCAGCCACCTGATCCTGGAGAATGTTGGAGAAAGTGATGAAGGAGTCTACACCATCACATCGAAACAAAATCCAGAGGACGTTACACACATCACACTCTACGTTAGAGGTACTGCATAATTTACCAAAAAAGTGTTCACACATTTTGTACAGCAGCTTGTACACTAAATTGGTTGTGCACACATACACACTAGAATAGCTCTGAGTGACTTTCATTATTATAGGAAGTCATGTGGTGAACAGTAAGGGAGGTTTAATGACCTGCTGCACTAATTGTAGCTCTGTCAAGCCACACTGCTTGCCTTTCCGTTCTTCTCTACCTAACGATCCTACTTTCTCTCTACCCTACTATCTGTTTCTTCCATTATCAGCTGTGCTTACTGGCACTTGGCCTTCTTTTCTATTTAACAATTAATCGGAGAAAGGAAGTGCTTAGGAAAGTCAAAATGAGCTGATGATATGAACGATTTTATTTTATTTTGTTTATTTTTTTCTTATTTTTCCTAATAAACATTAGATAAACATTAAAATTAAACAAATAAAATTGATTCAATTAAAAAGAATATAGCAATTCATTATATGATGGTTTATAGTTACCACTAAATGTATATTTCCCATAATTTAAAGAAATTTTTAATTTGACAATTGTTATTTGTTACTAAAGTAACAAGGTTGATAGTGTAAATGTATGAAAATGTAATTAAATTATTTACTTCTTATAGTACTGTAGAAATATGCAAAAAAATGTAAAAAGTTAATAACTAAACTTAGTTTACTAAAAAGAAACAAATGTCAATTAATTGGAAGATGTCAAAATATGACAGTCAAGAAGGTCTAGCATCTACATTACTGCTCAAAGGTTTGGGATCAGAACAACTTTTTTTTAAAAAGGAGTTTCTTTTGCTTATAGGCTGCATTTATTTTATCAAAAATAAAGGGAGAAATGTTTACAATGTAAAATATAGTTTTATAAATATAGTTATACATTAAAATAGATTTAATTCCTGCGATACAAAGCTGAATTTTCAGCATCATTACTCCAGTCTTCAGTGTCACATTGTTGCGAAACATCAGAGGGTGTTGAATCCATTTGCAGCTTTTAAGAAAAATCAGTCAGGGTCAAATAACAGCAAACAGGGCAGTTGAGGCTAGGCAGAGACAGGGTCAATAACCAAGAGATCAGGGCAGGCGGCTAGAATCACAGTCCAGTAAACAATCCAAGTCGGGACAGGCAGATAAGAATTAGAGATGAGTGGGAACAGTCCAGAGTCAATGGCAAAAGCAAAAGGTGTCTACTGTTGTGCTGCTTAATTTTTTTTTGAGACCTGTAATACTTTTTCAAGGATTCTTTAATGAATAAAATATTTAAAAGAAGAGAATATATTAAAAATAGAAATCTTTTCAAATAGTACACACTACTGTTCAAAAGTTTGGGGTCATTAAATCTTTTTTTTTTATTTTTTTTTTTTTAAAGAAACTAATATTTTCAATCAGCAAAGACGTGTTAAATTTATGAGAAGTGATAGTAAAGTTTATACTGAAATAAATGCTGTTCTTTTTAACTTTTCACAACTGTTGCCAACATTGATCGTTCTAATAATAAATCAGCATATTAGAATGGTTTCTGAAGGGTCATGTGACACTTCAGACTGGAGTAATGGCTGATGAAAATTCAGCTTTGCATCACAGAAATAAATGATATTTTAAAAGTATCTTAAAATAGAAACCATTATTTTAGATTACGATTTTAGATTTAGATTAAGATTACTGGGGTTTGTTTTACTGTATTTTTGGTCAAATAAAAACAGCCTTGATGAGCATAAGAGAAAACAGTCTTTAAAAAACATTAGTCTTACTAAACCCAAACATCAGATATGGGAAAGACCAAAATCAACATTTTAAATGAGGTGGACTGAACTAACAATTGTTTATGCTACATTACATTCATAGCAGTGCATATAGTAGTTTATCTAATAGTTCATACAAGTACCACATTTCATTTATCTCATGTGTTCCTCTCCTTTCTCTCTCAAATTTTTCCAGATTGCTCAAGTGAGATCATCGTTAGGTACGGCTTAGATTTTCACGTATCACTGCATGATATCTCAGAGCCAGTGCGCGTGGGCTTTCGTCACAGCACCGTGGAGGCCAATCAGACATCATTGCCGGCTATCAAACTGCTGAATGATGATGGAACACCCAAGGAGAATTACCAGGACCGCGTTGAGATCACTACCCAAAGGTTCACCTTGCATGCCGTTACAGGGGCTGATGAAGGCAGTTACACCTTCAGTGATTCCATTGGGAAAGTCCAGAAGAAGATCTGCCTGAACGTGAAAGGTGAGAGTGCGAAAAAACACACATATTATTTTCAAACAACGTATTAATGTCCTAATCATGACCTCCCAACAGCAGTGATTTGTAATTGTATATTAGTATATTATTAGCCATGGAGAACATTTTGAAGGAGAAATAAAATATGTAAAGCATAATAAAATAAATAATGTAAATATAAACCCAAAGGCTGCAAATAGGACCACAGTGTAAAGCAGAAGGGTCTTGTATCATTCTGACGAGATTTATTTTGCACTAATAACCGAATAGCTGTACATTTTCCCGCACATTATATGTCTATAAATAAATGGAAGTATTGATTTGTGGTGACATTATTTGATTTCATGAAAAGAAAGAGGCCTCAGAGTGATGTGAGATATATGAAACTAGCGTAGGAGAATTTTGTCAGGGACAATGATGAAATAAACAGTTTAGCGCTCATCATACAAAAAACTTTTGGTATTCTGAGAGCTAAAGACAATTTAACTAAGGTGTGAAATATAAAGCTGGAGGCGTTTGTATATAAAATATACACTTGGTTCTTTGCAGCAGTGCCATACAAAAAACATTTTGAGTTTTCAGTGAACATTTCTTAAAATCCAGTGTAAAAAACAAAACTTATTCCACTTTAAAGAACCTGTTGTGCAATGGAAAGCTTTCATAGATGTTAAAAGTCCTCAGTGGAACCACTGATCCTAATAAATAACTTTTATTTTTAAAAGTGTGTGGACAGTGGAGAACTTATCAGGTACGTTCCAAAACATAAAAAGAAAGGACAGTAGGGGAAGTACAAGAGAGACAGATGGAATAGAGTCTGTCATTTTCTGCCTGCAGCATTTATTCCCTAAAATATTTATGCTTTCTCCTCCCTGCCGATTCTTTTTCTTCTTTCTTCGCTCTTATGACATCATCTCAGCTCTAGTAACATCTTTCCTTCTTTTTCCCCTTTCTTTCTTTCAACCAGCACATCAGATATTTGCGACCCTTTTATACGGCAGCACTCTGAAAATAAACCTGCACATGAATAGCTCTTTGGCTAGCCTTATGTACAAGCCTCCGTCTGATAAAGAGAATTATTTGATTATGGTGAACGGAGAGCTCAGGCCGCATCCTAACGTGGATTTCGAGGGTCGTCTCTCTTTGGAGGATTCTTTGTGTCTTCTGACGGATGTGAAGGCCAGCGATGTCGGAGTTTTTAGAGTGATTGACCATCAGGGATTCTTGGTGTCGGATGTCCACTTGGAGATAGAACGTGAGGACAAAGCGAAATGAAATTAATAGTTTGTTTAATTTTGATGTTTTATATTTATGGTGTATCTTCCTCTATCAGCATACAGGATTCCTAATCTCTATATTGCCATCATTGCTCTCGTGGCTTTGTTGGTGTTGCTGCTGTTAGTGTGCTTAGTTTCGTGTTTGGTGAAGATACGCAAACGTGCAGCAAAGGCCAGGGCCATTGAGGAGAAAGCCCAGAATGCAGGCAAAGTGGAGGGAGATGCCTTCAGACAGGTATTTACCACCTATCTTAGCACCAAAACATGAGTATGAAAAGGCAGAGGATTTATACAATATTTGGACTTAGAAATATATAATGTCATTGCATTAGATGCAAAATAATGGATAAAAAATATGTGGCATCTCCATTAATTTCAGTCAACTTATAAATCATTATTATTATTATTATTATGTGTTAGTTACAATATATTAAATTACTTGAATAATTATGCTCAAGTTTCAATATGCAAGAAATGTTTTTTTTGCTTTATGCTTCACATTCTATTTTCTTGTCTTTTCCAGCATGAAAGTAAAAAGAAAAAACTTTTACTCACATGGCACTTTGCTTATATTTTTTGCAGGTTGTCAAAGATGCCTGTACCCGTCAGAATGAGGAAGCCCCAGCCCTGTCACAGAAAGAAGACATCACTGAGAAATCACAGAGCACAGAGGTCAGCATTAAGGTGGGCACCAGAAAGCTAAAAGACATTTTAACCACTAGCTCTATATGTGTCCCTCAGCCCCAAGCATTTGCTCTCTATAAAGTGCTGAATTACGTTGAATGTTGTGAAAATTCTCTAGGAATGCTAAGTCCTGCTTTTGTTCCTCAGGGTTTGGAGGTGTCTACTAAAGAGCCAAGCCTTCAAGAGAGGAACATGGAGACTAGTGACTCTGGAGTGGGATTTAATACCACTGGGCTCCCACTTGATAGTGACACTGATGCCCCAACGGCAGCCATAGCAGATTCTGATGCATTGAGTTCCTCTGCTGCCCCTGATGTCAAAGCCGTTCCCAAACAAACTCCAGAGTCAAAGAAAGCCCCCTCACCTCCAAAACCAGCACCATCCACTGATCTGAAACCAGCACCTGTGGCCAAGTCGACTGCTCCTCCACCACCTTCTCCCGAACCCAAACCAGCAGTAACGCCTGAACCTGATCCCAAGCCTGCAGTCACACCAACACCTGAATCCAAACCCGCTGCTACACCTGAACCGAAAATGACCATCTCACCACCACCTGAAACAAAACTGACCTTGAGCCCATCACCGGAACCCAAGCAACCTGTGACACCTGATCCGAAACCACTTCCAAGCCAAACCCAACCAGCAGTGTCACCTACTCCCGAACCCACACCAGCTAAAGTTGGCACTCCTGAACAAAAACCTGCTGCGAGCCCAACACCTGATCCCAAGACTCCGGATCCTAAACTGATTTCTCCGGAGCCTAAACCAAGCTCACCTACTCCACAGTCTAAACCACCAGTCTCGCAGATTCTCGAACCAACCACAAATGGCACTCCCGATTCCAAGGCTGACATGGAGTCAGAGCCGAGTGCACCCATGTCCCCTGGGCTTGATGTGAAGGGCACCACAACCCCTCCCAAAACCCCTGATACTGGGAAAAGCTTGGTCAAAACTCCTGAGCTCATCTCTAGTGGAGGTCTAGACTCGGCCACCCCCAATGACAGTGCACCACCTTCAAGCACTGACGGAGCTGCCACCAACTGAGATTAAAACCACAGCCTCGTTCCTGCCTCCTCCTAGTGTATTAACCACCACAGACAATCGAGACACTAGTCTTAACAACAAAGAAGAGCTAAATGACTTCCTAAGGGGGTGGGTTCCTCAGTCTTTTGAATCTCACTTTGAATACAATTAACATGCATCAATAGAAAGATCCACTGTAATATGTAATCACCCTGCAGCAGAGTTCGAGAGAAGAAGCATTTCCGACCTTACACCATTGGCTAATTTAATACAGAATGAGGGAGGCTGTCTGGGATATTCCAAGAAAGTGTACAAAGACAAATCTCCCTTCACAGAAATAATACATCACTGCATGAAGATATTGAGAAAATAAATTATATTATCGGTTCCATAATCCAAGTTACTGTGGTTGAATTTAGGGAAAGGCACACAGAAACATGGGACATTAATCATTTCCATTCTTTATGAGATCATCTCTGCTCCATTTCGACCCTTCTGAGAATCCAAATAGCTGGACTGATACTGAGAAAGCGGCCAACCTTCTGCTGTCAGAGGACTGGAAAAGTGGAAAAATCATCTGTCACTTTTGACTCAAGCAAGTCAACATGTCATGTTGACAAGGGAGATGAACGAGGAAACTACAGAAGTGCAAATTAGAAGGAAGAAATACCATTTTACCAAAAAAAAGAAAGAAAGAAAGAAAGAAAGAAATCACAATCCTTCATAGACTAATCTGTGACTCTGTGCCTGGAGGACATTTTTGAGAATCTTCTTCTATCAATCCAACATATGGATGTTCTTGTCCAGAGATGTGGCAGTGCACATTTTCTGTTCAGTCAGTAACAAAAATATTGCTGTTAAAATCTTTCCATGAAGTGAAAAAAATTGTTTAAAAGTGTATGTAATCTTAAAAAAAAAAGATTTGGTAACACTATATGTAATCAGGTTTGCTTCACTGAGTGAGCTGTGTCTGATATATCTAAATAGTGATATCATTAATGAGTTTTCTGGTGCATTGTGATTGGAATGAATTGATCCTAGCACTATTACAAAAGCTATTATGCAAATCAGGTGAAATAGAAAATGCGAGAAAATACTGAGTGAGTGCTCAGTTGTGGAGGATACAGCAGACTACTGCAATATGCTGTACTTTCACTGGAATCTCTCCACGGCTGCGATACAAACACCTGAATTGGCTTTCTAAAATGTAAAAAGTGTTCAACTGTTTCATCATCATTTGATGAATTAATCCCACAATCATAAATGTACTCAAACATCGAAATGACAGAAAAAGCAAGTGCGATTGCAGGTGGTTAGTGAATTTTACTAACCACTTTTGTTATGCAGAAATACAGTGCGCAAAAGTGGCGAATGCAGAGAAGTAACCCCAGAATGTCTTGTTTAGTTATATTTGCTTGAGGAGCAAGTGGACATGATTTGTACGAAGATCTGGATTGTTTGTGTTGCTGCACTATTCCACAAATAGTTTTGGATTTATAGTCGTAGTTGTAAGACAATACAGTCTCACATATCAGTTTACATAATTCCTGGTGCCTCCGGTAGAACCTGAACACCACTGCCTGTTAATGTTGTATGAGTCCAGGAACCTGCTCCTACCACACTATCTGTGGGAGCTGATGTTAAATCACAGAGAGAAGATGAGGATGGTAGCTAACTCGATATTCGTATCAACGTCTTGAAGTGTGGGCAGATCTGACAGACTGGAGGTTTGTGGGTAGATTTTCTAACTGAAGATGATCACTACCTCACATTTACGCCTGACTAAAGTACTCAACCACTAATTTGATTTTTGGCAAAGCACAAGGTTTGAAATGCAATCTTTGAAATACAATCAATCGATATTTGGCAACGCCTTTCCCACAAACCTCTGAATATGGCCTTGCTTCTTCTCAGCCTTTAACAGCTGTTTTAATATCAGTGCAAGGTAATATCACTTGAAAACCATTTAGTCCTAGAGTCACATCTCATCATGTAAATATCACAAAACCAAGATGTTATAACCATAGGAGCACTGTAGCATTAAAACTTACAATTATTATATATCAATGACAAAACAAAATTTAATATATAGTAAAAAAAATCAGATTCATAATGGCTTATGAGCAAACCCGAACCATGTTTGTTAATGCTGAAGATGCGCTCAGTAATTTTTGTTTGCTGCACTGGTCGATTTGGACACTGACACCTAGGGGTGTGGAGGGAGAATAATGCAAAACAAATCGTTTTAGGCTACCAGTACAAGAAATGCTCTGTGGTCAGTTTATAGCGAATGATAGTGTCTAATAATAAGAGGGGTCTTCGAGATAAAGAGTCATGTGATTGAGGTGACCCACTCCATGTAAAATTAAACAGCAGTTTGGGCTGAAATGAAAACATATTTTAAAAGAAATATTACTTTATTTAATGTTAACCCCCCCTAAAAAATTACTGAGTACACCTTTAAAGTTACCCCCCCCCCCCATCCCCCACTCAGTTTGGAGAGAGAGTCGGTATTGAAGCAATATTTAAAAAACAAACAAACTTGCAGATACACACTGATACATGTACACATACATAATAATAACTCGCATTTATTGTGAGGTTCTGTAGTCTGGTCTTCAAGTTCCAGATTCTTTAGTTTCTCACAAAGATTCACGGGCAGGCGGACACAGGAAGGGTTTTATCCTTTTTTTATACAATTCAAAACCTAGTGTAGCATAACTGTCATGCTCCCTTCAGCTAATACCATTGTCTGTTAACCTTGAGCTTGGTTTCACATGCCCTTACTTTCATCTCCAGCAAATGATGTCACACTTAAGTGCATCCCGCTAATGCACATTACACAGGTTTCCAGGCAAAATCAAATTTCCTCTGATCACAGTGAATCGTCACAGTGTCTTATCGTGCTTAAGATATTCGCTGCCCTTCAGGACACTGCCACTGATATTAGTCTTGTATCATGACATGATTACTGTCCGTTTTTGTATTTTGTGTGTTGATGCTTGTGTTGTATGTATGTGGGTGCAATTTGGTATTAATGAAGAGAGGTTATAGATGTTATTCATCCTTGGCAACATCAGGAGGCCTGTATGTGTTTGTATAAGTGCATGTGAGTATGTTTGTGTGTCAGTGTGTTAGCAAGAAACTCCACTGGATAGCTGTCATTTCACTGCAATTAGCAATGTCCTTTTTCTCCCCGGCTGGCTGGTAATTGCTTTTCCTTTTTAAGTGGTATTAAAATCAGATTCAATTTAAGTGAGTGCACAGTGCGAGATTTCTATCAGAATGGACTCCATGCTGTTTAGTGATACCCGACGGCTTTCTGTTTTGATACCGAGATAGCAGTGTTAAAGGTCACTTTGATTTAGTCATTGCTCAAGGCTACACCAATGGAATAGTTTATATAGCGCTTTTTCCGCACTTTACAAAATTCAGACACGTGAGTAACAATGCATCGTCATTGCAGTCTGTCATTGCATGCTATAGAGTTGCGCTCCCATAGTGTCCGTCTGTGCTAGTGTGGTCATGCATATGTAGGAGGTAGTGTGTAGACGTCTAAAAGTACGCTGATTTTCATGTATCGCACAGCTCTGCAGGTCTCTGATTGGATAATTCCATTGTGTAAAACATTCCTGCTATGGATGTCACTGAAAATGATGCATTCTATGTGTCACCCTATATCTTTCCATTCCATTGGTTAGACCTGATTTGTCGAAAACATTCTAAAAGGGCATTAAAGAGAAAGTTCATCCAGAAAAGATTATTCACTCACACTCATTTCCTTCTAAAGTTTTTTTGTCCACAAAATTAAAGTTATTAGAGATTAGTGTTTTTTAAAACCCCCATTGACTTTCATAATATGGGCAAAAACAACTTTCCAGAGAAGAAAGTTTAGCTATTTTGAACTGACTTGAGGGTGAGTAAACAATTTTTTTCATTTTTGGATGAACTATTCCTTTAATCAATACTCAGAATTCAACGGGTGTGGAAATATTTCTCAAGAGTGGGGAAAATGAGCGGTGAGAATGTATAGAGTACGAGAAGCCCAAGTATCCTGTGGTGTTGTGCGTGTTTTAAATAAACTCAACGTGCTAGTTGTGTCCCGCAGGTGCATGAGAGGTTTCTGCCTCTCTTTTCCTCTCCTCATTCCACCTGAGTGATGCTCTACAGTTTATCAGTCCTCGTTCTTCCTTTTTGCACAAACACAACACATAAACATTTTGTAAAGAAGTGATACTTCCTTTATTTCATGCCTAGAAATGATAATAAATGATTTTAAAATGTTTCAAAGTGTGTTGTTTTTTCTCCTTACACCTGTGACGCAGCAGTTATAAAGTCTCTCCTGTGGCATGAGGCAAAAAAAAAAAGGTAGTGCTTTCTGCCCTTGTAGTCAATCAGATTCAAAGTCACTTATCTGTCTCCCCGGCCTGTTGCTGGCAGGGTGCAGAGAGACCCTCCCTCTTTTGTTTTGTCACTCCAGCAGCACATAGCTGGCATAATATAGCAGACCGGTCTAGCTTATTTATAGACGAGTAATGGTAAACAGTCGCTTTTAATAGTATGTCAACAGGCAGAATAAAAATTATTTTCCATTTTATTTTGCAAGTAGGCTACACTTATTAGGAAACAGTGCATGCACAAAGGTGACTTTCAAACAGATAATTTGCATGTATTTTATTTATTGCATACAAATATATTAAATAAAAATGAAATAGTTCTCTCCCACATGAAAATTGTATTATTATTATTTATTCACCCTCATGTTATTCTAAGCTCCATCCGGCAGGGAAACACCCTGGACAGATGGTCGGTCCATCACAGAGCAACCCGGAAATAAGCCACACAGGCAAACTCCACGCAGAAAGGCCTCCTGACTTAGCTGGGACTCAAACCAGGCACCTTCTTGCTGTGTAGGTTAACACTGAGCCAACATGCCACCCGAGGATAAAGCACCTGGTATTCCCAGGCTGTATCCCTTCTTAGTTCTAACTGAGCCAAACCTTGCTTAGCTCCTGAGATGAGATGAGATCCAGCATATTTATATATATATATATATACATTTTTATTGCTTTTTTGCTATTTATTTTATTTTTACATAGTGCGACCACAGCCTGTCACGTTTCAAAAAGGACAAAAAGCACTATAAATGTTGTCCATGTGAGTGTCCATGCACTACTTTAGCTGATAATCATCTTCACCTCCTCTGCAGCTTTCAAATCAGATATGGTGCATGCCAGACATCGATAAAAATCAAAGCTCACTAGTTTTTGAGAGTCTCATTATTAACATCATCACGTCAAACCGAAATAACATAAAAGTTTTGAAACATACATAATGACAGGATTTTCCTTTCTGTGTGAAATATTTAGTCATATATCTATTCTCAACATAGCATTTTACCTCTGAATGGATGACATTAACTGACTAATGCAAATTTCACTGACTGTGTCTCAAATCGCCCCATACCCTTATATGGTACATTATCTGAAATTATGTCTGCAAATGTAGTGTATTATAGAGTGTACTCATTTAATCCCATAATACACCTAAATAATAAATGCACAATCAATGTACACCCTAAAGAATAGCCTTGCAGAAAATGCCCACTTTAAGGACTTAAAGAACCCAAATATTAAAATGTCATCATTTACTACCCCCTCATGTCATTCCAAACCTGTCTAAGTTTCTTTCCTATGTTGAACACAAAAGAAGATATTCTGAAGAATTTTAAAGAACCAAACTGTTGATGACTGACTGACGGAAAAACAAAGGGCATCCACTTTTTACGTAATGCTGGGATCTTTTGTAAAGCTTTCCCTTACAATAAAAATGCATTAATTTGGAAACATAGGCTTACTTTCCGTGAGTCCCGTGCAGTGCAGCCGAATGAAGCTCTTTGATGGTTGCCATCTCGCTATGTTTGCCAATATAAGTAGTTCCACCGCTGTCTACGTCATGAAGAGCAATGATCAAAATGTGTACAAACCCGGAAAGTAAGATTTTTGGCACATAAATACTCAGTCATTTGTCCAAATTGTTTTTGAAAACGTTGTCAATGCATATGAGAATCCAATGTTTTAAAGAACGGTTTACCCGTAACATAAAACATTCAAGTTTGGAAAGACATGAGAGTTTTTGGGTCAACTCTAACTTTAATTTCTTAAATTTATTCAGTGAAGTATATTAGTGGAGTAATGAATAGTGAATGATGGGATACAGCCACTGTAACACAACAAAAGCGCTCTCATACAAGCTTCCAGGATATCAGAATTCAGTGTTTCAAACTGTGTCAGCAGTGGAAGTTAAAAAAACCAAACATCCGTGTCAATCCCTCAGAGTGATGGATGAAATATGGAAAGAGGAGTGCAGTTCTTTCCTTCATCTGTGTCACATGGGTTGTAGAATGGATAAAGTGGCACTAGAATGGTCCCTATGTAGAATGAAAAGAGTGGCGCCATGGTGACAGCATTGTAGAAAGAAACTTCCTCGTTATCACAATCCAGGAATATGCCGATGCGGATAGGAAGGGTGTATGAGAGAACCTTTGTGGGCTTTGGGTGGGTGCAAGCCGTGATGGAGCCATTCCTGAGGGACAGCGTCCACAGTCCGTTTAACGTTGAGGAAGAGTCCATCTCTCCACGAGGTATGTCTGCTTTGGCCACTCCCACTCTCCAGGCAGTTTTGCCTTTCACCTCCACCTCCCAGTAATGACGGCCGTAAGTGAAGGCCTCTGAACCCATCACACAATAATAAAAGTGGAAGCACTTTGGGTTCCTTTCATCTGGGTTCTCGTTAGGCAACACCTTGTCTTCCTCGAAAGTCACTGAAGTTCTCTCAGCAGAGAGGGTTAAGAGGGGATGCGCCGTTTCAGGGTCAAAAGTCAACATGGATATGTCTGTGTATGCAAATAAGTTAATCAGAATTGATTTACATCATATTAATCAGTAATATGTAGTACAATATTTAAATGTAACAAACAATACGCATTTACCTTACAGCCCTGCTGAAAAACATACAAACAATAGAAACCATCTAATACATTTTAATGGTTTCCACTATGTTACAAACCATCAACTTTTAACTTTAACTTTTTTGGGACATATCCATTATGGTTTAATGGTTTTAACAAGCCACCAATAGAAGGTAACTAATAGCAGAAACCCACAGGCTCTATTACAATTTCCATTAAATCCAATACAGGTCCCATTATAACCAGTACAACCATAATTTCTGTGATGGTCTCTATCTTGTTTTTTAGCAGGGATTTACAGTATTAGGCTATAGTAGTCTATAACTTATACTTTTCATCTTTTAAAGTCTCCTGATGAGTCTCCTCTTTCCTTCTTTCAACAACTGGCATAATAGCTATGCTAATTAGCTAATTTCTACTGAAAGTATACTTCCTTTACTGAATAAATCAGTGATTTGAGTTTGAATGACTTGATCTTAAGTCCAAAATAAAATACTTCAGGATGTTTATGGCGGGCCATGTGAAAGTAACAACATGCTGGACAAAGTACATCTAAAATTCATAATAGTTTTTTAACAGGTTTGAAAAAAGTTCAATTCAAATGTTGTAGCCACTCAGTATACAAATTTGGGTTTTAATTACTTCATTTAATGTCTCACAACTCAAATCTTCCTTTTTTTGTGCCACCAACTGGTGGAAATTGAACCTGCAGAAATAGGGATTAAAGTATCTCCAGATTTAAGTACCTGGCATGACCACCACCACCACCACTATAGTGCCAATTAAAATAGTTCAGATTTCTTTTTAGTATGTAATAAAATAGTATTATTTAAATTTTAGTTTTAGTACTTGGATAGAGGGATGTTTTCATGTGTTTCCAGATCCGGTACTGAATGGGCCCCACAAACTGACTAGAGAGAATTTCGCTGTCTATCGGCGGAGGACGAATAAAATTCACCTCACATCTAATGAAGATAAACAGAGCAAGAGCAGAGGTAGAATGAGAAAAGTAACAACAGTTATTGAGATTACATGAGAATTAAAGACCATGTGGGAAAAAATGAATAAAAAACACACTTGCCTTTTCAGAAGCTCTTTGATTTCCTAAATGGATTAAAAACATAGTGTTTAGAGCAAGACTGTTCAGATTCAAACACATTTCGCTGCGTGATTGCAGCAGTCAGCTCTTCAGATTCCTCACTCTTTCAATCATCTGATTGTTTCAGACTTGATCAAATGGCATCTAGCATGTTCTGCGGGTGTCTACTGCGTGATTTATGAAACTAACCCCCTGTTAGTATTTTAAATGTGGTCATTGCGTATTTGATGAACATGATTTCATATTAGTTAAATGCACAATAATTAAATAAAAACAAAATAACGTTTTTTTAATCATGCAATCCATAGAGGATAAGGAATTATTTCTCTCCCAGTGCAGGTCACTACTTAAAGCTTAAAGATAAAGATTTTACTGCTTAGTCTATTAGTTTAATAACTTAAAACGGAAATCCACCTTCAAAAGTTTGGGGCTGTCATCTTCCCTGAGTTTGCAGTTTAGAGTCTCAATGGCTTTCTCTAGATCTCTACTCTGCATGCCAATCTTCTTCTCTCTCTCTTTTAAGATCTTCACTCGTCTGTCCCTTTCCTTCCTTAGCCGTTCAAGATCCGTCTCTTCCTCCTCATCCAGGAAACGATGTAGATTTTGGAACTCGGCTCGGATTTCACGCTCTATCTCTTCAAATCTGTTCTGTGAAAGCGGAAAAAAAAGGAGACATTAATGACTTTTAATGGAAACATGAAGGAAGAGAGACTAATTACATAAAAGACTAATAAGTCTGGAAAAATGAGCAGGCTGAGATTAGCTTACTAATGAAGTTATTACTCAGATTTAATACCAGAAATTGTTCATTAGTAGTTTTAGATATTGCAGATCTGTATGTATTGTAGAACCTATGCCAAATTATGGGATGTAGGATGAGGATGATATGCATCAAGATTTATTTGAATATTAATGTCAACCGTTTCTGAACAGGCCATATAAAAAGCTGTAAAATGCTGTTGAGGGTCTGATCACACACCATATCACTTCATATTTTCGTTTTGTGAGTTATCTTTCCATGTCAGCCAATAAGTGATATTGTGAAGAAGAGACCATTGTACTCTTTTAGCCACATATAAATATAAATCAAGCATTACCTCGACCTCCAGTGCGTCCACAAAGGCGTCTTTCTCAGCCTCAGAACATTCATCAATTTCATGTTTGATTTTTTTAATTGCTTGAATAAGCTTCTCCTGAAACACAAACAGGCACAGCTAGTGTAACTGTCTCACTTAATAAGTACTAATTAGATTATGAACAGTTTGCATAGTCCTAAACAACAGATTTTCTTCTTATTCTTCAGAAAGAGTTCAAGCACCACAATCTCTAGATATAAAAACAGTTCACACTGTGTATTTCACCTTGCCATGACATACAAAGGTGACATTTTATTCTTACCTTTTGTTCACTGAGGAGAGAGTTGTTAAAGTTGTTGTTTGTGTCCTTCATGTGATTTGTGTGCATTCCAGATCTCCTTGTCAGAACAAAGCAGACAGAACTCTGGTGTGAGAGAGAGAGAGGGGTTAAATCAAGCTGACTGATAGGTGTGTATAAACACTCTTACAGAGAGAGAGAGAAAGAGAGAAAGAGAGGTGGGAAGGACAAAGGGAATATTAGGGCAATATATCAAAGGAGGGCGACAGACTGATTGGTTCAGAGGCTAGAGCTGACCGACACATTTGCCTCATTAAAAATATATATAACATTTGTAATACCTGATTTTACATAATAGCATGTCAACACAGAAGACGAAACGCAAAGGGAGGTATTGTGGGGTCCACAGCTGTCTCACTGCACCACATGAGTGATTTATGGAAGTGAGGGAAGAGATATTCTATTTCTGTCTGCAACAAGAGCTAACGTCAGAGAACAGAGGCAGACTATTACAGGCAGCAAGACAGATAGTTGGGCTGGTGAGGGGCTTATATTTCACTCTGTAAGGGGTCTGACACAAGGATTTGGTCTGTTTGTGTGTGTGTGTATATGCACAAATGATATATAACAGCAGAGAAAGAGAGGCTATGTGTGCCTGTGTTGTATGTGCAAACAGAGGAAGATTATGTTTCATAAAGAGCAGTCTGTCAGGCAAAGATTTTTCGAATATTTCTGTGGACTAGTCGAGGGCAGAGTTGTATGACAAGAAAAAATCCTTTGTGGAATACGTCACCTCTCTCTTTCTCGCTCTCTCTGTGAAAACTGCTCAGCCAAGGCAATGTATTATTCATGGACCTGTCCTGAGTGTCTGACTGCTGAGATGCAGACTCAGTAAAAGGAAGAGTGCAATCATTTTTAAAGCACAGTCACATACAGCACATATGATGCATGTTTGAGAAACTTCAAAAAGGTCACACAAGCTATTTTAGAACCTACTGATACTGAGTAAGGTCTCTGTTTCTCTATTTTTATTCTTTCAGATCTAGGGGTGCAATAATAGAACCTGATTTTACCAAGTGCGACATGTTCCTGGATTAACAACATTGTGCTTAACCAATCAGATTTGAAGAACCAGTTTATTTTGTGAATTTTATGATCAGTGTTTGGTGCTTGTACGTCATTGTCAACCTTTGCTCTGATTTTAGGGGTTACTCATGGTTAGGAATAGTTAACCCAAAAATGAAATTCTGTCATCATTTACTCACACCTCGAGTAGTTCTAAATCTGTATGAATTTATTTGTTCTGCTGAACACAAAGGAAGATATTTTGAAGAAAGGGTGTAACCAGGCTGCTATGGGTCACTGTTGACTTCCATAAGATTTTGTTTCTACTATGGAAGTTAACGGTGACCCAAAACTGCCTGTTTTGTTTTCTTGCTTTGTTTTTTATAAAGATTTGGAGCTACTCTAGGATGACAGAATTTTCATTTCTGGATGAACTGTTCCTTTAAGGTTAGATTTAGGTGTAGGGATATGGCCAAGACTGTCATGATGTGGTTTGGGACTGTCTTTGTTTGTTATTCTAGTTATTCTGTCTCTAGTTACTTTATCTTCTACTCACCTGTCTCAGGACCCAGCCCGGCGCTCTGCATCGACGCGTTCCCCTTTTGCTGTTCGCTCTGTTATCCCCGGAGTTCTGCAGTGATCTTCTCTCCTCGGCTCACTGGCGTCTTCTCCTGCTGTGTATGCTAAAGCCAATCTGATCCTCCAGTGCTATCAAATATACTGACAATTTTTTTTTTCGCCCAGCAGATCGCTGAGTTTTTTTTTCTTTCAGTTTTTCAAGAGACCTTTAATTGTTAAATAAAGTATCTTTTGCACACGCATTTGGATCCCGGTCTTGTTTCTGACAAAGACTACATTTTACGATTAAAACGTTCCAGGGTCTACAATATATGTTGTCCTGGGAACGCATCTAACTCAGCAAAATTGGGTGCAATTTATCTTCTCTGGTAATTGTACTACAATGATGACAACTTGTTGAACGTTTTTACTGAGCTGAAAGAAAGTAGCAGTTTAATATATATATATATATATATATATATATATATATATATATATATATATATATATAAGTGTGTGTGTTT
>JAUCMS010000028.1:9381532-9395567 GCA_032357445.1 Enteromius radiatus | reverse complement strand
CCAGCATGATAGTTTGAGTTATATATATATATATATATATATGTCCGTGTGTGTGAGTCAGTGTTCAATAAAATCAATACTATTGGAGGTACGTACAAATAAAAAAGAAATGTGATGTGAAGGTTACTGAGGCCCCCTAGTGGACACCGATCCCCTACCAGTGAAGCATTTACATTTCGTTTATTACTGTTACATTTATTACCTGTATATAATTATTATTTTGAATAATTTAATGCATTTGTATTGTGAATTGAACTGAGTTATATATTATTTTTACTGTTGGGATGTGCTTTAACAATGTCGAAGGGAAAAAACTTAACTCATGGATACTCACGTAATAAACTTTGAAATCAGCGTTTGTTCAGAAATACATTTTACTAGTGAAGATTGTCTTTTGACTCCCCAATCCATTTCCTGTGCGTATTACGTTGAAAGCGGAAGTAAACAAAGAGCAGCACGTCGCGGTTCTGCACGGTATCTGACATGCGAGGGATTACGCGTTTATTGTCAGTGTTAAATGTCCTGTAAGTTAGTTTTGTTTGACATGGTATAGATTATTACGTTGTCATTATCTAATTTGAGGATTCAAACTTTTTTTGTTTGCTATACTCGACAAATACACAATTAGTTATTTTTTATCTTGCTGAATATGTAGCTTTAGCATGGCTAGCAGAGTAGCAGCACTTTCTTAAATTCTGTGTTTTAGGTCTTTCTGGACAAACGTAGACGTTAATATTTGGAGGACAGTACAGTTTCAATCTCGAACCCATAAAAACCAGCCAAACTGCTTGAAAGTGACCATAAATATTCTTTGAAGTATCAGAGATGAACGGACAAGCTGAAGTCGAGGTGGATTACAAAAGAAAATACAAAAATCTCAAACGCAAATTAAAGTTTCTGGTATATGTAAGTATATATATATATATTTTAATGTTCATTTTTTTTTTTTAAGATTGTTGTTAACTATCTGGCTTAATTTTTCTTTTCAGGAGCAAGAGTGTTTTCAGGAGGAGCTGAGAAGAGCTCAGAGGAAACTATTAAAAGTTTCTAGAGACAAAAGGTAGAACCTGTAATCTTAAATTAAATTTATCAAGTGCTTTACTACTGCTTGACCCGCATGCACATAATAATCACACACTTTTGTTTGTGTCAGTTTTCTGTTGGACAGACTGTTGCAGTATGAAAGGGTGGATGAAGAGTCTTCTGGTAGGTCTCAAATGAAAATGCTTGTCTGCAAACCTTTAGACATCTTCAAGGGGTTTTGTGTGCTAAGAGTGTATTTGTTTACAGACTCTGATGCAACAGTTTCCTCAGACAGTGATGGAGAAGGAGCCAGAGAGAGAGAGAGGGAAGCAGGGAAGAAGTGAGTTTGCAACAAGTGGATTTTTTTGTGTATTTGAGCCTCTTTCTTGAGCCCAAAATTAACATATTAGAATGATTTCTGAATCATATGACACTGAAGATTACCATTGCAGGAATACAGTACTTTTTAAAATGCATTTAAATTAGTGCTGTCAAACTCAATCAATTAATTGCAGTTAATCACATTCAAATTAATCCACATCCAATTTGTTTACATAATGTGTGAGCAGTGTTTATTTATTATAGATATATAGACACAAATACATGTTTTACATAATAAATGTGCACAGTACACACATATATTACGTAAACAAAAACCTTTATTTTGGATGCAATTATTGCCTTGACAGTACTAATTTAAATGGAAAATAATTATTTAAATTGTAATAATATTTTGCAATGCTGCTGTATTTACATTTTGATCAAATAAATGCAGCCTGTGTGAGCATAGGAGATGTCTTTATCTTAAAAAACATTAAAATGTTTATTGAACAACCCATTAAAAGCCTCTGCACTAGGTCAGCCTTTTGAGTTTTGCCATAGTAAGACATAAGACCGTATTGTTTTTGAAAGAAATCTATGTTGCTTGTGGCTAAATGAAATTTGTGGCAACGTTTCTGTTTGCTGCTTTCCAAGTTTTGTCAAGATAACATGTGCTTTGTTTTTGAATGTGTATAGCACTGTGTCTTCAATAAATCTTGATTTGTTTTTTAGAAGGAGGAGTCCTGGAGTTCCTCCCGTTCCGTCATCTTCATCTCCTCATCTCTCGCTCCTGTCCCGCTCTGGTGCGGTTCCTCTCCAGTCATCTGCTCCGGCACAATACCTCAATACTGTGAGTACATCACACCTCCATGTGTGCTCCATACATCTCATACTGCATTCATGTTTTTCAGTTACTCGCATTGTTTTTTGTCACCTGTTAATTTGTCATTTTATTCATTTTCTCTCTTTTTGTCTTTGTATCACCTCACCTGGTTTATGTGGACTTCACACACATCAATCTGGGTACACTGGGTGTGTATGTGTGTGTGGGAATGACTGTTACTCTTTGGTGACCTTGCGTGCATGTGTGTGTGATTCTGGGTGAGCAGTTGCCCTTCCCTCCTGAGTATTTGGCTCCCTCTGCTGAGCGAGTGAAGAAAGAGAGAAAAACAAAACTGGCCAAACACAGGAAAGACGGTTCAGGGAAGGTGAGAGAGGGACAGAGAGGTTGACCCTGAAATCACAATGGCCTAGATTCTTGTGGCCTTTATTGCTACATTGTTTATCATGTCTTAGTAACAGTAACACTTCTCATTTTAGTTATATGTATTTCTGAAATGCGGTCAAAACGGACATTTCTCTGCTTGTCCCTCCTATTCAGGTGGTTGGCCCACTGACGTCCAGTTACCCTGCAGGCAGTGGAGCAGCTGGAGGTGCGAGTGGGCCGTTCAGCTGGGTACCACAGCAGATGCTGAGCGAGGATGCAGCTGAGGAGGATGAGAGTGAAGGAGAGAGTGATCGCGGAGAGGAGGAGAGAGGAGAGGGTGATGAGGCAGAGCTGGTTATTGACATACCCAATGAGTGAAGGTAATAGACAAATACAGTAAGCATTTAACAGGAGCTTTTCAATCAAAATACACACAAGATGCTTTTCCAGGACTCAACAATAAAAGTGCCTTAATAATGTTATCTAGCTAGCTAACAATACTAAAAAAGTCTCTTGTGCTCACCAAACAAAATTTGTGCAGTCAAACAATCTCAAAATCAAATACATCTTTTTTTTTTTACATATGTTTGTGTACTATGTATATTTATTTTATATATATATAATTGCCTACATACAGTAAATAGTTTTGAAAACGTATACATGTATATGTATGAATGTTCAAATATTTTACATGATGTATAAATATATTGACCATACAAACATTACATATTTTTCTTAAATACATGCATGTGTTTGTATTTATATATATATATACGAAGTAAACTTACATTACACTCACATGTATTATGTAAATCAATACCTTTTATTTTGGATGTGATTAAACTATTGACAGCACTGATCAAAAATACAGTAAAACAGCAACTATTGTGAAATATTATAATAACTAAGTTTTATTTTTCTCTATTTTATATTAGTATATTCTAAAATGTATTTAATTTCTGTGTTGCCAGTGCTAAATTTTAAGCAGCCATTACTCTTAAGTGTCTTAAGTGTCACATGATCCTTCAAAAATCCTTCTAATTTGCTGATTTGGTGCTCAAGAAACTTTTTTTTTTTTGCCATTGTTGAAAACAATTATGCTGGTTGATATTTTTGTGGAAATTATGATCTTTTTGTAATGACATTAATAGACAAATAAAAAATAAATAAATATATTTAAAATATTTTGTAACAATATAAAATCCTTGCATAATTAATGCATTATTATTATTTTAAATAAAACAATCTTACCTTTAAGTATAATAATTGATAATTTTATTTGGGGTGGGGCTGGCGAAAGTGTTGGCAGGACAACCAAAAAAGTTGTTATTGTTGAGCCCTGTTTTGTCACCCTGTTCTGCACACCTTACATAAACATATTTATTAGATAATTCAAACTCTTCCAGATAAGTAGGTTCTCCATTTATCCTGTGTGGGAAATTGGAGATTGACCAAGTAAAAAGGATTTTGTGATTCGTCATTAAGAAAATTGGATCTGTGTTATGTTGCCGTTTGGTTGTATAACAGATTGGGTTACAAAAAAAGCCTGACTCATCGTAGATACTGGATAGGCTTATTTTTTAAAGACTGCTGAGCTGCAATGTATTGCCTGTAAGTGTGCCATAAATGTATAGTTGCGCGACAGCATTTAGACAATAAGAAGAGGGGGAAGAGAGTGAGTGAGTGAGCAGAACAAAGAGAGAAAAACACCCTGAGATTGAGAGAGCCACACCCATTTTACCCAGGAGCACATCAACACTAGTTCAGGCAAGTTGCTGTGGGATTATGAAACACACACACACACACACAAACCAGCTGAACTTGAACTAGACACGACAATACCTCTAACAGTTAATTACCAGGATTATTTATGTCGATAATGCAAGATATAAAATGAATGTATTTAAAACCTCTCTTTCTTTACACAGGTGGCAAAAGAAACTGCAAGCAAAAAAATTGTCTAAATCATTGTTTAATGTATTTTTCAAGTCCTCCGTATTTTTGCTTTTTATTAAATATTTCAAATGTTCTCTTGTGTTTCTGTCTGCACTCTGTTGAGTAGTGTCTGAGTCAATACACCAGCACCTGTTTTCATGCACCACCTTTTTTTGATTTGTGGAATTCCAAGTTCATGACTGGACATTTTTCAAGTAGATGTTTTTTTTGGCCATAAAAATGACTTTAGCTGCAAAAATGGCATGTTGTAGTGTTAATGCCAGGGAATGCCGACACAATGGAACACAAAGGTGTGTGAGAGGTGTGTGTACTGGTTTGTGTGCATTATAGCAATACTAAGACGAGGTGTAGTCAGAAAGTGTGATTTAGAAAGGGAGGGATGGATGAAAGAGAGTGAAAGGGGGAGGGATGAAGAAGGTGAAATTGTGCCCAGGCTCATTCTGCATAGCCGAGGAGAGAGAGAGTGTGTTGCGTAGGGCTTGTTTTGTGTAGCTGCTAGTTCAGCACTGTTAGCTGCAGTCTCTGCTTCGTTTATACTGAGGGTTTCGGCCATGCTGTTTGCTCTGCCCAGACTCGCTGTGTTCATCTCTGCAGTGCTGTTTAACGGTGGTGTAGTCCGGGCAAGTACACACACGGATCTTGATCCAGCGTTTCTCCGGTGTCAAGAGTGTTTTTACAGAGGCACACCTCCACACTCGCTGTCTGAGCTGGGTTTGGAGCAGAGATGTCACACACATCTGACCAGACGGCCTTTTGCATCGCTCTACAATGCCAACTGTCAAAGCACCGTCTATACAGCCCTTCACCTCGGCTCGAATAATGGATGGGGCAGAGGAGAGCAGAGCATGGTGAGACAGTGTTTTTCTCTCTCTTAGCCACTTGTTTTGGAGCTTGTTACTTCAGAGTTGTATAGATTTGTGCGTGTATAGATTTCCTAAAAATACATTGTTGTGAAGAAGTGTTTGTTATTGTTTTACGGGTAGAGCTGTAATACTAAATTAGTTTAAGTACAGGTTATAGATGTCTGAAGTTTTGGCCACAGAGTCTTTTTAAATGACATTCTTTACAGTTTCTGATGACAAGCAAATGTACAAGGCTGACAAGTCAAGCGGAAGAGAAAAATGTTATCATTTCGTGAATCATTTTTAGTAGGATAAATAATGTGATTCTTATTTTCGTCATTCCTATTTATTTATTCAAAAATTAAAAATGCAGTTCTCAAACTGTCATTGATTGATAAGCACCTATGGTAAGCATGTTTGTAATTAGTACATTAAAAGTCCTTTTATAATATACAGATTAAAACTCATCATACAGGTGTCTTATTCCACTGCTTGAATTAATTGTATTTTTCTTTTTTTTTAATCTAGATATGCATATTTACATTAGAATAAAACAAAATAATAATATAATAATTTTAACAAAATTGCTTAATTTCTTATTACAAATTAGAAAACATGTCTGCAAAATCTTTTGCAACCAACATGCAGAAAACAAACTGGAAATGATGACATAGAGGGTATCCGTGGAGACCATGTGTGTCAAAGCTAAAAAGTCTCCTAAAATATCAGATAATTGACAAGACAAGGTTAATTCTAGTTTAGAAATATGAAATGGTTCAGCTTCGCAGAAACTAGTATCAGTATAGAGTAAATAAAAAAAAAAAAAAAAAATTAATTAATTTATTGTGGTCAGTCTTACAGACAATTGCAATAGATTGATGTTATCCAGAATGCAAATTTAATTAACAAGACTCAGAAAAGGTTGATTCATTCAGTCACACCTCATAGCAAACAACTCATTCCTCTCTATTAGGCAACAATTTCTAATTCTTTGTGTAAAGAGAAAATTCTGTCATTATTTACTCACCTTCATGTCATCCCAAAACTGTACATCTTGTTATCTGCAGGACAATAAAAGAAGATATTTAAAATAATTTATTTTTTCCATATAGTTTAGATCAGTGCGGTACAATGTTGTTTGGACCCCAACATTCTTTAAAATATATTATTTTACATTGTGCAAATAAAGTCATATAGGTTTAGAATGACATCATGGTGGGTATTATGAGTAAATTATGGGTAAACAATCCTTAAACAATATTGTACATTTTTGTCAATTTGTATCATGGAGAAATGCATTTTAATGTATACAATTGCAATTCAACAAGTAATTAAGTGTACCTGTTTTTTTTTTTAACCCCATCAGCAGGATGCCAAAGAAGAGATCAATGTCGATTCCCCTGTGGCCATCCCAGCACTTTACAGAGGAACCGCTGATGAAACCCCATCACCCCAGCACAACTACCCTCTCTTTAAATGGGATGCTTTGATAGCAGAGTTTATACAGAGCTCCATCATACCAAGGTGTTCAAAGGCAAGCGGAGAAATGTACGTGCAGATTGGTTTAGGTGGTTTAAAGGAGTGCGGGGGGGAGCTGTTGTGGTCAGCAGTGTGTTGTGCTGCATCAGATGGAGATGGCAGTTTCAGTTTGGGGCTGATGAAGGAGGGGGATGTGAAGGTGCTCAGCATTAAGGCTTTGGAGGAGCTGGTAGGAGTTACAGGCCTGTTTTCAGGAGGTTGTGGTGAAGTAGGACATCAGAGCGAAGAGGAACTTGCATCACTGCAAAGCGAACAGCACACTGGCAAACAAAACTCTCAGGTAGCAGAAACATCTGAAACAGAAAAAGTGACTTTGGAGCACGTTAATGATGAAGCCCAAAGATACACGTCATCTTTGAGCTCAAACATGGAGATTGAAGAGAACACCAATGAAACCGAGAGCTCAGAGTCTGTCCTCCTCAAAGTTTTGTCTTCCACCATCTATCTCCTTTATGCCCCTTTCTCTCCGATCGTAAACAGACTCACTAACCTTCCCTTCCAGCTAACCTACATTCTTCAGGAAGATCTGGCTGTTCTGGCCTCGGTGCCCAGTGACGGCTGCACTTTAGTCAACAACTTGGTCTCAGGAGTGTATTCTGGCATTTCATGCATCTTAAACACCTTGTACCAGACAGGAGAAACAATCATGTGCACGACTTACGCCTGCCTCAGTCCGTTAGCCGAAAGCCTGTTTGTGGCTTTCCAGGAAGGGCTCATAGGAACAGGCACTCTGGCGTCAGATGCCTTGGGAATCATGATGGGAACAGTAGGGAATGGTTTTAGGATCATCAGGATGATTCTTGGGTCAGTCTTGGGTCAGATGGTAGATTACCTGTGTGTCGTATCTTCAGAAATGGGCTCCCAGGTGTCAACAGTGGGAAGTGGGGTCTGCAAACTTACCTGGAAAAGTGGAAAGGGGGTGGGCCACACGCTTAACATAGTAGCATCCATCATAGGCGGAGTAGTGGGGAATACAATATCGAATATCCAGGAAGGTTTTGGAGAGAGCTCAGGGGAATCAAATGAATTGCAAACACCTGAATTGCTGAAATCTGAAGTGGTCGGGGAATAGATTTAAATATGTGTATATATGCCTGTGTTAGATACCTTATTTGCATATTACACCACAAATAGAGTGCGTTAGTACCTGTCCACTTTTTCAGCGGCCTTGGCCCCGGAAGTTTTTTTCCTTTTTATTTTTCCCATAGAGAGAAGTCCTTGTTATAATCCTTGAATCACTGTAGGTGAATCATAACATTACAAACTTTGATTTAAAGAAACATAGTGTTTGAAAAGGTGTAGGAGAGTGACCTTAACATATTTTGTGATATATTTCCAAATTACGTCATTCGCAGTGTTTCATGGAGGTGGAGAGCTGCTTAAGAATTGGTGCAATCTATTGTTTCAGTTCTCCGAATGATGAAGATTTTTTTCTGCAGAAACTTAATGCATTTTGGAATTAATGTTGGAATTGAGCATTTAAAAATTCAGTAGAAATAATACTGACTGATGGCTTCAGCAAAAGCATATTGATTACCAATCTTGTAGCTCACAGGAGGTCTGTCTTTAATGATTTATAAGTTACTGTTAAAAATCAATTCTCTTATGGAGAAACTGAATGGGATTAATACTTCCGGATCCTGACAGTTGCTGCACACTAAATATTAACCATATGGCATGTGGTTATGAAATCTATGTTTTACATAAAGCCTTAAAAAACCTAGCCTACATAAACCTCCTAATGTTTTTGAAGGGGGTTTTGTAACTCTTTCAAGGTGCTGAGAAATGTTTAAGGGTCAGAAAGATGATGTAATTGTTGTAAAATGTTGGTCATTTCATCCGACATGTAAAGACCTTGCTGTGTCATGGTTTATATGCTGCAATAAAACCCTATTCTCTGTGAGTCATGCTGTCTGTCATTTATAGTCTAATCAATAACACATCTTCTTCAAGGGGATCAGTGTAAAGCTACTGAATAAGACTGTAAACAGCAAAGAAAGTTGAGGAAAATATATTAATGCATCACTTATCATTAGAACAGAACATGGCTGTGCCTAAGCTTTTATTACAAGTCATTTACTTGAATAAAATATGAACATAAAGCGAAACATTTACATTCACATATCACTGATCTATATATAAAGACTGTTATATTATATGTTGTTTAGTGATGCAGGCTCATAATATTTAGACAAGTAGTTTTCATAGATCATCCTTGTGTAAGTTACCTAAAAAATTATTTTAATGAGAACAAATGCTGCCTAAAATATTACTTGGAAAATATTTAAAGGCCAGTTTAATAGTTTCAGTAGATGATTTTGTTTCTCAGCTTTTCTGTGGACCCCTTCGCACACTTTTGCAGTTCCTTTTTTGAAAACCCATGATTTGAAAAGACAAGTTCCATTACAAAAAGGCTTAGGAAATTAAATTTGTGAATATTACATTTGCTCTTCAAAATCATAAAGTTTGAACGGTTGTTCATAATTTTATCTCTGCATTCAAAACAACAGATAATGTTACTTACTGGCAACAGCATATATGCTGCTTTTTTCTCAGAAGGGATAATACTTGATCTTTCCATTATTTAATTTGTTGATCACAACTTTGAGTGTATTTGAAGCTCATAGCGCCTCTGTCGGACACTGTAGCCTATTACACATTTATTGCGTCAGACGGATGCGCTTTACGACCGGTTATATCACTTTACGGCAGCGCTTATGAAGCATTGGATCCTTTGCATGCTGGATTTAGGCTGACGTTTTCCCACTGCTGCCTTCAGGTAAGTTACTAATGATTTTTAACAAGACTTTACCAGATACAGATACCGCTGAATTTATTATGATCGATATATTTGTGTCTCATATGTAATTTCTTGAATTTTGCAGTCATAGCTGTCCTGAAATAAACAGATCATGCGTTTAGCCAATTAGCCGGTCTGTATTTACGTCAAAATACTAAAGTTATTATGGCAGCATTACACGACAATATAAGCGTAAAGACATTACTGACTAAAAGGGTTTGCTATCTTAAAATGAATAAAATTTCTTCAGTGAAATAATTTTCTTCATATGGTCTGATAAGAGTATAGTGAAGTAACGTACAGTTTATTTGTCATTTGCAAGTGATGAAGCTTAAATCACAAAATTATATATATATATATATATATATATATATAAGTATAAAGTGTGATATGCTATAGCTGTTAATATTAAAATCCTAAGGGTTTTGTTAGTTGGCAAAGAATATTTACATACTAATACTTTTGCTTTCATTTCTGTATTAAAGCTTTGAGGTGGAACATTATTGATGTAGCAGTCTTGGAGATATATAAAAAATTGTCCAAATTAAATCATTTTAATTTACATTTAAATTAGTTTTACAAAATATTAGTTTATTAATTATTGACATGGCTGTCATATTGCTCTATCAGATGGACACTTTATACATCTCTTCGCACCCTGATGACTTCAGGAGTTTGTTGCCCTTGATCGCTGCTGAATTCTGTTCATCTCCTCCACGAATCGTCCATGAGGACCCTCCGTCTGAGGTGGCCAGATCTCGTCCCGCACTGGTCTTAGCTGGGTCGGGGGGCAGCGTGCTCACCGGTGCTAATTCTGTGAGCTGGTACCTGGCAGCAGCGGGCAGCCGGACAGGCAGCAATAAGAAGCAGGAGAGTCAGGTTTGGCAATGGCTGAGCTTTGCTGAGAACGAGCTGATGCCAGTGGCCTGTGCTGTGACATTTCCTCTGCTGGGGGTTGATAAGAAGGTATGCGTTTGTCTGTATAGGCCCAAATATGATCAGAATTTGTATTCACCTGATGCTCTGATTGTCAGTGTGTGTCATGTGTTGATTGATAGCCAGGAAATAAAAAAGAATTTCAAGTACACAGCACTTACATTTTAGGCCTTTTTATTTCTGTGAAATAAAAATAAATTCTGCACTATGTTTTATTAGTACTTTTGATGTAATATTAATTGATTTTTCATTTCAGCTCCAGCAGAGTTCTAAAGCAGAGCTGCTGCGTGTTCTCAAAGCTCTGGATGAGACTCTAGCGCCCCGGACATTCCTCGTAGGAGAGGCTGTGACTTTGGCGGATATAGCTGTTGCTGTGGCAGCACTCCTGCCATTTAAATACGTGAGTGTACATGTGTATGCTTGACCACTTTAACTCTTATTATAACAGGTTTTACTCACCATCATATTTCATTCCAAACCTATATGTATTTCTCTCTTATGTGGAACAAAAGGCATTTTGAACTGTTTTTGTCATTGAAAGTCAGTGGAATCTGGAAACAATATTGCATGCCTCTGCATTTCACTGTATGGGCAAAAAACACCTAAATTTTTTTTTCTTTCTTTCATTTTTGTGCTAAATAGAAGCAAGACAGATATAAACATAAATATCTTTATAGTTCATAAATCAATTTGAAGAAAGGTTTTAATAAATATATATATATATATATATATATATATTTATATATATATAAACTATATATTAATATAGTTTTAGTAATTCAATTTAATTCAATTTGTTTTAATTTATTGTTTTAGCTTTATTTCAATTTATGGAAATGATTTGTAGTACTTTTAGTTCAATAATTATACAGGTACTGAATTTTTATTTAATTTGTAGTTTTTGTCAGCAAGATTATTGATTGCTGATTATTTGGATGTTTATTTCCTTTGAAGGCATTAGAGCCTGCAGACAGGAAGTCATTGGTGAATGTGACAAGATGGTATAATACCTGTGTGAACCAGCCACAGTTCCTGAAGGTGCTGGGTAAAATCTCACTGTGTGAGAAAATGGTGCCTGTGACACCCAAACCTAGCGCTGCTGTCAATGCCACAGCAACTGCTGCTTCTGAAGCAGCTACAGCAGACGGCACACCTGCTAATGGTAAGGATGTGTGTGTTTTTAATGAATAGTGATTTATGTCTATTTTAAGATCATCTTAAACTAGTAGATTAAAACAATGATATGTTCTTGTAACGTCAGATAGATTTAATCTTATCACAGTCTGATTGTGTTTTAAGAGTTATCTGAATGATTTGGCTTCCTTGTTTTTCTCAGGTCCTCCTAAAACAGAGGCTCAGCTAAAGAAAGAGGCCAAGAAGCGAGAAAAGATGGAAAAGTTTCAGCAGAAGAAAGAGATGGAAGAGAAGAAGAAGATGCAGCCTCAGACTGAGGTTAAGTGATGATCTCAGCGTCTCATTCTCTTAATAATACTGACACAAACAGAGACAGAGCGACAGCTGAACTTGCTATATTCTGTTCCCTCCAACAGAAAAAGCCCAAACCTGAGAAGAAAGAACTGGGTGTGATCACCTACAACATCCCCACGCCACCTGGAGAGAAAAAAGGTGCGTTTTTGCTTCTGTTACCAGTAATTGTATTGTTCAAATGTGTCATGTAACGTCTTATGTGTCTCACTTCATGTGTTACAGATGTCTTGAGTCCTCTGCCTGATTCTTACAGTCCTCAGTATGTGGAAGCGTCCTGGTACTCCTGGTGGGAGAAACAGGGTTTCTTCAAGCCTGAATATGGGGTATGATATAAAAATAATCAAAAGTATTTGGGTTCATCCTAAGACACTGTAAGTACACTATCATTCAAAAGTTTTGGGTCCGTAAGAGTGGTAAAAGGAATTGGTATTTTTATTCAGCAAGGAGAGCTTAAAGGAACATTTTAATAGCTCTTTAAAAATCCTTCTGAGCCCAAATTTCTGAATGGTCCTAGTGTACATTTTTCTTTTTAATTTCATATTTCTGATTACAGAGGAAAAATTTAAGTGAGCCAAACCCACGTGGAGTGTTCATGATGTGTATTCCTCCACCTAATGTTACCGGATCCCTCCACCTTGGTCACGCCTTGACCAATGCTATTCAGGATTCCCTGACAAGATGGTAACCAGTCATAACTCTTATAAATAATTAACATAATTGTTATTAGTATTTATATTAACTTTGTTACGCAGTAATTTAAAGGTGTGTTATTTTTAATATGGCCAGTATCATAAATTACAGCTGAGCTATGACATCATGCATCAGAATTAATGATGCGTGTAATGGGTTTGGTTTGGTGTGGTGATGCAGGCACAGGATGAGAGGAGAGACCACGCTGTGGAATCCCGGCTGTGATCACGCTGGTATCGCCACACAGGTGGTGGTGGAGAAGAAGCTAATGAGAGAGCGAAAGATGACCAGGCACGATCTCGGGAGAGAGAATTTCATCCAGGAGGTCTGGAAGTGGAAGAACGAGTGAGTGTGAGAGGCTGAGGAGAATTCTGGAATGGAGATGGATAATTCCACTAGATCTATTAATAATTAATTTAGCTAAATAAATTGCTCTTCCTTTCGGTGTCGAACAGAAAGGGAGATCGCATCTATCACCAGCTGAAGAAGCTGGGTTCTTCTTTGGACTGGGACAGAGCTTGTTTTACCATGGATGATGTGAGTAAAATGCACAAAACCCAAACAATGCTTTGGTATACACTTTACTGAACAATTCATGTGATTAAATGACATCTGGAAAGTCTGTTTGTTGTAAACCAGATTCGCAGGACTTGGCATAAAGTGTCATTATTTAATGATGGCTTGTCTGTGATTATGTGCAATACTGTCTGCTTGCAGAAACTGTCGTTTGCGGTCCGGGAGGCTTTTATACGTATGCATGAGGAGGGTGTGATCTACAGGAGCAAGAGACTTGTCAACTGGTCCTGCACCCTCAACTCTGCCATCTCTGACATAGAAGTACGTTCATAACTTCATGCAAACCTAAAAAGTCTTATTTTCCCATCTGTGAATAAATGAATTTAAACCTGTGATTTTAAACTACAGTAAAGCATGCATTCGGTTTAAAATTAGAATTGTGAAATATTCTTACTTTTTAATATGATCACTATATATATATATATATATATATATATATCAATGTAATATATTCATGTGAAAGCAATGCTGGGTTTTAAGAAGTTGTGTTCTTTGATTAATAGAAAGCATTTATTTGTTGCATTATAAATTGCTTTACTGTCGCTTGTTATTATAAAGTATAATACAAATTATAGGTAATTCTCGTAGCGTCATAACATTACGGTTAAAACACAGATGTCACATGGACTATTTTAACAATTCTCTTACCACCTGTCT
>JAUCMS010000028.1:9354103-9365218 GCA_032357445.1 Enteromius radiatus | reverse complement strand
GTGTTAACGTAGAACTACCTATTACTTCCTGCATAGTTACTTGTTAACAACGGCCCATTATTCTAAAGTGTTACCAAAATAATGGATGGAAGACCCAACCATGGCCCATTATAAGATTTCTAACAGAGTCAGTGAATTATTGATTTTTTTTTTTTATCTGTTGGTATTTGATAGAATCCTTGATGTCATGTGTCTAAACAAGATGTCCAGGATCTCCAGCTGAAATATACTGTAGGCCCACAACATCAAAAATACAGCAGTATATTTCATTGTACACATGGAGTACTTTTTACCCCGTGTTCACCAAACCCATCTTGAGTGACTGCTGCTAAAAAACAAAATTTTTAGTTTCATCTGAACATAGAAGCTAGTCCTATTTGTAGACATAGGACATGCTGGAGATTGTTTTTGGATGAGCAAGGAAAATATTTCTTAAACCCTCCTGAACAACATGTGCTGATGTAGGAGCTGTTTGACTATTTAGGTTTTCAGACTCAACTATTTTCTGCAATTCTCCAGCAGTGGTGTTTGAAGAGTCTTTAGCCACTCAAACTCTACTCTTCACCTTATAGGATGATAGAGACACGTCCTCTTCCAGGCAGCTTCTTAACATTGTATGTCAATTGGAAATTCTTAATTATTTCCCTGATAAATGATTGAGAAATGGAAATTTATTCTTTGAATATTAGATATTAGCGTATTAGAAATATATTCTTTGGTTTTTCTTTTTTTTCATCCTATATATATATTTCTGTGAAACAGGCCAACATGTATTGGAGAAAAACATTTATTTCACAATGAGATTTTCTCCCCATTTCAATTGTTTTACTTCAATGATAGGCTAGAATTTTCTTAATTTTTGAAGGAAGGATCAAAAGGATAAACAATGCAGATTTATTTTCACAGCCACCTTTGCTCAGATTTACCAAGGGTGCCAATATTAGTGGAGGGCACTGTATATATTAAGTTTTATTTCAAATACGGTTTCACTCTAAATACACTCAACCACAGCACTGGTTGTATCTGAAATTAAACACACACACACACACACACACACACACACAGACAGAGAAGAAAAACATTATCAAGATGATTAATGCACAAAGAGCACATGAACAATGACAGCCTGTCATGTCCCCCACATGACCCACAGCCAATCATGTCTCACCTTTCTAATTCTTCATATTCATCCATTTTACCCGTTGGCTTGAGACTCTAGAGAGAGAAAGAGAGCGAGACAAACAGGGACAAGGATGAGAAGGGCGGAGACGTCTCAGATTTATAGTTTGGCCGAGGTTTGATTCGGTTCATCTGCTAATATCACTAATGCAGGCGTGACAGAACTGGGAGGAAACACACACACACACAAATACACACACTGTCAAACAGATAGTAAAATGTTGGGACCTGGTTTTTTGAAGACACACACACACACAATTACTCATTGCTCTGCCTGAGGAGGACTATAATAACTCACCATGTAGACTGCGCCTTGGGGAGGTGTCTGCTGGGAGAAGAGAGGGAGAGAAAGAGGAAGGAAGAAATAGATTTAATAATAGAGCAGAGATAGATATACATTGAGAAAGAAAGACAAGGAGAGAGCGAGAGAATGAAAAAAAGAAGGGGTAGTAAAAATAGAATTTAATAATACAGTGGGGTGGGGGAGAAACAGCAAAGTAGAAGGAGGTGCTATGCATTTCAATCACCTGTCTTAGATCATCAGGATTTTCATAGATGTTCTCCACCTCTCCAGAGTGGTGAGACAGCGATTGCTCGACACCTATGAACACAGACACATGAGGGCTTCTGTCCATCAACATCTGCCAGGGAGAACTGACAGCCTTCAGATCTTTGATGGACAGACTCAGGGGGGAAAAGACAAACACAGGGCCTTACTTCTACGGGTGACGCAATAGCCCTGTCTCCATAGCAACACCCCAACAGCTATGGCAATAAGGGGGATCAGAAAAAGGAGGAATGAGAAGGTGGAAACATGAGAGGATGCTGAAACATCTCCTGCTGGGGGGAGTGTGAGAAAGACAGAAAAAGAAACGCTAAGTTAGGTTACCCATCAGTGAGTGTGCAGAAGTGTGTGTGTGTGTGTGTGTATTGGCACTCACCTGTAGGTGGCAGTACAGGCCCTGGAGAAACTGTTGGATTTGCAGCAAGAGTTGAGTAGACAGAAATGGTTAGAAATGTATTCAGTAAGAATAAGTTAAATATTTTATATAAATCAATCAAATCAATAAAATAAAATAAAAAACATTTGAACAGCGTAAGTAACTTTAGATGCAAAACCAGCGGAAACAGAAGAAACAAATGATAGAAGTAGACATGATGCAATGAGAATCTGAATGCATGTATTGGAAAGATAAAGAGATATGGAGGATGAGGAAGAGAAATGAGCAAAATATGTTTTGCGTATGGTGAGGTGACATCATTCATGCAAACAATGGCTGGTGCTGTTCTTATCTACCCTCTCTCAGTCTCACGGTTATCTGCTGTCTTTGAGATACCCTCTAATCATGATTTAAACTCCAGGAAAAAATAAATAGTAAAGATGTTTTAAATATTTGTGAATTTATTTTTTTCACATCTGAACCTAGAAAATATTTTTTTTGTCATCATTTGTTTCCTTATTTAAGAAATTTACTAAATAGTAGTAGTATATTTCAACGCTATCTCACGACCAATTCGAATGAATTTTACCAGGCTCATTTGACTAAACCCCAGCGACGGGTAGGTTTAGAGACAGGGTTAGGTGTAGGTCATTCATGCAAATTCATATGAATTGTGCAACTCAACCTGGCAAATGAGATCGAATTCATACAAATTAGCCAACTTGTAAAATATGTATGAACTGCTGTTTGATTTTTTATTTTATGCCATTTCAGCATTTTAGCTATTTTTTTAGTGACGCAATTTTGTTTTACATTATTATATGAACATATGATAAAAATTCTACAACTTATATACTATAGTTATGCTTAATAACATCTGCTCTATCTCTCTTTGATAAATTAATTGACAAAGGCAGGGGTTTGCGAATAAATCATTGTAAATGGTTTTGAGAAGCGGTTTAGTGGATTGATTGTAAAGATCTGACACAAATGAATGAAATGAAATTACAAGCCTAGAGCTAGGGCTTAAATTTCAGTCTATTCTTTAAAGCTATCATATGACTTCAGAAGACTTTTATGGACCACTCTTAGGGGCTGTTCACACAATTTTTATTATTTTTTTTGCTTTCTACATTTCCGTAGTTTTTCAACGTAAACAATACATGACTGACATGTCTATTGTGTCTCATGTATTTTGAAGTGTGTCTCACGTATCACACGGCATCAACGCAGCATTTGAATTTAAAGTTCAGCTGTTAAAAACTGCATCTCTAGGTGTTTTTTCCCCTAGCATTTCCCTGCATCTCATGTTTTTATTTTCCATTCTACTGTGCTGCTTTTCTATTGTTTTCTATGCAAACATGCATTAGATGGATGTGCACTTGTGTTTTATATCTTTTGCAATGTCTCGCACATGACACAGTGTTCTAAAAATACTTTTAAAAATGCTCCGAACTACCAGCACATCCTCAAACCTTCATTAAAAGAAAGAAATTCACACAGGTTTGGAACAACATGAGGATGAGTAAATAATGACAGAATTTTCATTTTTGCATAAACTATCGCTTTAAATCATCAGCAGCAGCAGAATTCTGCAGAAGGTCTATTTTCTGCACCCTGCTGCTCCAGAGACTCACCAGCCATGTTTTAAATAATCCAATATGATGGAGTTGGGTTTCATGAAATTGATTGGTCAAGGGACTTGCACATGATTGTGCTACAGTATGGTATGTGACCTTTTCAGTGACCTACATGATTCCACTAACTAATGTTCTCATCACTGGTTCATTAAATTCAATGAAAACACGGACGGATGATCAAACAGAACAAAAATAACTCCTTGGAATAAATATTCACCTGAAGTCTGGCCATTTTCCGGTTTATAAATGTGAGTGTTGACACCTCGACTTAAAGAATTCACAGCAAGAAATAAATAGCAAGAAGCAAAAAAAAAAAGGTGCCAGACAGAGCGAGAGAGACAGAGAGAAAGAAGAATAGCATACACTTTCTCTCACCTACACTGGCCATTTTGACAGTGTACATATATTGTACCGATTTTCCATTTTTCAGATAAAGAGTGCATGCATACTGTCCAGCCGTCTCACGGGTCACAGGAAGCTCTACAGAGGTTGTGACCCGGCCCATAACAGCAGATGACTGCAGAAAGCGTCTGGGATCCTGAACATACGACCACTTTACAGTTTTAATTTGAGATCGTTCTGAGTACAAACAACTCAGATCCAGAGCGGTGCGGGATGACTTGGTGCTGCCTGAGGAGGGAAACCGACAAACAGATGATGAGAGAGGAGAAATGTGCCCAAAGGGTTAAAATGATATATATTCATTAAACAGCCGAGTGTAGCCGGTCAGCTGAGCTTGACTGTGACTGATGTACAGTGTCTCCTCAAACTCAAAGCAGTATCAATCCTGAGCTAATTGAGCTCGGTGGTTTCCACAGTAATGCCACAACCCACAGAGTTGTCAGCGGCAACGGGCAGGTGTAATTACACATAATGAGATCTGTAATGAGGCCTACTAAAAAACATTACGTTACAGAGGGAGGGGGGAGGGATATATATAGAAAGAAGAGACAAAAGTAAAAGAACTGAGTGAGAAAAAAAGAGAGCGTGGAGGACGTAAGGGGAAAAAGAGATTAAAGTAAGAACAGGGGGAGATCAGATTAAGAACGGGAGAGAAAGATGAAAGTCAAGACACTGACTGATTGACTCTTGCATGCTGAACTACTGTGATTGATAGAACCGCCTGTGCAATTATAAAATGAATCCAAGAGCAATGATGCAAGAGCATGCATCATTAAGAGTCAGTGAACGAGTGTTCTGATGTGCACTCTCTGATAATGACTGTTTAATCACGGCCGCAAAATGTTTTGAAAGGAAAAGTTGACAGAAGAATAAAAATTGTGTTATTATTTCCGCACCCTCTTTCAGTCGTTTTAATCAATCTGTGATCCAGTTAAGAAAACTGGTCTGAATGATTCTGAATGAACTTAAATGACAACAAAACACAAATAGCAATTTAAATTAAGTCTGGTTCATCACTCAAAGGATCATTCAAATTGGAAGACTAATAGAATATAAAGTTGTATATACATTTTCTTTTATGATAATTTCATGTTGTTGTTTTTTTTTTGGAAGTCATTTATTTTGCTTGAACAACAAAGAATGAATCAAACCAAACAGGTTTGATGAAGGTAAATTATGTCAATATATATATATTTAAATGGTGGTCTTTATTTTTTTGTTTCACTCAGATACACATCACAATTAGGAAGAAAACATTATTGCAATTTCTGTTACATGCATTATACTTTAAGATTATATTAATGTTATATTATAGATTTAAATAAATTAATTATATGATCAATAAGAATGTGTGTGTGCATATACACAGATAACTCTTTTTTTTTATAAAGAAAAGTAGACTAGTTTTTAAAAATGTTCAAAAATAATTATATAAAAAATAATTTCATTTACTTAGGTCAGGGGTGGGCAACTTCGGTCCTGGAGGGCCGGTGTCCTGCAGAGTTTAGCTCCAAACCTAATCAAACACACCTGCCTGTAACTTTCTAGTGATCTTGAAGATATTGATTAGCTTCTTCAGGTGTGTTTGATTAGGGTTGGAGCTAAACAGTGCAGGACACCGGCCCTCCAGGACCGAAGTTGCCCACCCCTGACTTAGGTAGTATTTTTTTTCCAAAAGATGGCCTGGAATATCTCCCACTGTGTATGGCTGGAGTCTGTTATGAAATAATTTTATACAGATCCCTGAGGTACATAAAATATCAGGCAGACGACTGAGATAAACTGGTATTCACACACCGGAAGCCATATATCATATCAAGAAGTTGTTGTGACTTGTAGTTAGATGTACACAAAAGAATATTACCATGTAAAACACTCAGTCCGTTGGCTTGACTGAAAGCCTTGTCATCCAGGAAGACCTCGCACAAGTAGTGTCCTCCGTCTCTCAGTTCTGGGCTTAACAGGAAGGAGAAGTTCCCAGCAGCAGCCAGGGAGGCGGGGTCTTTCAAACGTATGTGGGGTTTGGTCTGGTTGGTGTAGCTCCGCCTCCAGCGGTCAAACTGGAATATGAGCTCCATTCTTTTTGAATCAGGATACTCCCAGTAGAGCAGCACATAGTCACCAAGGACAGGAGGACATGTTAAAGTGACCAGTGAACGAGAGAGGGCTGCCAAAGACCTCGGGACTCCTGTAGAGGACACAGGGTAGTGTAGAAAGGTAAAGGGACCTTAGGGGACACAAGAGATTCATTCAGCCCAAAAGAAAGTGGAAGGCAAAAGAGTGAAAGCCAATCAAGTGAAAAATGGACTGTGATACAAGAACAATATTGTCAATTTGGATTGATCCCGTCCACATGTAATCCACTGTGCTGCTAGCCATTTTAGCCTCTTTGTTCTTCACACAGTCAAGCGAATAGAACATTATGAGTCCCAGAGCAAAGTCATGTGGGGAGATATCAGAAACGAGACAGGCATGAAAATGGGGATTATGTTATTAAGCTCAGTGAAAGCTCTTCAGAAACATTCTCCTCTCAGATTTAATAACCCTGATTAACTGTTTGCTGGCACAACATTTGGGAAGAACAAACCATGTTTGTTTTGGAGAAAATAGTACAAATCGAAAAAGTTGATTTCATTGTTTTGTTATCATTCGAGCGTTCAAAAAAATCTGTATTTAGTGAGTTAAAAGAGCCTGATGGAGAATGTTTAGGTTTCATTGACTATAGAGTAGGCTGCTGGGTAAATGGCATGAAAGGAAGGTCCCACTTTATACACAATAGTATAGCTTTAACAAAAGAGCCTATTACCATGTGTCACGTCTGTGAAAGAAAACACAGCTTTCACTGAAAGAGAAAAAGAAAGAGGGGAACACAGACAGAGAAAGTTAGGTGTTGTTTATAATAAGGTTTATATGTTCTCTATTTTTTATGAAAGTCTTATGTCTGTAACATTATTTGAATTCAATTTGAATAAAAATATAAATTTAGACACTATAATATAGTTACAGTCTATTTTTGTTTTGCGTTATTTACACAAAGTAAAAAAAACATATTTTCTTAGTGACAGATGCTATTTAAATTAAATACAAGAAGCTATGGAGTCTATTTACACTAAATGAAAATAGCAGTATTTTTTTAACGATATGCTATTTACACTAAGTGCAAGTAGCTATAGATTCTATTTACACTATGTTAAAATAGCAGGCAATTGTCTGCTCCTCAGTATTGTGCATTATAACAGTACTTAATATGGTCTTAAGTGTAAACTATAATCATAATTCAAATTATTAAAAGGATGCCACCTTATTGGGACAAAAGCCCTCCCTGAACATTATTTCCTGCATTTTTGTTGTAAATAAATGCCTTTCTGATGTGATATGAGATTTGAAAAGACAAGTTCGAACTTGGGTCGATTGCATCAGAAAGCTTGTGCAGCCATCTACACCACTGAATGTGATCAGGTTGTCTTATATGGTGGGCGGAGTTAGTTTAAATAGCCTCTGCCAAAAAGGCGGTCTATTTGCACATAGTGTTTGATTTTTATCAGTAAAATTGTTCTGAACAAATTCTAAACAGAATCAACTACTGCTTATAATAAGTAATAAGCAACACCCAGTAGTGGTGTAATCTTGAATTAGTCAGTGTTTTGGAGTGAACTGGTAAAAAGAGAATGATTCAGTGACTTTTAAAGACTGGCGGCATGTGAAATAGCTCTTTGAGTGAAAATTAAAAAAAAACATATTTTATATTCTACACACTTTGAATCTGTGTAGTTATAAATGTAATATAGATGTACAGTACTACATTCATCATGATGTCATTGTCATGTGACCTACCAATATCAATTGCATTGCTTCACGCTATTAACAAATCTTCTCCCATCGCATCCTCTTAAATATATTAAATACGATCTTAAGTGTAAACAAACAGCTGAAAAAGAAAACGTGTAACAGCAAATTGGAACTGGGCAGCTTCTAATATTCCTATTCTCTCACTACTCTAGACTAAATCACTTTGGTAACACTTTACAATAACAGTAGATGAATTATCATGTACTAATACATGAATTAACAATTACTTGACTATAAACTAATGATGAGTTAAGACATGTATTAATCAAGAACTAACTTAACTACGACATGACTCACATGAATTACTGCATGAATAATGCCACCTTAATTACATGTTAGTTACTGCATGTTAGTTAATGTATTAATTAACAATTTGTGGTAAACTAAATCAAACATGCTTTAATGGCACAAAATTGTTTATAGATCTGCCACCTGCAGCTGTCACGAACATCAGTGAATGACAGAGAATTTCTTGCAATATTTACATTTAACCGAACTCAACCAACAAACAAGTTCATCTCATCCTGTTTTGAGTGATTCCACTGCTGCCGTCCTACAATAACATTTTCATTATAATTAAGCTGAAACAATTTTTTAATAGTGAAGATGATTATTGCTTTGGTTATGTTATGAATTTGGTTTACTGTCGTTATATCATATCAGATCTTCTTTTGGGCCACTATTTCCTCTTCAAAATGTCAACTTTCCTCCTACCGTTCAGGTCCTTCTCCATCCAAATACAGCCACAGGACCTCTGCTCTTCCACTTCTTTACAAACCCCCCAAAAAAGCACCACATATCTGATATAGATTATGTAAAAAATGTATTAAAAAAAAAGTGTAATTGATAAGTTTTTAAGGATGTTAACAAGTCATGAATTCATGTTACTTTATAAGTAATTAATGAAGAGCTAGTAATAATGTGCCCCCCCCCCCACCCCAAGTAAAGTAATGATTCATTAACAACTCATGAATTCATGACGTGACAGCTGCAGGTGGCAAATTTATACTGTTACTATTATACTGTACTGTTATTGTAAAGTGTTACCATCACTTTTGTAACTTTAAAAAGAAATATATATATATATATATATATATATATATATATATTGACACTGGTAGAATTATTAGATTTCTATGGTATCAAAATAACGATGTAACCTACAAAAAAGTTGCTGAAAATATACTAATGTACAGACTAGAATGTGCAAATACTGATAAAACCAAACCAAAAAAATAATAATAATCTTTATTTTAAAGCTCTTTAAATCAGGCTGGATTCTGACTGACAAAAAATGTCAAATTTCAGAAAAAAAATCTGATAGAGATTTCAAAACTATAATTCCTGTCTTGTCACTTGCTATAGTTGTGAATTTATTATCATAGAATTAAAACAATTAATATTGTTATAATTAGTGTATTTAATTATATTGCATGTAGAGCTTCTATTTCTAAATAAAATAAGTATAAAATTTGTTTTTTTCTACAAAAAAAAAAATCTGCTACATTAAATCCCTTTAAATCGTATTTAAAAGTTATAACATTGACTAAGCGACTGATCTGACTAGCATGTTTTCAGACAATATCTTACCGTTCACTGTCACATTCACCCGGTGCTCTGAGACAGATGTGCCACTGTTACCATGGACACGGATTCTGCAGGTATAGACTCCGTTGTCTTTACTGGTGACGCGAGGCAGCTTGCTGAGCAGACCGCCCGTGCCACGAGAGATCTCAGTGTACAGCTGTTCACCCGTGGGAGACACCCACGTTCCCCAGGCGGCTACTGAGGAGGGAGACACCTGAGCTGCCAGTCTCACAGTGCTGTCCACTGTGACAGGGGGCCTGGGAGTGACAGATACTGCAAAAGACAAGGAGAGAATAACTGGAGATAGCAGACACATAGAGACATGACGAACGCATTATGGTGAAGTTGTATGGTTTACATTTAATCAGGGCGAGAAGAACAATCCTCTCCTGTAGCTTCTTGTCGTTTTGCTCTACCACACAGGAGTAGAGTCCTTGCACAGCTGCTGTGGCCATGAAGTTCAGTGAGGCATCTGCGGAGATCCCAAACGTTCTGCCTCCAAACACTCTGCTGCTGAATCCATCTGTTTGTCCATCGATGCAGCTGGCCGATAACAAATATGACCAGCGATCCTCCTCGGCTGCCATCATCTTCCAGGTAACCAGTACAGAAGATGTGGGTGGCGAATCAAAGCAGGACAGTTTGACAGATGTGTCCTCAAGTACCATGACCACATCATTCCAAATATCATCTACATAGACCAGAGTCTTTAGGCACCAGAAGTCACACGGACTCTCTTACTGAACATGCTTTACATTTAGATGAATAAAACATATATCACCCAAACATTCAAATTTGCTGAAAATGTATTTCTCCTCACACCATAAGACAGCCTAATATCTTACACATAAAACAGTTTGACAGCTGGCCATGTAGTAAATGGGTGCTGTCAGAAAGAGAGTCCAAAAAGCTTATAAAAACATCACATTGATCCACAAGCTGCATGTTTGTAAAACGCATAATATGTCAGTGGATTTTGATATGAGATAAAAGCAGCAACATATGTTTTCACTGCTTGAATTCTGGCTAGAAGCAATGGTTTAAAGTTAAAGCATGGAGTATTGTGATGTTTTTATCAGCTGTTTGGAATCTCATTCTGATGGCATCCATTTACTCCAGAGCATCCATTGATGAGCAAGTGATATAATGCTACATTTCTACAGATCTGTACCTAAAGAACCAAACTCATCTACATCTTGGATGAAGGTGAGTACATTTGCAGCAATTTTTCATTTTGAGGTAACTACTCAAGCTGTACTGAAGTGAAAGCAAAACGTTTAACGTCTAACGATTAATCGCGATTAATCGCATCCAAAATAAAAGTTTTTCTTTACATAATATAGTTGTATGTACTGTGTATATTTATGAAGTATATATAAATACAAACACATGCATGTATATATTTAATGAAAATATGTTATGTTATATATTAAATATATTTAGATTAGTGCTGGGCAATGATTAATCGCGATTAATCGCATCCAAAATAAAAGTTTTTCTTTACATAATATATGCGT
>JAUCMS010000028.1:9342905-9354003 GCA_032357445.1 Enteromius radiatus | reverse complement strand
ACAAATATATTATGTAAAGAAAAACTTTTATTTTGGATGCGATTAATCGCGATTAATCGTTGCCCAGCACTAATTTAGATATAATATAAAATATAAGAAAATAAATATAGAAATGCATTTACATTTAAATACTTTCAAAATATATACTGTACATGTGTGTTTTAATATAAACAGAATAAATAAATAAAGCATAAACACATATATTATGTAAAGAAAAACTTTTATTTTGGATGCGATATATTAAAAAAAATATTTTGTATTAATTTTGTCTTTTTACATAGTCTTTTCTCTCTCTCTCTCTCTCGCTTTTCTTTTTTTTTCGGTAGACTGTTAAACTCCCCCCTTTCAGCCCCCTGGGGGTCTTTATATCCCAGTTTGAGAACCCCTGTAGTGTAGTGTAAGCTAGAGTTATCTATGTTAATCAGTCAATGAATATGAGCTCAATGCAATTTAGTGTCTTGGTGGTTCATTTAGATAACACAGAATCCCCCTTGAGTGCTTCTAGTCCCTAATGTATGTTTGATACTTGGAAACTGAACTTTTTGACTTTCGAGTTCAACTTTATTTCAAGCAAGCTAAAGTAAATAAATTGTCGAAAGGTGGGTGAAAAACCAACACATATTATAAATATCTATGTATATATTAGATAAAAGATTAGATTAAAAAATAATAATGTTAAAATAATACTAATACGAATAATACACACACACACACATAGATTTTCATACCTGCCATGAGTGGAGTGATGAGGAAACATGAACCAGAACAAATAAGAATGAAAGCATGACATTTTCCCATGGTGCTGCTAGGAAGCAACATATTCTTGATAGTTAGTTAGTTAAAGTACAAAAATATGTCTTCTTTTCTCATTTTTGACCACAAGAATAAGACAGGAAAAGGAAGCAGATAAACGGACAAATGTCAACACACACACACACACACACAAAAACGGAAGCAATTTTACTAACATGGAGGCTGATAAAACAGAGCACACACTAATTTATATGCAGCTACGTAACTATAATGAGATAAGTCTATGTTTTTTTTTTATCTGCTGTAACATATTTATGTTTCTGGCTTTAACAAGGAACATATAAGTACAAATAACACCGAAAGCTCATCTTTGAACTCTAAATCATCTGAAAAGTTGCTTGTCCATAAAACTGGACAGAGCAGACTGTTAGACAAGAGTTGACTGTGAGAACTGCTTGTGAAAAGACAGAAAGAGCATAAGAAAGAAGATTTAGAGATGTATTAAGTAACTTCGGTCTTGGTCTTCGGGCTAAATGTCTTTACATCCCTGTAAATGTCTTTAATTAAAGCTAACAGACTTATCAGCATCTCCAAGTCCCATTACCAGCTCAGCTCCTAATCACCTTTCAGTTAAAGACTGAAAGAGGGTCTACAAAAAAGAAAAGAGATAAAAATGAAATGGAGAGAGAATGGACGGGGTAAATGAGAAGGGGAAGAGAAACTAGGGCAAAGCAGCTAATGAGAGTCGCAGTACTGTATGTGTCATTGGCCTCCTGCAAACTATCAGAAAGAGAGAATGAGTAGAGAGAGAGATGCTTAGGTTATGATTTAATGGGGTGGTGGAAGTGACAGATACTGAAAATGACTGGTGAGGTACAATCAAGCATCCTGCCTATACAGCACATAAGCTTACGTTGATCATAGTTCCATTGGTTTCGATGTACTTGAGCTTACGATGCTTTTGGGAAACGCTCAGAGACTCAAACATCTCTATTTTGTCTTCTATGTGAGGAAAAACATCCTGCTTCTACAGTATAACTCCTAAAAGCATCAGCATAACTTCTGAACAAAAGTTGTATCGGAGATGTAGACCTGCAGAACTGATGGCCGTGATGTTTTAGTTATAATTATATGTTACCAGCAGGGGGAGCGCTAGAGCTACTTGTACTAGTTCATTCACCACAACTGGACACTCGAAACCAGGCTTGCCCAAATTATATTTCTGGCATTCATCACTTGTTACCGGTAACTCCGTGAGCATCATGCTGAAGGAATCTGCGTTCAACTAGAAACGAAACCAAATATACAAAAAGGAAAGCAAATCCAGCTGGAAAACTAAACTTATTTCTAAAATTAAACTCAAGAGTTTAGTTTCGACGTTATGTTGAAACTGGAAACCCTGAAAGAAACCCCAAAACAGACAGCATAATAGCCCATTTTAAGAGATTAGAAATATTAGCTACATAACATTAAAATATTAAACATTATTATGAGATTAAAATATCGCTTAGTTGCCTAAAACATAAAATAGTACAAAGGTAAAAAAAAAAAAGATCGTTAAAGTTGGAAAGTACCAAAGCTCTTTCTGAATTTCGAGTGGATTTAAATGCAGCGTGACGTTCAGCATGACATCACACGCTTTTGTCCAATGAACGGCGAATCTGTTGGAGTTTCAACAGAGTAGCTTGCGATCTCTGCGCGACAGGTTTTGAAGAGACTAGAGCGCCTGTGAAACCTTTAACTCACTCACCGGATATTTATGCACCTGTAGGACGTTTTTACCTGATCGCCGGACGCCGCGTCACAGTTTCGGAGGACTTGAGCTATCAATACAATTCAGAAGGGAATTTTGACACTAGATTGTAAAACAACTCCGAAGAAGGAAGGCGCTGAATACAGCGACGTACTTTAACATTACGTTAAGTTTCTGCGCTCGTCCATTGAAGGAAAACAGAGAAACCACATAGAAGTTTTACCTTCATCTGACTACCTTGGTTTATTTCTGGCAAATCTGAGGTGACTGAGTTAACAAGCCGACAATTTATTCAAGGTGGACTGTCCACCCTTCTCTCCGATGACCATGTCAGGACTGCTAAGCGCACTCCTTCTCCTAGTTATTCAAGGTAAGACATATCATATCACATTTGAATAGTAAAAGGAATCACTGTTTGTCGCCGGTTTTAAAATACACGGTTCTCTTTTACTTTCATTTTAATAGATAACCTCAATCAAATCGTTTGCGCAACTCGATGTCATGATAAAAATATCATTCGGTGTAATTTAATCGTGCGCGCGCTTCTCCAGTTGCTATCCGACTATGACTATATCCATCCTAAAATAAATTTAACTATCCCAATGTTTCATAGTACGGGGGGATATAACTTTACCAGTTTGATCTTGCCTCTCGTCTCTTTTCCCTGGAGATTGTATGAGTTTGGTTTCGATAAGCGCCATGTTTCTCTAGGTGTGGTCTTGGAAGTGCTTTTTTTTTCCTCTTACGCGTTGACAGGTGTGTTTGTTTGCGAAACTACGGACATTATCCAGTCGTCCTTCAGTGCTCTCTCTTCCTCGTACCACATTTGTTTGGTTCCTCACGTCCTTGGCGTCTTTTCTCTCTTCACATCATATCCTATCATTTCCAGCTGAAGGGACACACGTGAATGTAAATCTATCCGTCTATCACTCAACAAAAGCAACAGGGTGTTTCTTACTATTTTTAAACCTGGGTTTTTAACTTTTTACTTTTCTCTTAAATATTAAAATCACTCTTTCAGAGCGTCATTTTGTTTAATTTTAATAATATAGTTAATTTGACAGACAGTCAATCGTTAATATCCCGACATATCAAAGAGTTCATAACGTAGGCTGACGCCACTGCCTATTGTTTCGTCATATTTCACTGCACGCATCGTGCACTGTAGCTCCTTTTGATCGTAGATTCAGAGCTCTTTGTCTTTACAGTTTAATTATTCAGGGGCCATGTCACGGTTCGCAGGTGCACTACACCTGACTGCGAGTGTGTCATGAAAAACTCAGCTTGACTGTGTAACCGAGTGCTCACCCTGTAAAAGATGTTAGAAATTTAAATGGAAAAAGAATGGCAGTGCTACAATTGAACTTGTCACTGGTTAACTGTAAGGTACCATAACCGTATTTAGTTTATTATTCTTTTTCTAAATATATTTTAAAAGAGAGTCACTTTACTGCATTTTCAGCTGATTTTTATACATGGCAATATGTAGGCTATACTTTTATGGTATATGTATGTGGATGTTATTTTCACCAGTTAAAAATGGTCAGCTGTTTCTATCTTTTGCTGGATCTGATCGTCATCCAGTCAATCTGAAATCACATGAAGTAACGGAGATTAAACCCAGAAGAACTGTGGCAACATCTCCAAGATGGTTCAAGAAACCAGTGAAGCCACAATACTGTTAAAAGTTTTAGCCGCTTGTGTAAAAATGCAGTAAAATGAAGATGATTTTAAATAAGGATAATATCATAAATAGATTTACTTTAATTAACTGGGATTAACCTTCTCAGTTTGTTCTGTTTCTTCATGTCATTCCAGTCCGATGATGATGAGATCAGATCTCTGTGTGGAGCGCTAGCTAGTATCAGACACATTGTGCAAAGAAAAATCTCACTGGATTATTACACTTAAGGACAAAATGAATGATATTTCCTACTGATGCACTACAGCAAAAGATAACTGACCATTTTTAGCTGTTGAAAATACTAGTGTTCTAATATTTTTGGCCACCACATATGTATTTGACATCATGCATTAGGAGCACATGATGTGTTGAAGGTTTGTGACATCATAGGATGCAATTTGTTGTCGTAACTTAAAAAACAATTCGCTCCTTTAACTTATTCATGGCTTGGACCTCTTCTGCCGGGGCCCATTTCACAGTACATCGACTGCACTTCAGGAGGAAAACTAGAATAACGAAACAAAGGATTTCTTTTATTTATGAACAGAGCAGCGGAAGAAGGGGTCATGATTGCCTCGCTTAAGCAAACAGTATAAACAGGCCTTGTGTTTTCTTTTTTCCCCCCTTCCCTTCGCATCCATTTAGTTCAGTGTCCTGGGAGCTTTTGCTTTTATATGCAGCAGTTGTGAAATATTTTAAGGGTCAAAGCTTTGTTTTGTATGCTCGCCTCAGTGGCCCCTGCAGACTCATTTTCATTGCGTGCCTAATAAATGCAATCATACCAACTCGAAGCATGCTAATGTAAAAGCTTTATTTCAATAACCTCATTGTTGCTTTTGAAATTAAGAGCTATACAGACAGGAAGCAGATTTAAGCTATTTTATGATTGTTAAACTTGCACCAGTTCATCTTTCTCGTTCCAGACCGAAATGTAGGCTACAGGGAGCAGAGATCTGCACCATAGTACTGATTGTGTTATAATACCCTCCTAGTGAACACGGGTCAAAAAATGCTTGAACCTGTTGCCACGGTGATGCTGTGTTTTCATTGAAAGCCAGGGTTAGGGGGGCTACTGTAGCGGCGTCTCTGGCTGAATGCATCAAGTGGTGTGTGTGTGTTGAGGAGGAGGAGGGGGTTTGAAAATGTTAGGCTGCTCCAATGTTGGAGGCGGAGGCCAAGCTGACCTTATTCTAAACTGTGTGAGCACAGCAGTTACAGACGCACACTAACAAGCACATGCAGCGATTGCGACAGCGCTGGCTCAAGTGGGTTTAACAGCGAAGAAGTGTTGAGTAAACAGGCAAGACGGTCTCCATTGTCCGCCAGCTCCACATACCAGGGAGCACGTAAACAAAAGTCGCTCTAAAACTAAAGATTTTCAGCCTCCATTCTTCCATCTTCTCCCGTTTCCTTCCCTCCCTTCCTCTCTTTCTTCGTCCATTGCCATCCTGATCCGCTTGCTTTTGTTTGAGAGATGATTGTCATTGGTGTATTCAAATCTCCCCCCGCCCCTCCTCGCTCTGACCTCAAGGCCATGCTGTTTATTAGCGTCTGAGCCGGGTGAAAGAACGTGGGAGGAGGTGTAGCAGTAGACAGAACTGAGAGAATGTGGAGAGAACATTTATTTAAAAACGTTTAATTCCTGCGAGAAATCTTATGCAAGTTTATCAGTCAGTATGTTCTTAAAAAATGTGGAGTTTTTGCATAGAAGGACCATTTTGGGTCACTCAAAGTTAAAGTGCAGAGTTTCTAAAAGAACCATTAGTTTTTTTAATGTGAAGCACACTAACACTATAGAGAACATTTTGTGCAATGGACAGTTTTGTGGGTGTTCTTCATGGAACCATATGCTAATAAAGAACATTTATATTTAAGGGTATATAGTTTTCCTCTGAGTAGAGTTGTCCAGACACTGTTAAAAGACTTTTTGGAAACCGTGTGTGTGGGTAAAGGGATCCGACAGTGATTTGGACCTCTCATTCTGGTTTCTTGTAAAGATAAGGTTGGATGAGTGTTGAGGGATTTGAGGATGGGGGAACCAAAGCTTTTAACACTTGTCGCAGGTCTATGTTGGACATGTGGCTCTGGGAATGCAGTCTGCTGAAATCAATGACTGACCTTGTAATTAACATCAACCTGCACTAATACAGACACTAGAGGTTTCCTGCAAAGCTTTGTGCAATATCCACTGCACACAATGAAGTCTGAATTATGCGTGACGGGTCGAATTTAATATAAGTAACTTTTGTGGTCAGGGTTATTTTCAGAATGGCTTTTTCTCTTTCTTTTCGTTCGAAAGTGGAGCTAAAATGAATCTCAACTGGTCCTTGAAGCACTTAGAGGACTAGGCTCTTTCGAGTGTTTCTTTTCTGACTGTCTGGCTCTATTCTTGTCACTTTGTTTCTCTCGCTCCGCTTTCAGTGGTTCAGCAGATGTCAGATCTCAGAATGCTTTTACGGTATTAGAGATTTATGGGGTTGATATGTCCAGTTAATTGGACCTCATATTTTAGTCTTGCGCTTGCGTGATGGAAAGCCAAACGACCATTGTGGCTGCGACAAGATGGTGAGAAGTGAAACAAAAGTGACAGCGAGGAACGAGAAAGCAGGGTTTTGCTCTTGCTGTGGTTTACCATCCACTTCTAAAAGTGCCATGTGATCCTGCGGTGAAACTGTTCCCTATTTTATGCATCTAAGAAAAGCAGACACAACCTGATTCATGCACAAACATAAGGCAGCATGTTATCACATCCCATGCTGGCTGAGTTTACCTCCCTGTCCCATTGCATGCTGGGAGATCAGCGACCCCCCCAGGGGTCAGTAGCCAGTTGGTCTGAATAGTGGTATGTGGTTGCCAGATTGCTGTAGTAGGTCATGTCTACTCATAGGGAAAATGACCACAGATCTGCCCTCTTTAAAAAAGAAGCCAAATGGCATAAAAAGGAATAGGACATGATGAGTGTTCAGCCTCTCTGGACAGAATTCCTTCCAGTTAGTTTTATGATTAACATCACAACCCTGAAGGTTTTTTGGGATGCTGTAGCTCTTCTGTCTGGTTTTCTGGCTCCATATTCACTCAGCTCTGGTTAGTCATGAACCTGATAAAAGAGGTCTTAATTTAATGGGTTAGTTCACCCCAAAATTGAATTTGTCTTCATTCTTGTGTTAACACATAAAAGTGGATCTTTAGTTCAATGTCCAAGCTTCTCTATTCTGTGCAACCAAAGCAGGACAGAAAAGACAGTCATGAATGCAAGTCTGCAAATCGTATTGTCCACAGTTATCACAATTGTCCACAAGGGCTGAATGCAGAAACAGTATATTACAGTATGTGTAGTCTGATTTACAAAGTGATCATGAATCAGTTCTTTTTAGCGAATCAAAAACATACACTGTGACCAGTGAGATCTGGTTCAAAATGACTCTTATAAACATAATGAGTAGTTTGAATCAGTTTGAAAAACTGACCTGTATTTTTTACAGCATTAAAAGAAAATTATTTCTCACAGATGTAAATAAAATAGACATTATAACTGCAATATATCCAAATGAATCAGAAACGAACTGAATCACATAGAATAAAATCTCAGCTCTATTTTTAAATACATTTGGGTTCACTGGCATGAATCCTGGATGGACAGAGAAATTTGGAATGCCATCAAACTGTCAATTTTACAAACCAGTATCATAAAGACAATGTCCTATTTTTGTCCTCAAGATAAATGATGATAAATACATTTTCTAACACATGCAGATGCTTTATTATTTGAGGCGGAAACATCAGATGATGAAATAACTGAAAGAATTCTATTCTTTTTGCAGAATGTGTGTGTCCTAAGAGTTTCACAGAGGGAGGGTAAGGGGGGTGAAAGTGGTTTTGATTCCTGAGGATTTTTTAAAAGCACACTCGTGCTGTCTCATGAATTTAGCATGCCAGTGGTTTCAGGACTTCTCACTGCAAGCGCTCTTACACACTGGGCACAGCGGAGTGTGTGTGGAGAGACGAGCCTGCGTGAAAAGATGTGTCTGGCTGGATAGCGGTGTCTCTAAATAACTGCATAAGCAGGGTTTGAATCCCACAATGGAGAACTGCATTATATTATGACCAGTGCTAAAAAAGTCTTAGTCCAATATTACCACGTTAGCCCATGCACACATTATGGCTCAGTTCTCAAATACTAAATATAGCTTTTAATGCAGCAATGACAGCCCCTCGCCGTCAGTGCAATCCCATCTCAATTTAGCATTCCCAATGTCTTGAGATCAGATTGAGCGTTTCGAGGCAAACATTTGGAAAAAAGAGCATGCACTTTTTAAACAATATCGGACTTCCTGTTAAGCGGAGCACTGACTGTCAGTGTGAAATGTTGTTTGGCTTAGTGAGATCTATATGTGTGCTGAGTTTCATATGAATACGTGCGAGTATGTGTGAGCTATACTGTACATCTTGTTTTCCGGCTGTATTCCAGGGGGCGCTGTAGAGCTCCTGTGTGACACCCAGGTCCCAGCCTCTGCGGTGTCCTGATGACCACAGATTCCTACGTGTGTGCCAGTTTTTGAGCATGTTAAGGTCCTCAAAAGGCTCTGAATAGTCGAGGGGAAAAATAAAATAGGGCCTCTGCCTAGTGGCCCAGGCCCTAATTTTATTATATTTCGGCAAAATAGAAGTGTGAGATGCGGTTATGTTTTCTGCCCCTAAATACTGAAGCTTTTTTTTAAACTTGAGAAGACTTTGTGGTCAAGGTTATTTTTGGTGCTGTCACGACTGATCGTGAATAATTTCATCCAAATAATATAATATATATATATTCTGTGTGTATATTCCTTATGTATATACATGCATGCATATATTTATTAATTTTTTCTTGTATATTAAATACATTTATATTATGATATATTTTATGAATATAAAAATATAAATGTAAATATTTTCACAAATATATGGTGTGTGTGTGTCTTTATATATACATGATAAATATACAAAGTACACACATACACGTTTTATTTAGGATGTAATTAATCACGATTAATCGTTGGACAGCACTAGTTATTTTCTAAATTGCTTTTATCATTTTAGTGGTTAGAAAGTTATTGGCTGTCAAATGTTTTTAGCAATCATCAGCTGTATTAAAAAAAAAAGAAGAAGATATATTTCTTGAGTGTCATTGGTGTTATACTGTAGCCGTGGTGTTGAAGTTAAAACGATAATTAAAACAATAGTTGACAGGTCCTTAGTCATTAATCGTGTCATTATGCCACACGTTACGCTCCACGGGAGGGAAAATTAAAACCGCTGTCTGTAACGAAGCATGCGACCTTCAGTAGCCCGGTCACCGTTCACAAATCACGCAGAAGACTATCTTCCTCTAATTAGCCTCGGTTTCTCTCCCTCACTGTTTTATGAAGTGACTGCAATACTATTTAGAATATTGTCCTTCCTCTCCCCCCTCCCTCTTTTCTGACTGTCCTTAGCTTGTCCATCTGGAGTCAGCTAGCCACAGGCAGACAAGGAAGCGAGGCTTTGCTCTATTGATCCCGTATCGATCAGCAAGGCCAGCGATGCCCTTGTGGGTCGACACGGCTTATTGAAGACATTAAGCGTCTGCCCCGTCAGACTGACATCGCTGTGAAATATAGTCCCTCATTTCCAGCGGACGACTGATCTTTTTTTTTTCATTTACTTTTCACTTTCTGTTCTATCCCATGTTCTGTCCTTTTTTCACTTACACATCCTTTTCGCACTGTTTAGCGATGGCATTAGCGCCTGTTTGCCCTTGTCTATCATTGTCATTTCCTCTCCTCCTCTTCCTGAGTGCCTTGCACCTGGTCCGCAGAATGTCATGGCAGTCCGCCAGGTGATGGAAGCCGGACTGGATCGGAGCCAGCCAGAAATGGCCTAATTTTTTTTTGTGCAGCCTCATTCCAGACCAGATACAGTAACTACAGCACAGTCACAGCGAGCTGAATTATCTTATTCCTGTAAGTGTGAGCAGCACAACGCTCCTCAGAGAACGCTAATGTCATTAGCATGCCCAACGTAGCAAGCTGTCAGAGAAAAACAGCAGTGACCTTTAAGATAATTTTGCCCGTCTCCTGTGAGTTCTGTTGGGTACATTTGGTGAATGCTAGTATATGTTATCTGTAGTATTTTATAAGGTCAGTGTATTTGAAGAAATATTGTAAAATAACCAAGAAAAAGGGTGAATTGCCTAAATGAAGTTCTCCTGAGATTGTTCTCCTAAGGAGAACTGGAGCTTGTAGAGGTGAATTATTAAGGGCGTAGAATTTAAAGAAACATTTCACACACAACTGAACTTGGTATCACTGTTTACTCACCCACATGTTCCTCCAAAAACATACCACTGTTTTTTTTCCAAGGAAGAAACAAACCCATTTAGTGTTCCACGGGAGAAGGAAGTGGGTTTGTGGAACACTAAAACAATTTTGCGGTTAATCGCCCAAGCAAGAATTAAGTTTCATTGTACAATAAAGAAAAGCGGTTAAATTGGTCAATTACATGACTTTCATTTTTGGTCTGAAACCATTCATCTTTTCAGTTTGTTCTGAATTACAATTTATACAGTTCTGATGTCATAAGGAAAAAAGCCTCATTAAAATGAAATTATTGAAAGAAAAACTTGGTATAATCTTTTGTTGTTATTTTTATAAAACTTAAAGACATGTGAGGAATGTGCTTAAAAACATAAAACAGGAAATGATATCATAGAGTGGTCCCTGAAGACCCTCATAAATATGTAGCAAGGTCAACTAATCTTTTACAGTTTTTCTCAGTTGCTAAAACACTATAACCAGGCTTTTAAACTAAAATTTAAAAACCGTAACGCTATTTTTCAAACAGCACACCCATTTCCCTGAACTATAAACACTATTCCCTGCTTTGACACATGA
>JAUCMS010000028.1:9312978-9342805 GCA_032357445.1 Enteromius radiatus | reverse complement strand
TTCAGCAAAAGTGAATGGTTTTGAGTGTAGAGCTTCATTTTGACCTGAAAATAGGATGTTTGGGAAATTGAGTGAGACGTTATGGATTTGTGTGTACTGTTGTGAGAATATGAGGCATAGTTTCAAGAAATGTGTTTAAGCAATCGAGAAAAACTGTAATATATCAGGTAATCACACCTTTCAGTTTAGAGAGTTCAGGTTATGTTTTCAGGTTATGAAAAATAATGTGTTTTTTATTTAACTTTTATTCTATATATGAATATATAGTGCATTTGTTTTTGAATAAGATGGAGATTGACCCAAATATCTAATTTTATGCTCAACAGAAATGAAATCTCATACAGGTTTAGAGCATGAGTCATGACAGAATTATCCATTTTGTGTGAACCATGCCTCATTTTAACATAAACATGTAGTTTCTCTACCATTCTTCTTTGTTTTCCTCTAAGCAGGTTGTTGTGCTTTGTTCTGACCTCTGATCCTCATTGTGTTCCTTCACACTTTCCTCTGTGATGTTTTTGGTCTCATTCTTTTGCTCCTGTCAGCCTTTTAACAAACGAGCGCAGTCCTTCCTCCCACCAGTTCCCCTCTTCCTCTTTATCCCTTGTTTCTCACTTCTTCCATCTTGAGGATTCAGTCCACTTAACGGGTCTGTCTGACTGCTGAGATGTTCAGTCTGTCACTCTCCAGCGACCTTCTTCTCCCCTCCCTGACTCATTATTCCTCTAGCCATGTCTCTTCTCTTTTTTTTTTTTTTCTCTTCCTCAGCTTGTGTTCTTCTGTTTCTTTTTGTTTGTTGTGGACTTTGGCGAGATGTTGTTTAATCCAGTTTGCTTTATAAAACCAGGACAGTTGGTTCTTCTACAAGTCAGAGTGAGTTTTGCTCGGCTGTGTCACTTTGCTCTGTTTGCGTTTATTATCATGACGGGAGAACCCAGGCATGATCCTCTTCCTGATTTACCTTTCACCTAAAATCATTCTTTCAAATGCAACCAGTCTATTTCTCTTTACTATTTGGATGCAGCCATGCCTTGTTCTTTTCTTCCTTCTGCCCTTTGCTTTCACCTCTAAAGGAAGGGCCTTTTTTTTGCTCCCAATCGCACCATTTCTTTTAAAATTGGGTCTGAGCTCTCTTTCCTTTTCCCAGTAGTCTCTCTTCTCTTGTCACATTACGTGGTTCATGAAGGTTAAGTAAGTGAAACAGCTCTTCCGTTATTGAAAGAGAAAAACACACATGTGAAGATGGTGGAGAAAATAATTTTTTGACTCTGTTAAAGGTCAGAATACTTGTAAGGATCAGTGAGAGAACTCGGTGACACTGGTAACACAAACAATAGTTTCAGAGTCGATGATGCATTTGCTACATTTAGGCTTTTGTTTGCTGCTGTGTCACCCAGGAATGTTCATTCAGTAGCTGCATTTTTTTAAAGAAATGTGTAAAGTAAATGAATCACTTCCGTAGAATGTTAGTCTAGAAGCTCATAAAACGGAAGAAAAAACAATCTCCTTTTGTAATTTGTTCATAAGCAACATCATTCCCACAAAACTATTTTGTTGTTGTGTTTTTGAAGGAATCTTTTAAGTGATTTAATGACTTGTTCAGAAAACACTCACTTGAGAGACCATACTGATGGAAAATCTCTGAACAAACCTGAATCGAATCTGTTTGGCGGTTTACGTTTCTCATTTTTAAGTAGCTTTGTATAAAAGATCTTCTAATTGAGGTAAATGTAAAAAACAAAAAGAGAGTCATTGAAAAGAACCAAATCACTGCTAGCTTATGCCACATTTCACACCAGTACAATTCAGTTGATAAAGACGGTATGTGAATTTACAATGCATTATTGTATTGTTTCTATTGAATTCCTCTCCAAATGACACATAATTATTCATTAACACGGTACCTGTCAGTCGCAGCTCAGTTGGTCAGTGATGAGTAAAGGGAACATGAAATGGTGACCATGCAGGAACAGAGAGGCCATTGTGTTTGTCCCCCTACCTCTTTTAGAATCACACTGCCTTTCAAACAAGTGTGTGTGTGTGTGTGTGTGTGTGTGAGACTAAAGAAAGCCCTTCATTGTTCTCTCAGCCGTGTCCATTCATACAGGTAAGTGATATGGCAGCGCTGGAGGATCCACCCTTCTCTTCCTCTGCTCTCTAGAGGACAGAAGAATGAAGAGAGGAGAAAATGTTCCTCATACTCTTATGAGGGGTGAATGGATAGTTTTCACCCTCGATCTCCTTTGTTATAGCTCTCTGTGCTCACTGAGAAGCAGAGCATGATGGGGAATAAAAGCGCTGACGCAGTGGGCGAATTCCAAATGCCATTTTTTGTGCCCTCGGAGGGCAATGTGGGAAGAGAACGCCACTTCCAGAGTCAATCGAAATGAATGCGAGCAGCGCAATCACTCAGTAAGGCTTTTAGCGAAGAGTACATTTAGTGAAGAGTAGAAAATTTGCTCTTTGTATTTTTCGTCCACACGAAGCCAGAGCTTTCCTTTATAGCGATCTACCATAACTTCATAACTTGCTTGCTATATATGTATACTACTGTTAAACAGCGTTTCTTTTATCCTCAACAAGGCTGCATTTATTTGGCAGAAAATAATTTTGCTATTATGTTATCAAGCAAATATTTAATTCTAGGCTGTGACAAACACATGCATACTAGATGAGCATCACTTTTTTGTAGTTGTTTTATATTTGCATGCAGCCTTGCATGTATTTAATCTGCTATAATATTGTACGTATGAGTAGACTAATATGATATATGTGTGTTGTAAGTTTATTTTCAGTTTGTGAGTGATTCTTCTTGCCATAACCGAGCCCTCGGGGCAACACGGGTCTGTGAGAGAATGAAAAAGAAAAGAACAGGAAAAAAGCCCCAGGCGGAGCGGCGAGCAAGGGATGTAAAATCAACTAAGTGATTAGTTCGGGAGCGTCTTGATTAGGCAGATGCAGCTTAAAAGGGCCGAAATCTCCATTCAGCCTTGTCTTTATCCCTCTGCGCAGAAGTCTTGAAGTCTAACACAGAAAAGATTTATCTGATATGGATTATTAATAAACTGTAGTGCCGGTGACCACCCTCCAGTGCCTGGTTTGTCCCACCCCCTCTTTCCTGAACATCTATACTCTCCTCTTCCTTCCTTTACCTAAATATGTGGCGGTATATGCTGCACCTTCCTGTCTCTCTCTCTGTCAGTCTCTCTGTGTGTGGGGGAGGTCTATGGGTCCCAGGTTGTAGTGTCCTAGTTTTTCTCTCCTGGTCTCCCTCGCTCCCTTCTTGGTGTTTATTTATTTAGATGCAGAGGGAGAGAGGGATGAATAGATGGGTGGATGGATGATGGAGGAGAAGGAGAGGTGTCAGGGAGCAAGAGAGGAAGATTGATATTTTAACATTCAGTGGAAGTGTGGCTGACAAACAAGCAGCTCTCACGTGGAGAGGCTTTGCGAACGTGTTTTTAGATCGATTTTTAGCATTTGAAATGTATTTGTTTAAGCCACCTCATTGAGCCGCATGGATATTCTTTGCTCATCTTGGGCGAGAGATTTTATTTGATGTCGTTGCTGATGACAGCAGATGAAACAAATCTCCCTTCTTTAGCGTTCTGCTTTTCTCTGAGATCTCTTCTTGCCTCCTTGCGTTCGGTCCTTTGCTTTGAGGAGAACTCAACTCGCAAAATTGAAAACCTTTGTGCATGGAGGGTCCCTGGCAGTACTTGGAGTAGTTTCCCGCTAGCAGTCAAAAAACTAGGTGTTATTTAAAGTCAAGTTGAAATTTTAAATTGACTTTATTTTTGTCTTAATTGTGAATAATTCATTTGTGCCGGTATGCATCTGGTATAATAAAATCATCCTCTACTTTTTACTTCATTAAATATCCCATTTCACTCAGAAATACGTCACATTATGGAAGTTAAATGGGTTTTTAAATTTTTTTTTGACGTACTGTGACCGATATGTAAGAAAGGGCCAGAGTTTAAATGGACTTACGGATTGAAAAGTCCAGCATATATTACCAGACAGAAGTCTGGCCTTTTGATTTAAAATTTTAAAAAAGGCAAAAAACAACAACAACAGAATTTGTGAATTTCCACTTCCTGCCAACTTTATATTTAAATATGTACTAAGGGGCTTGCTGTCATCATGAATTTTTAAGCAAATTAAAAAAGGGAAATTTTAATGTAGCGCTAATTTGCATTAGACTGTGTCTTTCATATAGTGGGTTAGCTCCCAGAATTTATTGCATTTATGCAAAAAGAAGAGAGGCCTGGTGCGTTATGCTGGAGTCAGACCGGGTTAAATAGTGCACTTTTGGTATGTGTTTGCAAATGTTACCAGAGGACCATGATTTAAAGTAGTTTCTTTTTCTGTTTTTGTTTAGTTTCAGGTTAAAGTTAGTTTGAGGTAGAACTAATTAGTTTTTATGTCGTTTACATTGGTTGGTAAACGTGGATGTGTGTAAATCAGTTTAGATCAGAGATGCTCTAAATAATGGCTCTTTGAACTAAATAAAGTAAATATTTCGGTTTAGTTCTCCGCAGATCAATCAAGGCAGACTGAAAGCAAAACAAACAACATAGGGTTTGTCTACTTTAGGGGCCATTATCAGTCATCAAATGTTTTGAAAGGCTGTGAGAGGGAGATTCAGAGGGAGATGTGTATGTGTTTGTGTGTTCTAGTGTGTTTTTCAGCGCGAGATCTCCAGTCTGATTCATCTCCTCTCAGTTTGATTCATTATTATCTTTCAGCCATTTGTTCTCAATGGTGACCTGGAATGAGATAAACCTACTGCCATCCCCAGCGGTTACCAGAGACGGAAACTCAGAGGGGAGTCGGGGGGTTAATTCATCTGTTGCCATGGAAATGCCCCCTCCCCAACCTGTCTGATGACCTCACACCCTATCAGAGGGGTGTGTGTGTGTGTATTTAGTTTTCGCAAAGTGGATTTTCCTAATCTTTATGCGTCACTGAAATACGAGTGACTCCGCTTGGCAGCAATTTGTGTGCGTCCGGTCCACAGTGTTTCATTGTAGCTGCTTCATGTGTAAATGTTAGTTTAATTTTTCTTCAAAATGAGTGTAAAAAGAATCCTGTCACTTGTGCCTTCGACGTGCTTGGCTTCAGATGGATGTGTCCTATTTCTTCTCGCTGCTGCGGCTGCCATGCCTTGACGGTGTAGGCAGGGTCTGATGAGGACATTTGCACACACACTTTCCTTTGGGTTCCTTCATCTGTGAACTCACACAGGCCCTTCTTGTTCTGAGTGTCAGAAAAAAGGAGCGAGTGCGAGAGGAACTTCAGCTGTCTGAGGGAGTGAAAGACTCACTCAAGGGGAATGCAGAGCAGGTTACTCCAGCGACTGAGCTCAGCTCAACTCCAACTCTCACTTTATCTCCCCCTTCTTTCTTTCCATATTTCATCTACTGCTCACCCCCACCGTGACCATGCGCACACACACACACACACACCCCACCCTGTGTCTGTCTCTCTCCTCCGCAGGGCAGTGTCTGTGAGCTGATGGCCGTGTCTCTGTGCAGATGTGATGGGAAACAGCTGTTGCATTTCTCTGCTCGCTCTTTTTTTTTTTTTTTTTTTTTTCTTCTCCCTCCTCCTGTTCCACCCCTCCTTATTTCTGGAAATAACGGGTGATGGGTTTACGACCCATTTTTCAGGACTCCCAGCGTCCGGATATTCTGTGGCTGATCATTCATAGATAAGCAGAGCTCCTTCACTGATCTGCTCTGGAATGTGTCGACCGCTGTGTTTGAGGAAAAGCAGATGATGATAACCTTTTGGTCAATCATCTTGTCTTTTCTTTTCCAGGTTTTCTTGTAAACCTCTCCTTTAGGGGTCTTTCGGCTCCTCCTAGTTGAATCCAAAGTTAATCCATTGCAAATGGCATGATCTAGTTGGTATATGTAGCGTTCTATGGATCGATTCAGAATCATTAAAGAAAGATGAATGATTCCTTGATCATTATGGTATCCGTCTGGTCACTTGTCTCCTTACTTTCTCCTTTCTCATGTGCTAAATGATAGCAGTCTCCTCTTTTTCTCCACTCTTTCTCATCTATTTGATAACTTTGATCTTGTTCTCTCCTTTTCTGTCTTATTACTTCTCATACCATTCTTATCTTGTTTCTTCTGTCCGGTGTTAAAGTAATAGCATAGTGTTCTCTTCTCATCTTGCCTCCTCCTTACTGTTTCTATTCTCTCCTTTCTCAGGTGTTAAAACGATAACCGTCTCATCTCTGTTCTCCCAGGTGTTAAAGTCTCTTTCTCTCCTCTCACCTGCAGATCCTGTCATTTCCAGCAGGTAATTAGTTAGACACCGCTGCTGGAGTGTGTGAGGGCATTTGTGTGTGCCTGTGTGCGTTTGTAATTAGCCGCGTCTCTGATGTGCGAGTGTGTACGTGTGATGTGAAGAAAATCCAGGATGATCCGTTCCTAATCAAAAGTGGTGGCAAATCTCTGCCGCCTCAGCCTAATCTCCTTCACATCCTTTAAAAGGAGATGCCGGCAGCCAGCTCATTTAACAGCTTAATACTCTGTGTGTGTGTTTTTCCCTTAGCCTCTCTCGTACATGTCATATTTAGCTCTTTGATGATCTGCTTAATGTATATTGTACCTCTGTTAGATTTTCCCAGAAGTCAACAACGCGGATGCATGATTTCATGTAATCAGCCCCCTGTTCTTTCCTTCTATTTTATTCTGGTTTATCCCCCCCACCATTCCCCTCTCTCTTTTTTTTCCTCTCTCTGTCACCTTCTTTGAAGATCAGTGTAATTATAGAGAGCTAGTTTAATTAATGGGGGGTGTTAGATCTTGTGTGTGTGTGTGTGTGCTATCAGCAGATGTGTGGCAGGTAGTGACTGATCTCTTGATTGATTTCCTCTTTTATTGTTCGACTTCGACAAGACACATGCTGATTACGGCAGAGGATTCACATTTAATTTTCCACAAGACAAGCGCCTCTGCAAATATTATCAAGAGGAACATTATCGGCATTTTTGAAACAGGGAATCATTTCTGTTGGTCATTATGATGGAGTAGATGTTAAACCCGAATCCGACGTGTGTGTGAGTGTGTCCATCCCTCGGCGGCACTGAGGCTCACAGGAAAAGCAGTATAGATTTGTGATTAGGATATTTCCGTCTCTATATTCCTGTGCTGTAAGTCAACAAGATTTATCTGTGATGATGAGCTCAAACAAATAGTTTACCATTCTGCATAATATTTAAGGGTTACACCACCTCAAAATTTGCGTTAATCACATACCCCCAAAAGCTATTAAGGGAGTAACCCTTTTAGCTTTGACATTCCTGAAAGGAGCTCTTCTTGTTTGGATTTATCAATGATAAAAATATGATGAAAAAAATATCCGCACAGACAAAAAACTGAGCATAATGGAATTTCTGTGGCTCTTGAATGTTAATCCATTAAAAAGGCCTGGTGAAGTGCTAAGATAACCTAGCAACATCATTTTGAGCTAATTACTAGTTATGAGCTCTGGATTCGCCATATAGTGATGTCATTTAAACCTCATTTCAATGCTGCTACACCCAAGTGGTGAAATGCTTGGTTAATGTGTTCAGTGGAATGTGTCTCAGTCTAGTAAATGTGCTGCTGTCTGTCCACACACACACGGCTCACCCTACCTGCCCCCTCATTCTCCTCAGAAGGGCTGTTTTGTGTCTGTGTGCTTTGCTAACAGTGGCCATTTAGCTCCTCTGAGCCGAGTGTTTACTGACTCTCAGTGTGTTTACAGACGCTGTAATGAATGTATGTTTAGAAAGCGTGCTGCGAATGCGTCCAAGGGGGTCTGTGGACTTTGATCTGTGCTCGGTACTCTAAACAGTCCTGGCTGACACTTTATAATACTTGTATTTATTGTGTTTACAAATATAACACTATTATGTATGACGCACTAAAGCGACAAGCAAGAAAAGCATCTATTGCGCGTGCATCTGACAATATTTTGTCAATTGTTTGGTTTTGTTTCTATGGCGTTCAGCATTTGATGCGCATGTGTTGTTTAGCTGTCCACATTCAACATGAACAGATGAATTTTATGTCACTGGAAACTTGTCACATCATATCTGGTAAGAACATGGTGTAATACATCCCTGTATTATATGTTTAAATAGTTCAGATTTGTAAAACACAAGTTCTCAATTAGTTTTCGAATTCTGCATGAACTACTGAACTGGTTTTGTATGACATGAATCTTGTATTGTAAACCAAATTATGTGACTTATTTATTTACTTGCTTGTTTACGTATGTTACATTCATAAAACCTAACAAAAATAAAATAAGTACAAGAGAGTAAGACAAAACAAAAGTCATTCTGCCTCTTGGCAGGTCCTTGATCAGCTCTTCAGAGGATTGTTAGGTAAACACGAGCCTGCTGTGAGCCCGTATTGTACCCGATTGAAGCCTAGTATAATGTGATTGGCTGCGGTCTCTTAGCTATGGCTGGAGATTGTGCTATCTCTTTACTTTTACCCAGAAGCGACTACCCGGATGGGTTCCCTCCTTCTGGAAAATACAGGAATCCAATTACACACCACACACAGACGGAGACGGAGACGGAGACGGTGTGTTTGTGTGTAGGGGAACAGAAGTAAAGAGAAACCAGAACTGTTTAATTATCTGTTTGTTCAGAAGCTAGTCACGTGAACCTGTACATACCACTTATGTTTGCATTATGTACATGATGACCACTGTAAGGAGGAAGTTCATTGCATTTAAGTTATTACATTTATATGCAAAAAATCTACTTTGAATGTGGTTTGGGCAAAGAGCAAACGTGTTTTGAAAGCTCACTAGATTTTTAATATCAATATAACTGAATAATATAGAAATAAGTGTTTCATATGTCATTAAAAATGTCTTCTGGGACATTTGATCCTCTCTAGGAAAGCAAAACCTGTCTTTCCACACACACAGTTTTCCAGATTAGTCCTCAGATTACCTCTTGAGCTCTCTGTGTGTGTATTAAAAGATTCAGTGTGTCAAGAGTGTTTGGTTTTCATTGTCTGTAATCTTTTTTGAGCGCAAACAAACTGCAGTCATTCGTCTCCTTATCTCGACTCATCTGATTGGTCACCTCTGGCCAGTAACATTCGAGGTACGCTGATGATTGACGACTGTTACAAGCCCAGAATATGTGGACATGTCCAGCAAAACGAGGAGTGACCGTAGCGATGCACAAACTGTCACACTCCTAATCGAGCGACTAGAAGCCCATGATTTATTTGAGTGAAACACTTCTCTTTCATTCCTTGCAAAAAGCATCTTGTTATTCTTGTCTCTCTCTCTTGGTCGTAAGTGGCAGATGAATAATTTAGCCTGTGGGATGGAAGTCCCTTCACCCTGGTCATGTGTCATTCCTCTCAATCTGTGTGTGTGTGTGTGTGTTGCACGTGTTTGTACAAAAAGGCAAATAGTTGATGATTTGTGCTTCATTTCAAGCCGCACATGGCCCTCATTCTTTCTCTCAGGCCTCATTAGCTCATAATTGTGAGTGTGTGTGTGTGTGTGTGTGTGGTAAAAATGAAAGTGGTTGTGTGACAACTGCTCTTTTCCTCTCTGTGTGTGTGTGTGTGTGTGGTATCATTTGAGCTCCTTATCACATGTGCTTGATATAAAAATATCTGGTAAAATTGATAACATTGAAATTGAAATGTTTGAATGCCGGTTCTGAAAGGCATCTGTTCCAGAATTCCTGTACTTGTGTACTAGTCAATGGTGGATGTATTTCTTTTTTTTTTTTTTTTTTTACATATTCTAATAATGATTCACCTACTGTAGGAGTTACCCTAGGAGTTAGTTATTAAGTTAAATATCTTAATTTGTGTTCCGAAGATGAACAAAGGTCTTTTAGGTCTGGAACGACATGAGGGTGAGTAATTCATGACAGAATTTTCATTTTTGGGTGAACTAACTCTTTAAAGAATGATTGACCCAAAATAAATATCACCTCCTTTACTCACCATGTTGTTAAAAAAACGCATGACTTTCTTCTTTGGAGCATAATACATATTACATATAATGAAGGCCAGTGTAATCCGTTCCGTTACCAACATTCTTCAAAATATCATCTTTTTTGGTGTCTTACAGTCATAGATTTGGAATGACATGAGCGTGCGTAAATAATGACAGAAACCACTGCACTTAGACTTGAAACAAGCAGAACATCTACTATTTATTTTAGTCCGATGGCTTCTATGCTCCTGCGGCCTCATGGGATAGCAAAGTGTCCACTGGCTGCACACTTCAGAATCTCAGCAGATGCAGCAGGTCATCTGGGGATTGTTTACTGACCTTTTCATGAATACAGAGTATTTGGACATCTCGGACATTTGACATACTGTGATTTGCATACTGCATTTTTTTTGGTTTCTTAACTTCCTTAAAACAAGGAAGAATGTAAGCTATTATTCAATAAACACAGATGTAACGACATGAGGGTGAGTAATTGATGACAGATTTTTTTTATTTTTGGGTGAACTAACCCTAGAAGTATTTATTGATTTATTTATTTATTTTTTACCAAAATGCAAGATAAAAATACAAGGTTTGAATTCAACCTGCATCTTTGTGCCAAGGTTCCTCTCATTCCCAGATTTTCTATATCCGTTAGTGTCTCTCTCAATAAAAAAGTGGCAAAAAGTCCTCAAAAACAGAAGGTACAGTTTCACACTTGGAGACATCTGCGTATGCACATAAATAAACATGTTTACTGTACGCGCAAACACACGCACGGCCACGCTCCCCACGGACCCCCTCCAGCTGTTCATCTCCGTCTGTTCCCACCCCTCAGTCTTTATTTCTCTCTCTGCTCACATCAGCTGTGTCATGAATGATTCTCATTCACCCACTGGACACCTCTCCATTTTCCTGCTTAGCATGCATTTACACCGATTATATGTGAGTGATAATAAGCTCTGCAGATAGAACCTGCATGCTCCGTCATCTGTCCTTGCGATATAAAATGAAGGTCTACTCTCACACACACACACACACACACTCATTTGGTAGTCACAGCGCGTCGTCTCCCATCTAAACCCTCATTCTGGGCACTCGTCTGTCACCGTCCGCACTGGACTGAACCGTTTTTCTCCCAGAATGGAAGGATGAGGAGTGGAAGCGTGGCCAGATTTAAGACAGCGGTGTTCCCTGTGTGTGTGTGACATGATGATTGGTGACAGGCCTCCGAATGGTGGTGTGTGATTTACATAAACACCCTCCGAGTGTGTGTGTGTGGCATGTCACCTGCAGGCGGCAAGCACAGAGACACACTTGACACACAGCCTCTGTCTCTCATTCTGTTTTACATGCTGCTTTGGACCTTAATCCATCCAGCTGTCATATTTTGTTTTATATTAACGGAAACGAAGTTGATGTATAGACAAACAGCCTTTTTATTTGGTGGTTGAACATTCAGCTCGGGGGCTTTCAAAAGAGGAACCCCAAATACAAGTTTTCTTGATCTTATTTTTTACATGTTTCTCAGTACTTTTCCTTTAAACCCAGTTCAGATGATTGGAAAAAAATAAACTCTAGGGTGTAAAAAAAAAAAAAATTACAATGGACCTGAAGATCTCCTGTGCAGTGTATATATATACTGTATGATACAAGGGACCTTAGGTCTATTCTTTACCACCTTTTTTATTTGCGAGAAACATGCCATCTACACTGTCTGAGGTGGTTTGTATCTCTCTTCTGGTTTCAGTTTATTATTAAATCTCTCTATCTTCTGCCCCCTTCCCTCCTTTCCATTTACACATGGCGCTGCTGTATGTCGAGGTGAGGAGTGTATGTGTTTAGTGTTCTGATGGACTGCTGACTCGCTCTACACATCGGTGTAATGACCTATCCTCGCTCTCCATCCAGAGAGAGACGGAGAGAGGGAGATTTTCAATAACAGGGCTCAGCGGTGCTAAACGCAGGCTCAGAAGTAATCGCCTTGGTGGGTGCATGCACACACTTACACACACCCTCATCTCAGACTGAACACCTGCGAGAGACCGAAAGAGACACAGTTTGATCCAAAAGACCACTATTGGAAAAATGGCTTCCATTTTTATAATTAAATGTATCCACCTTTTTCTTTCACTGCAGAAGTAAGCCTATGGGTGAGGTTTCCAGTTCATCAAACACTTATAATAAATAAGGAGGAGAATGACAAACGTTTGCACTACAAACCAGTGTGGTCATAATTAAGATAATACATTGAGATAACATAAGACACCAATTTTCAATATCAAGCAGCAAAACTAGCTAGACGAGGATGGGAACGGAAGCTAAACCCATAGAATTTACAAATGCTGCACCTATTTTTACATCAAGAAAAAGGTGGATAGTTTTATTAATACAAGTCTATTTTCAGTATCACAATTTGGGTGAAAAGAAAATGTTTTCAGTACTTCCACACTTATTTTTAAACTCCACAAGTTCCTTTATAAAACTAATAAGGAAGCAGTTCAGTTTCCAGAAATCTTGCTTCCTGTATCTGTCCCTCTCAACGTCACAGTTTTGATGAGGTGGTGTTTTCTCTTGTTTGCGAGTTTCAGCTGATTAGCAGACAAACTGGTTAAACTAGTTTTATACCTACATACTGTAAACTCTCAGGAAAAAAAGTGACGTTGGGGTGGTAACCCTTTGAAACGTTTTCCCAAATTGTATTTACCCAGGGCATATTAATACAGAGAGGATATACATGTTAGTATCTAAAGCAAGGGTGTCAAACTCAGTTTCTGGACCTCCAGCTGATTTTTGTGTTGGAGCAGGGTTGGAACTAAACTGTGCAAGGCTGTGGCTCTCCAGGAACTGAACTTTAAAAGGGTGCCACACAAGGAACAACATTTGATAGGTTTTTATATTCCAGTTTGACTCGTGGTCACAATAATGAAACTTTGCGTGCTGTATCAATGTACGAAGCACAGCTCACTTTAAATTCATGTAATCAACCCAATGTGAAATCTGATCAAATTCAAGCTTTTTTTATGGACTTTTATTTCTTTCTTTAGATAGGACTTTTGAGAAATGGCAGGAGAGCATTGGACCTTAAGACAGGAATCAAACTCGGGTCAGGAAAAAGAGTAACATTCTGTGGCCAAACCTTTAGGCATTAGATTTGCAAATTTGATCAGGTCATAGTAGAGGGACAACAGGAAGTGATGGGGAGAATGGAATCAGAAAATGTTGGATTTAAACTTGCATGAGCACCAAGGCTTTGACATATACAGTACTCCCGTGATACAGTGTTTTGTGTGCGTTTTTTACTTCTTAACCACATTAAACCCCTGCTGATGTGCACACACACATACACGCATGTGCTCTCGTTGAATGTGTTCTGTCAGGTTTGTGGTGGATGATGAATGCTTTGTGGTGAGAGCGAGCTGAATGTTTTTTTTTTTGTTTTTTTTTCATAGATACTTTCACACAGCTTGCACACACACATTCACATTTAGATTCGCAGCCTCTCACATCCCGGCTGAGATCAGAAACATTGGCCTACTTGCTGTTTTGTTGTAACCTCATTTATCATTTCTTATTTTCCCATCCCTGAACTCCTAGACTGCTCTGGTACGTGCTGAATTTCTCTCTGGCGCGTTCAGTGAGGTGGTCGCGGGTCACCTGAATTTATCCGGACAAACGTGAAGGTTGTTTCCTGTTCTCACAACCTTTTCTCGTTCTCTTTCCAGGATCGTTGGCTCAGCGAGTAAGGGTGGAGCCAGAAGTCGTGTCATATCCTGGTCAAACAGTGACAATGCGATGCCAGTTCCCGAACCCAGGCGAAACCCAGCTCACTCAGGTTTGAAATCAACTGTTTTCTGCCAACCTAGTGAACAAGAGTTTGTAAAACAAACAAACAAAAAAAAGCTTGTTCATTGGGGTCATAGCAAGAGCTTTCTGAAGTTTTGATGTGCTGATTGGTCATCATCCAAACTGATTTGGGATTTGTTTTCTTTGGCATGCAGGTGTCATGGATCTTTGAACGGACTGACACGGAGCGAACCAACATTGCAGTTTTCCATCCAAACTTTGGGGTTAATTACCCAACAAAATCCCCTGTAGCAGGACGTGTCAGATTTATATCAGATCCGCCCTCTTTGGACAACCCATCCATTCAGATCACCAATGTGAAGATGACCGATGAGGGCCGATATATCTGTGAATATGCCACCTACCCTTCTGGCAACGAACAGGGCGTCTCTTCGCTGGTCATGCTGGGTGAGTATGAGTTTGTGTGGGGAGGAGGAAAAGAAACAACAGCTGCAACTAATTGTTTCAAAAATATTTAAAGAAAATGAAAGTTTCTCTATCAGTTAATTGGATGGGTAATAAAATATGTATTTTTGTGTAGAGCATTAATAAAGTTATTGGTATATGTAGTTAGTTAATTCAAATCTGATTAGTTATACAAATGTACAAAAAATAATTGACAGAACAGTTTTTTTTAAATATCCAGTTATCGGAAATATGTGTAAAAACAGAACAAAAAAAATTATTGTGAAAAATGTAGTTTTTTACATGATTAACTGTATATTTTGTACATGTACATTTTCCTAATAAAATACAGGAAAATTCAACTAATCTAAAAATTGTAAATAAATAAATCAACAAAATCAGGAGGAGAATTATGCATTTTTATATCTGATTATTTGGAGTACTTATTGACATACAACATTTTAAATAAAATCCTGGGGAAGTGGCTACTTTTATGATCCAATAATCACAAATGTAAAAAATAGACAACTTAAAAATGTTTTTGGAGGGAGGTATTGGTAGGACACAGAAATTGACAGCTTGGATCAATTATCAAAATATTTGTAAGGTGCGGCCTTGGTCTGTCTTAAAGAATATGTGTATCCTCAGACTCGCGCTCTCATCTGTGCCCGTTTGCGGGGCTTAAAGGGGATTTATAAATGGTATTGTCAGATCAATTGTGCTGCTGTTAATGTGTGTGAAATGTGGCAGTAACCTTGGCCGGGCTCTCGCTCGCTTGCCCCCTCCCTCCTCTCTCTCTCCCTGCTATTGATCTGCCTGCTTATCATGCTGAGAGGCCGTCGCTTCCCTGTCGTTCCCCGTCTCCCCTGCTTTTCTCCTTTCCCTCTCTTTGATGTCTTTCTCAGAGCAAAACGTGAGTACAATGTGAGCGCTGTGCTAGCGTGTGGCAGGACAAGCTGAGCTGTGATCTTCCTGTCTCCACTTCCTCCCCTCCTCCTCTCATCTTCCCTTACCCTCCTTCACATTATAGCATCAAATAAAGGTCACACTCTCTGTTTTTTTTTTTTTTTTCCCACAGCTAAACCGAAGAACATAGCTACAACTGTCACAGTTGCCGCCGGCCAAACTCCAGTCATCGTGGCACGCTGTGAATCATCCAATGGCCGTCCGGCAGCGACCATTTCTTGGTCCACAACGCTTAATGGAAACATGACGCCGCCGATCACAACAGAAAATCCGGATAATACGGTCAGCGTCCAGAGTGTCTACATGCTGGCTCCGCAGCCGTCGGATAATGGCAAAGACATCAGCTGCATGGTGTCACACCGTACTTTGCCCCAACCCGAGACCTTCCCGATGAAACTTGTTGTCGAATGTAAGATTTCAACCATTAAACCATTAAAATCACCAGAAAACACTCATCCAAATGCTCTTCTTCTTAACATTTCCTGTTGCTAAAGCTGAGAATTGCTTTAGTGAGTCATGTCTCTATTGGTCCTGGCCGGTGATGTGTCTACACAATATGCCAGACATTAGTAACGGCCATCAGGCAAATTAGCCTGAGGCTTTATAGTGCCTCTTGGACCAGAAACGCAAAATAAGGTTCATTGAGGTTATAGAGTCAGCTGATCAGTGTTCGATTTATTCAAGACTTCAGTGGCTCAAGGCTAAACTCATTTATAAAGGCTAGTTGTTCAATACACCTATTTGCTCTTTCTTTCTGTCAGATCCTCCCCAGGTGCAGATCAAAGGGTACGATAATAACTGGTACAGGGGTCGGACCAGTGCTATTTTGACCTGTCAGGCAGATGGAAACCCCTCCCCACCCACCGTCACCTGGAAAACGTGAGCATGTCTTTACCCTTTTCAGTTCTGATTCGATTTTTAGGCTGCCTTTTACCATCTTTTAAAGATCGCTAAAGACTTCATTGGGCAAAATGTCCAGTCTTTGATTGCTTCATGCAGGATTTTCTAGTCCTGTTCCTGGAGGCCCCCTTTCCTGCATAGTTTAGCGCTCTAGTGTGGTTCAGGTGTGTTCAGTATTGTCCAATCCTGCTTCTGGAGGGCTGCCTTCCAGCCGAATTTAGGTTTAATCCTAATTATACACACCTGAACCAGCTAAGTTTTCAGGATTGCTCAAAGCCTCCAGACAAATGTGTGCAGATCGAAGTTAAACTCAGGACACTAGCCCTCCAGGAGCAGGATAGGAAAATGAATGATGGAGGTTTTGGCAGTGTCCGAAATTTTGCATGCAGTTTGATGGCTAAACTCAGGAAAGTCAAAGAGATGTTTGGAGCCAGTCTTGGCTATGCTGTGTGTCACCGATGCCGCACAGCGTGCCTTGGCATTTACTCAAAATCTCACTGGGATCATATTGTATAGTCTGACAAAGTTGTTGTAAAATACTGTAAAAATCATAGTGTGTACCTGGCTTAAGATAGTGACCATAAACCAGCTATTGTCCTTTGATGAAGCCTCTTAACACTATGTAAAAAACATAAAATGTGATTCAGGAGGCTTCTTTTAAGTGGGCGGTTCTTGGCCAGAATAAGCTACGAAGTGGACCAGACTGCATGCTATTAGTCAATAGGTCTTTTAAGTATTTTTTAGGCTTTTTTATCAGAAACACTGTGCTAATGCTGTCTGAATTTTGTCCCTCAGATTGTCCGGACTGATGCCTGAAACTGTGCTGGTGAATAAAAATATGCTTACTGTGCAGAAAGTGGACGACACCATCAACACCACCTTCATCTGTGAGGTCAAAAACAGTTTGGGATACGGCAGAGATCAGGTCACTATCTTCGTGAGGGGTAAGTCTGTCTGTATAGTATTTGATTACAGGTTCATCACACATTTCCACTGGGGTGAGTGTGAGGTGGCGACAGGGGTGGTACAGTAGTTGGAAAAATGAGTCCTAATTTCAGACAAGCAAGGGGTTACAGTTCAGACATAAGGCAGTTTGTTGGCACTTTTCTTGTCTGTATGCTTTTGTTTGACATTCTGTGTGTCCTCAAGAAGATCACCCCGCATGCACTGTCATCCCTCAGCCTTCAGCTGTTCCTGACTCTCTAGTGGTGTATTTTACTTTAGTCTGTGATTTCTTGATCTAGAAAAACATGTCTGAAAATGTGACACATTTCCCATAGAACCCTGAAGGATCTTTTCTAAAGAGAGGAGCTTGTGTATGTTTGTGATTTGCAGATTTGATTGTGATTGGGTGGGGTTGAGAGCAGCTGAATTTGGGTGGAGTTGAGCATTGTTTTGATATAGTTTGCTGATTGTTTGTTTGGTTTTTTCCACAAAAATGAATTAGTGCTTCATATACAGCATGCTGTAAAGGCGATTTGACAACACAAGCTATGCATAAGTTTATGTTAGGTATATTGCTTATTCTCACACATTGGGTCTGTATTTTTATTTTTTTTCATGCTTTTATGCTCACCAAGGCCATAATCAGTTAAAATAGTAATATTGTTAAATAGTATGAATCTAAAATGTAATTTATTCCTGTAATGGCACAACTGCTTTTTCAGTGTCAAATGTTCTTTCAGAAATTAATTTAATACTAATGTGCTGATCAATATTTATTTTTATTTTTATCAATGCTTATAACAGTTTTGCTATTTATTCTTTTGTTTAAATCATGATATATTATGATAATTTGATGAATAGAGTGTTTAAAGGAATAGCATTAATTTGAGAAATAAATCTCCCTTAACTTTTTTTGATTAATTTATTGAATCCTTGCACTATAAATATTAGCTATTAAAGTATAGTAAATATGAATCTCTTTAACAAAAACAACACAAAAAAACTTGATCATTATCCAGCATATTATGATTGGATTATATAAATCAATGCTTTCTTTCTACATTTCTATTAAAGCCTTAATTTTAGAGTTAATATTTTTCCATCCTATTTTCATCCATCCATTTGCTCCATCTGGTCTTTATTGACAAAATCAATAATTATTAGGCATTCTTTTTTCATTGCATTAAGATGCTTCCTTTACCACATTTTTTGACTGTATTATCACTGATGTTCAGATGGGTGTGGGTTGGATTTGTGACCACTGGTTAACTTCTCCAGCCCGTCCCAGAGTTTCACGGCTAAAGCGAGCGTCACAGTACATTTGATGGCCGTCTTGGGATGCAAAATTGTCCTCTCCTGGCTTATTCTGGCCCGTTCTGATGTCCTGTGACAGGCTGATGGAATAAAATATCCACATGGTTGACTGCGGCGGGACTGAGCTGCTTTAGTGCTGAGCAAGACTAATAGCTCTTAGGTAATGTGGAGGAAAGGTGCTTTTCTCTCACAACTTGGGATTTAAAAGCCTTCTACCTTCCTCTGTTCCCCTTCGCTATCCCCTCTCTCTCTCTCTCTCTTGCATATGCGTGTTCTTGCAGATCACTGTGGCTTGAAGGCAGATCTTTGCTCAATTGGAAAAAGTACATTCCCCTTCCAAACACTAAACTGACAACATCTTGCCTTCCCTCCTCTTCTGGTTCCTCCCGTAATCTCCCGGAGTAAAAAGTAAGAGAAAAGGACCAGCAGGAAGAGACTGAACCGAGTGAGGAGGGTGGAACGGATAAACGCTGGTGGCATTTCTACCCCCTTGGGAACCTACGGCTCTCCCATCGCACGTGCATCCTTTTTACTCTTCTCCTCTCTTCCGCTCACATTACTTTCATCCTCTTCGCTTCAAACTCATTTGTTTTGTTCGCCTGAACCACTTCTGTGCGTTCCAAACCTGCTAACCACCCTCCTTCTCCAACCATCTCCTCACAAAAGAGGCTCTCGGCGAGGATAAGTCAGTCACTGCTGTTTCAGCTCCCGGCCTCTTATCCTCTTGTCAAAGGAAGAGCGGAAGGGAAATGCTAATCAAGCCTGTAATGCAAAGCCAGCCTGTGCCATGCATTTGCAGACAAAATGTGTTGTGTTCAGTTGGCGTTTGCGGCGTGTGGTGTAGGAGTCAGGTGCAGGAGGAGATATGTTCCTTGGAGCGCCGCAGGAAGTGTTGCTTAGCCGTGAAGTGGTTCTGCTTAAGTGCAGCCGTTTTGACAGCCATGAAATGGCCACTACCTTCTCAGTCGCGTGGCTGTTCTCGCCCCAGGCAGCCATCTCCATGGTGACTAAGGTCGGCCTGCACAGATCTTGTCTCAGTGTTCCTCCTGAAAGCATGAGAGTGGTACAGAGATACCTTGGAGCGTGTTTTGTAGCTCCACCACTGGAGCCAGTGCTGGGAATCCGACTTCGAATCCAAATCGTTTCTCAACACTGTGCCTCATGTTGCTCTCAGGCTAACCTAGATTCAACCCCCACTTCTCTCTCTCTTTCTCTCCCCCATCATTCATTTTCAACTCTGCAGATTCTGTCATTTTCTCCATCCAGCTGTCATGGGGAAAAAAAATCTCTTCTGCTTTGTCCTGCTCTCTCCCGTCCAATGGTGTGACCAAAAAAAAAACCGAGAGAGAACAGAGAATGTGAGGCATTCAGAGACATTTTTTCCCTCTCGTCTATCTAGGAAAGCTAAATGAGCTGCATTCATCCACTCAGCCATTCACTTAGAGTCTTGCAGAGCACTAATATGTACGTTTATTAATATACTGCCAGTACTTAGAGAAAGGTAAAGAGGCTACATTAGTGGTAATACAATATAATTAGTGGTGTTCACGAGCTAGTATCACTTTAAACTGCTGCTCATGCTTAAAGGAATAGTTCACCCAAAAATGAAAATTCTGTTCTTGAAAACTCGCCCTCATGTCGTTCCAGACCTTCGTTTATCTTCGGAACACAAATGAAGATATTATTGATGAAATCTGAGAGCTTTCTGACACAACTACCACATTCAAGGCCCAGAGAGGTAGTAAGGACATCATAAAAAATAGTTTGTGACATTAGTTGTTCAATGTTAATTTTATGAAGCTACAGAATACGTTTATGTGAGCAAAGAAAAAATGATGATTTATAATATGATTTATCTTCTGGTCAGTCTCTGCTGCCTTTCACGAGAGTATCATGGCACATGTGTGTGTTTTTAGTCGAATTGTGTTTTAAATAACCCACAGTGCATCTGGAGTCTACCTTAGATTCTACGTCTAACGATTCTAGTTTAACAATGTCCTAACTACTTTTCTGAGCCTTGAAAGTGGTGGTTTTGCTTTGTTGTCTGTGGAGAATATGAGAGCTCCTGGATTTCATCAGTATTTCTTAACTGCTGTTCCAAAGATGAGGTCTTAAGAGTTTGTAACGCCATGAGTATTAATGACCTATTCAATTCCTTTTAAATGGATATTTCCACAAAACCTGTTGTCCAAATCAACAATGAACCCCTCTAACTTTGCAGTAGCATGAGAATGGGTATGCTGATAAAACGAATTCTATTTTTGGATGAATTAATTCCTTTAAGCAAATTTGAACAGAAGTAGTGATACTGTTACGTGACTAATTTCTGAGTGAAATTAATTACTAGGGAAAATATAGAACAGAGACTTGATGCTGTCTTTCAGTTGTTTATGGAACTGAAATCAGATGTGAATGTGACAGCATACGACAGAGAAGGTCAAGGGTTCAAACAAGTTTTAAAAGATAAAACATGGATTAATAAAAAAAAAGGTAGTTTTTACTTATTGCCAGCTTTATGCTGCCTCTTTCATATGGGACAGAAAATGTATGTAAAATATGTATTTTTTGTGTATTTTTTAAAATTTTAAATATTGCTTATGAGAAATTTGCTACTTCTTGATCTTTGTCTTCTTTAGAAATGACTCCGAACACCCTAGAAACCACATAGCAACGTGCTGAAAACTGCTCGGAGCATGCTCGTGTGCCAACACCCTGGCATTGTGTCAGCGGTTTCGGCACGGGCAAGCACTTCTCTGTGGCAGTTTGTGAGTGTGAAATCTTCCGCTAATGAAGCCATGTAGATCCGTGGGTGTGTGTGTGTGGCCGCTATACGATCAGACTGTCATGTATAATTCAGACGACTCGGGCAGGCAGTGAGAGATTGACTCGAAGATCAGAACAACACGCTCACTCTGACTGAAACAGTGGGAGGTAGAGGTGTATGTGTGGGAGAGAGAAGTACGCCACAGTGGGTGGCTAACAGGAACACGGCGACTGAGGCAGTCAGACATGATTGGGTTCCTGTCGTTTCTGCCGTTAGGTGTTTCTGTGCAAGATGCGCAAGGAAAAACCGGATGACAATCAATGAAAAATGTAAGAGTTCCAAAATGAAGATGTTGTTTATTTTGGGTGTTAACACATGCACTGCTCTCTTTCAGCAGTGCTAGTCACGTCTTCGCACACTCATTTCATCTCGTACACGCATTCGCCGGGCACTGCGGAAGAAGCTGTGCGCTGTTGTGTGTTTGTGGCTTCAAGGCCGATGCGTCTGTCTGCTGTCTTCCCCTGTCAATCCCAGCCTCCTCTCTTACGCCTTCCTTCCTCTCATCCATCCGTCTATCTCTCCATCAACCAGCCATCCGTTCCTTTGTCCATCATCTTTTTTTTTTTCTGTTTTATGTGAGGTTGCATGCTGGTGCTTTTCCTTCTTTATTGTGCTCTTGTAAGTGTGAATGCTACAAACTGGCCTTATGGAAAGTCGTTCCCCTTAAGGAATTGCACAGAAATGTCACCATCCCACAGTCATTCACGTGATTCAACATATACACACACATTAGCATTTAAACATAGACTGGGCATGAGGAACTGGAAATAGTTTTCCCCTGGCTCGTGAAGATCCCATGAAATCACTTGAATGATTTAGTGTTGTTGTTGTTGTTGTTGTTTTTTTTTTTTAAATGAATCTTTTAAGTAAACAAATTGTTCTTGTTTTACGCACTCATTTTGAGGGAGCTGGACATACTAAACAAATATGCTTTTCATTGAACAATTAACTATTTTGGGTCTTAACAATACTCTGGGAGTCATTTAATGAACTGTAAGGCACGCAGGACATTGTGATTTTAATGATGGACTAATAGAAATGGGCATGTTGTTTGTTTGGCATGCTAGTGTCATTTACAAGAAGTAGAGGCAAAGGGTTGTAAAAATTATTAATTTGTAAAATACATACACACAAATTTTCTAAGAAAGAATAATATGATTTTTTTGGTGTCTAGTAGTGAACTGGTTCAGTGAACTATTTGTGTACTTTAAAGATTCATATCATTGAAATGAATAAAAATGTCCACCATCAAAGTCTTGTATCAGTATCATGAACATTTTTATTTGGTACTTGATTGGACATAAATCTGAGGACTAATCAATAATTGTCTGCTAAAATATAGGTTTTAAATATAATACACATGCACAGTACGCCACAAATCAGAGTTTTCATTGGGTCTTTTAACGTTTTGACTCTATTTCCTTTCTGTGAATCAAATTCTGGCTAATTCTGTTCTTTTTCCTTTTCTTTCTTTTTTTTAACCTTTCTGTTTCTAGAACAACCACCTCCCCCCTCAAATGCGGGCGTGATTGCAGGTGTGATCTTCGCGTGTATTCTGGCCTTCATACTGTTAGGTGTCCTCATCTACTTCCTGGTATTCCATAATCGCCGCCAGCAGCATGGTTATCGTGGGACTGGCAAGCCAGCCGGTGCTCCCTATGACTCCTTTACCCGACTCTTCGGATCTGCCAAATCCAGCAAAAACGGCACCGGAAATAACGGAAACAACAACACGCCCATTTACAGAGGAGAGGTGGGACTTAACGAGAAATCGGCCAGTCAGGGCATGCACCCGGGGGGCGTGGCTCTGCTCGAGACCACACACACTCACACAGCGGAAGACATCCTCCTTAGTAGAGAGATGGACGAGGTAGAGAGGAAGAAATTTGACGAATTGGAAGAAGAGGACGAGCGGTATGATCATTTCGGTGGGGGCGGACCCATCTTACAGCTCCGCCAACATGATGATGACCTAGATGATGACATGGAGTCCCAGAGGGACGGCTCTGTGATTTCTCGGACTGCAGTCTATGTGTAAGAGGAGAGCGGAAAGAGGTTCTGGGAGGGTGTTTGTGGACCTCTTCCAGAAGGATTGAATTTCTTCCTCTTAACGAATATTCATTTTATTGTAAAAACAAAATATGGCATCAAATACCATGAGAGAAGGATTAATGGATGGATGGATTGAGTTAATGAATGGATGAATTAATACGCTGGATATAGCACAGATTAAAACATTGAAGGATCAGTTGAAGTAAATAGAGACTACTAAATACAAAACTGTCAGGCTTCCATTTCTAATTATTGCTCTGGTTGTCATGGGGACACATTCTGAGTAAAACAAAACTGCAGATGATGACACTGCGCGATATATATGACATGCACACACATCAAGTTATATATGTGAATCCACTGTGCTCTTGTAATAGTTTTAACTTGTTTTTATTTTCTATCGATCATGGTTTTAAACTTGAACCGGTTTCAGAGCTGGGCAGAGCACATGCCTCTCAGCCCTTCATCGCTATGGAAGCTGTCCTTGTGTGTTGTGTAGATTTTGAAGAAGAGTCAAACGTGCCCAGCGCTTTCAATCTGTTATACGCTCAGATTAAATCAGTCGTGTCTAATATTAATAACTAGCCACGCCTCCGTGGCCTTCCTTCCTGTAAATTCACCCTCACACGCTCATCCGTCTCGAGATGACATGCACAGTTCAATCATTATACAACACTCAGTATCTCAATCCCGTGACATGACTCACCAGTGAATCATTTGGTTTTTCGGGGCTAATCAAATCAAATCAAATGTTAATAAATGGTGTGTTCGTTCTCATCCACAATCCACATAGTCAGGAGAAGAGGAGTTCAAGGCAGCGATTTTTACCTTGTACAATTTCCTTATGCGTTCAGCCATAATAAAAAAAAAACAGACCGCTGTAGCAATAAAAACAGCGTCATTTTTCACAGTGAACTTTAAACCCTGACGGAAAGGAAGAATTGGACTAAATTTATTTTGTGTGCCACACATAACACTTTACAATATTGCTCAGTTTCTTAATATCGGTTTGTTATCATGAAGCAACAATACTTTTACAGCATTTATTAATTTAATTTATAAATATACTGTTTGTACATAATACACTCACTAATGTTGATTTTATAATCTTCGAAATGTCAAAATTGGCATCATTAACCAACATTAATAAATGCTGTGGATATACTGTTAAAAGTAAGTAGATGATAATACCTAATGCATTAACTATTGCTAATGAGTCAAATCTTATTGTAAAGTGTTATCAACAAATGTTTTTAACTGTAACCCAAGTCCAGGGTTACCATGGCCACACAGCTAAAAATACCTCTCCTCAGACGCCACAGTTCGCATCGCATACTTGTTTTATTACCTTCACCCGGTGAGATACACTGCCTTGTTAAATAAGAAATAAAAAGAAGAAGCTGAGTGAAAGATTGTGTGTATTGTTCGACGTGAGGTGATTGTAAACTACTGTATGTACACATTTTATTTTTCTTAAAAATGAAAAAGTCTATACTTCTAAATGTTGTAAATACGGAGACGGGGCGAGGTGAATATCCAGGTCGAATGTTGCGTACAGTACTATATGAGAGCACATATCACACATTTACATCTGTAATCAAGTATCAAAACACATTCACATGGGGAAGCTTTCTATGGGGTGTAGTTGGAGTGTGTGTGTGTGAGAGTGAGTCAGCGTGTTAAGTGGTGTCTGACTCGAGGGCAGTGAGTTATTCCTCCAGTCTCTCAGGGTCTCACATACGAACACAGTGTGATTTAAACTGGACATCGCACACACACACACACACACACACACACACACGCACGCGTATTCTTTTCCCTCTAAATCATCTGTCAAACCAACTGCCCTTGAGTCTATAAGTGTCCCTGTCTGTTTCCAAGCATCAGAGGGCATCGTGGGTACCGTAGTGTTGTTTTCCCTGGGCTTCCGTCTTGATTCAGTGACCCTATTAGTGCCACGTCTGGATCAATGGCGATGAAAGAAGTTGTTCTCACCTCTGAAAGGGTGGTCAGTCTGACACTGGCCTCTCCGATCCGTCTGCCGCCGAACAGGCCTAGTTTACATCCTGATAGAAAGGTCAAACCGTGATCAGTGAATGTGTGAGTAGAGGAAGTGAATTCGTCACTCGTGCTCTGAGAGGCAGAACGCTTTAGCTCCTCATTAGAGGAGAGCGCACTGACCTTCTAGCTCAACGTCTCCTCCAGGAATTCCGTAATGAAGGAACGGATGCCTTGAGAATATTAAGGAAGTATCCTCTGAGTTGTGAATATGGGATGTCGATGGCGTCGTCCCTTGTTGTCTGGTTTAGATGTTCCACAGTCCTGGTAAACACATACACACGCACATTTAAAAGCCTTAATGTCACTGTCACAAACCATCCGTCCTGTGTATATAGTATAAATATATAAACATGATATTCATAAGGCTAAACAGTGATGCCACATCCTTGTGTATTGTACTTCACTGTTGTGAGCATGAAGGATACATTGTTTTATTTAATTTTTGGTTTTGTTTAGTTGATGATGCTTTATAATGAGGTTCAATTTGTTAGCATTGTTAATGCATTAGGTATCATAAAATAACTGTTAATCATTTATTATACATCGGTTTGTTAATTTAACTTGAAATTTTAAATATATTTGTAAATGCAAAACTGAACATCAACCTAGCATTAATAAATGCTGTAGAAATTGTTAGCATATTGAACCATATTGTAAAATGTTAATGAGTTTTATATCGGTTAATTTTAATTATTTTTTTTAAACGATCTGTGCTTTAATTGTTTTTATTCTGAGTGATTTACTGATGCCTGTAACGTGTTTGTGCTTTAAACTGTTGAGCAGTGCTCTCGAACTCTCATGGACACAGAAAACACATCTATGCTACTGAATGCTCTACCGCCTTGCGTTGCTTTTAGGTTTTATTTTGGTTGTCTGAATGTTTTCACAGTCTTTGTAATATTGTCTTTTTTATTTGGTTGCTTATTAAAGTCTTACAGATATTTGACAGTGTTCTTGGTTTGTGCTGAATGCTCCAGGGCTCAATCAAATCTCTCTTGTTTGGTTTTCCTGCAGTGTTTTCAGGCGGGGTTGTGAATGTTCAGCTGTGTGTGTGTTGATAAGTCACCTGTCACAGATAACACCGCCGGCTGAAATAGAGCTAAATGGGCTGAGCAAAAGAGCGACACGTGATGCGTCCACACAAAGCTCTATTTTTTACTTCTTTAGTTTTTATTCTGGTTATCGCCTATTCTTGACATTTTCATTTTTATCCAGTTTTAATCGTAGGCAGGTAATCTTAGATAATCGAACATAGTATTTTTGTTGATGATCGAGCAAAATGAAACCAATACAATGTTGTTAACATTACTGACAACTGAGTTTTCTTAATTTTCTTCAGTAGTTTATTTATAATTAATCAACAACACCTTGTTATGAAACATTTTCTTCAGTAAAATGTTAGTCATTGTTTCCTTGTTTTAGATGTACCGCTGCTACTATGTAACAACACAGCAAACAAACTTGTTTTTATGCAAGTCAGAAATAAACCACACGCAATATAAAAAGCACAGGAATGTGGCTGAGTTCATATTCAAGTTTCTCCCCTTAAGGTTATAAAGCTGACAGCCTCGGTATAGTTCAGCCCTACAGGAACTCTGCTCTCCAGAAAAAGCTCTTTGTTGACACAAAGGCAACAGATCTCATATCTCAACAGGTTAAAATTCAACCGAGAGCACATTTGCAAAGGAGGGGGAGTGAAACCGAAAGAGCTGGTGTCATAATAAAGGTATTCAGCAGGCAGAACTGTGTGTGTGTGTGGGTGTGTATTAGCAGGTGACCCTGATAGAAATGTGCCTGTTAATGTAACAACAGACGTTTTCCTCCAGAAGAAGCTGTGCCCTACATTCCGTCCTTTCCCTCTCTTTCTCTTTCAGTTGACGGGGTCAGAATCTCGGTGCTCCTGGCACACTTGTCACTGTCGTTTGGAGTTGGAGGGTTTTGGGTTTTTTTTCTCGGCCATTTAGCCATCTGCCTGCTCTAATTGCTCTGAGTTGCAACCTGGAGTGAGGACCAGCTGCCTCTTTCCTCTCTTAGTTTGTCTCTCTCTCTCTCTCTCTTCCCACAACACTAGCTGAATGTATCATGATAATAGCCTTATGTTACTGCGTAATGGTGTGTTCCACTTGTCCTGAGACACAATCATGACCTAACACAGATGTGAACTTCAAGGTGCACTTGGTCATTTTTTCCCCTCAATGAAAACCCTTAAAGGGATAGTGCACATAAAAATTGTGCAAATTCAGTCATTTACTCTCTCAGCCATTCCAAACCTGTATATTAGGAAGATTTACAGCATTATTTAGTCAATTCATTTTCACTTTCAGAAAATGTTTAAGATTATGTGAGAGGAGACTCTGTCTTATCAGTAATTAAATTAAAGCTTACTTACTTCTTTTATATGAGGCAGGTCTCTTAATGGAGGTTGCCATGCTGAGATCACATTACCAGCAGAATACTGCTAGCTTTATCTTGGTGAATTAAGTGAATTTAGTATGGATTACCACTACTACTGGATTTCTACCAAACCTTACAGTATCAGAAAAAAATACTGTATGTCATGATTAGATGTTTTACAATTGACAGAGTTCTTGAAAGTGAACTTTCACATCACAGGATAGTCAGTAGTAGTAGATATGGCCATCATCTGTATATGTGTTACAATGACAAAAATGTGTTTTTATGTATCCATATTCTGGTACAAAAAAGAGGTACTTTTGGGTAATCCATAAGTACATCAACATTTAAATTGTAACTCTTTTATTCAACACACACCACCATTTAAAAGTGTTGTACAGTAAAAACAGTAATACTGTTTTTAATTTTATTGGAATGTGTTGTAAACTGTAGTCCTGTGATCGCTGAATTTTCAGCATCATTACTCCAGTGTCATATGATCCACGACTAAAATCATTATACATAATTCATAAATCGTTCTAATACGCTGATTTACTGATCAAGAAACATTTCTTCTTATTATCAGTGTTTAAAACTGTACTGCTCAGAATTTTTGTGGAATTCCAGATATACTTTTATAGACATACAATTTTTATATTAAAGAATTTTTAATTAAAGCTTCTAGATTACTGTGAAGCTTATCTCATACTTTCCATCAGAACAATACACATACACCAGACTCTTTGTGCCTTTTGTTAAATAAAACAGTGTCATATTGCACCCCTTGAGGTTTAGGAGTTCACAGTGTTACGAGACAGATGTTAAAGTAGGAAATGATGTCAGAATAAGGAAACACAATGTCAATTTAGGGCTGTGACTGAAAGTACATGCCCTGTCGTGGTGGACCGGGTTCATGATATCATGCACCAACCGCTACCCTTTTCTAAAGAAAAAAAAACACACACACAAAAGCTCTATTTAACGCCCATCACATTCCTCATACATGAATGCGCGGCGAGCGACGAGTCTGGTCCGAAGGCTCTATTTTTATTCCCTGTCATGGAGAGGGACGGTTTAGGAAAGATAAAAAAGCGAGCAGAATAAAGGCCCGAGTGAAAAGCGAGGATGCGCTGGTGTGATTTGGCCCTGAAGCCCTGACACTTCCGTCATCTGTAGTGTTTGGGTGAATTGGACATGTGTGCGCACGCACCCGCACTCAGTGGGAGATTGGATTGACCCGGGTTGCCCTGAGCTGTCAGACTGTGAGGATCGTCTGGTATCCCTCGTCTCCTGTGGGCTCCCGGAGGCTACGACATTACACACAGATAACAGATGAATAGATAGATTAGGCCCGACGGGGGTTCTCCTGGTGGCCTGTCTGACCTTATCAATTGGTTTGATTATGGATGATTGATCAGTTGATACCGGGGAGCAATTCACGCTCGGTTTGCCGCTCTTCCGTGATGGGGTTGTTACCACGGGTAGAAGATCCAGTGACCTTTTACACACACTGACATTTAAGTGAAATGATTGGTTGATGGTGCCGTGTGTGTTAAGAGGGGACAGAACACATAATCAATCAGCAGGGTTGATGATATAGACTGGATCTGACAGGTAGCCATAGTAACACCGGTACTCTGTGTGTTGACTCTGTAACCATTATCTGCTCTCTGTTCTTTATTTTTCTCTTTCTGTCAGGTACGCTCCTTTGAGTTCCCACTTATAAGTCATGGTTATGATGTGCATTCAAGATCTGAAAAGAGTGGAAGCAGTGGCCAATTTTCATGTCTCTTTGTTTTTCACTTACTGACAAAGACAGGAAGGTTTTGTAGCGCTAGTGAAACAAAATGAAGCAGAAAGGATGCACATTAGGTGTGTAATTGATGCTTTAAGCATTTTAGACACACACAAGTGCACAGCTTACCCTCGATGTATCTGACAAACTGTACCTCACAGCTAATATTTGCGGGAAAATGCTTCATTTAGTAACTCTAAGAAATGATTTTAAGCGATAGAAATTCACTAGTATGAATATCTAATATCAAACAAGCTTTATATACAGTCCCTGACAAAAGTCTTGTCGCTTGTGTACAAATTGACCTCAAGTGCCGCTGAAATATATTTCTAATC
>JAUCMS010000028.1:9302484-9312694 GCA_032357445.1 Enteromius radiatus | reverse complement strand
GAGCCATTTCTAACACCAATTGATTAATTTAAAGTCAGGTTAATAGCAGGTGTTTCTACAAAATAGATAAGCGACAAAACTTTTGTCAGGGACTGTACTGGCCTTTCATGACAATCATGTGACAAATATTGCATATGAAACATCTAAAAGCGCTCTCCTTCAATTTTCTGAGACTCTAATCTTCATGAACTGCGCAATATAAATATAGTCATCGTAAGTACATAAGTACAGACAACAAGACCAATACCAATTTGCTTCTGCCACTATCCTTAAAATGACACCCTAAACTCAGAATGTCAGAGCTTCCAGAAAAACCCACTAGCAATTACAGCATTATGATGGCATTCCTCTCACAAACATGATCATTCTCAAACAACTAGAATCCAGCAGTAGTCCTAATCTCCTGCTGACATTGGGGTTGTCACAGGAAAATAAAAGTAGCCTGTATGAGTAATGAGGAAGAGATCCCAGAGGTGTTACATGAGTGGACCTCTGCAGCTACAGCAGAATGATTGCAGGACACGGACAGGACAGACTTGAGGCTTTATATACACCAAAAATAGTGTATTTCTTGCTTTTTGGTGTGTAGAAGACTTGGAAATTGTCTTCTAGTCTCTCACTCAGTCTGTCCCCTCCCCTGAGAGACGGCCCACCTGCAAAAACAGAGTGTGAGATGAAAGGAGGACGACTGTTAGTGTTCAGTGCATTCTGAACGGACACACACACTTTTCCCTCTTCCAAAAGGCAAGCACACATTGCCACTCTTGTTTAATGATACACAAAGCACCCCTCTCATGCGCTATTCCACACACTGAACCTGCATTATATTGTATATCTACAAGCAAGATTAAAGGAATGATTAATCATTTATTCACCCACATCATTTACTCAGAACACAAAAAGAAAAATAAATCAAGACTACGCTGGTCACTCTTTTCAATGCTATTACAGTTAATAAGGACAGAAGCTTTTAAGCTTCAAAAAAAGGCAGCATTAAAAGTGTTATGAAAGTGGCCCACAGGTCTAGCGAGCTAAATAATAGTCTTTGAAGGAGGATTTAAACCCGAATCAGTCCCCTTAAATTATTCTGGATAGTGTTTCAAAAACACAGCTCACTGCTTTACTACCATGCGATAAATTAACTAGCTAGTCATGACCGTTTCCTGAAACTAGTAGCTTTGTCCCAAATTTATTGTACAGATTACATTGGTTCAACAACATAAAACTGTCAATAACTGTAATAACGTCTGCTAATTTGTTGGTATGAGTTAAAATGATATAATATTTAAATAGCATGGCATCTACTCTGCTATTTTTGTTCTCTGTGTACTTTATTTCTGTGATTAAATCATACTTAGCACTAGTCTACTCTTCAATAACAGCACTTTAATTCTCTTAACAAAATAAAAAAATTAATTAAATTAAATGTGCATATATAGTATGAGGAAAGAAAGATACAGACTGTACTGTTAGCTTGCTTATTTTGAAAAAGAGCATTATCTATAAGCTATGTTTTATTTCCGAACCTTGTGATGCTGTTTGCAAACGTTGGGTGGAATTATGGTTTCGGGGAAACACTGAAGCACTGGACTGCTAACCACAAATCTTGTGACCGTATTTGTCTAGCAATGCTTTTGGGAAATGCTTCCCAGAGTGTTTTTACGACTCGGACCAAACAGATTCATTTAGAAGAATGATTTCACAATACTATTTATAGTTCTTCTGTGGCCTTTTTGAAGCTTGAAATTCGTTGCTTAAAATTGAAAATATCTCCTTCTGCTCCACAGAGGAAAGTATGGAACAAAAGGGTGAGTACAGTAACAATTTTAAGTTTTGGGGTGAACGTTTAACGTTTTGGAGAGCCATTACTCTTTTTCCTCTTTGCTGTTCTAATATCACTGTCTGTCTACAGCTCCTCCCATTTGTCACCCATCCCTCTCTTTCACTCATTTCAGTGAGGTTGTGTATAGTGATGAAGTGATGTGGATGAATGAGTGTGGGATGCTTTGAAATAATCCATCTGACAACCCAGCAGAGCGCGCTTTCCCTTCTCTTCCCTCGTCTTGGTCATTTCTGCAGCTTCAGTGCTGCTCACTTCTGCTTGACTGGCTCAAACACTCGGTCCAATCATTCCACAGCATCCACCGTTATCCTCCACGCTAAACAACTAGTCCAGACATACACTCCACTGCTTGATATCACATCTGAACACTTCACTGCCCAGTCTAGCACTGTGCGTTACAATATTAAAGACATGGTTAGTCATTTTAGGGTAGCACATGACTGTTTTTTGTCATTGAACTCATACTCTTCATGTTAAAAGAAGAAATCAACATTTAATATTTACACAATGTCATGTCCTTTCCAAACCCACTTGCTGTTGTGTTCACGTAGAACACCAAAGATTTACATTCTTTTTAATAAACAGACATAGTGACCATAAAAAAGCAAAATCAAAAAATTTGTAGGAGGAATTATATTGTTCATTTGCGATACTTTATCCGATTTAGCGCTTCAAATAATTTTGCGACACAATGGTTTAACTGACTCAGAGTTTCAGAAAGCATATTAAACACTTACTTGCCTATCAAGGCATTTATCATGATTTATCAAAGAAAAAAACAGCATCCTTCCTCTACTATTCACACCCTGTACAGTATATATATAGCCTATATATAAAAGATAACTACACACACTACTGTTTGAATTTTGAGGGAATTTTGTTTTTGAGAAGTCTCTTATGCTTCCTAAGGCTGTAAATAACAGTTTCCTATTTTTAAATATTTAAAATGTGGAAATCTATTTATGTAATGGCAAAGCAGAAGGCAAAAATAGACTGTATAGAAAAAGTAGTGCGAAGATGTATACAAATTCATACAAATATGCATGAATACATAATACGTAAGAAGATTTGACTGTAAGATTTTGAGCAAAATGCAATGAACCACGCTGACACCTAATTGATAAAATGTTCTCATCGGCCCGTGCATTGTTTAATATCTTCTATTCTTAGATCCATTTAGAGATATATCACGGTTATCTTTGAACTGGATCAGACTGGAGTGCATAAAATGAATGGCTATTTTTCATAAATCGACATAGTGATCAGAGCAGAATATCATTATTATATTTTGTCTTAGGAACATAAATAGGTTAATAAAATGCAATCATCAGAGAATTTAGATGTCTATTCAATAAGCAGATTAATTACCTTCTAGAACTATTCTGTACTTACAAGACCGAATCAGTGATTTTCGTTCATTTGCATTCACATTAGCTTTGCGGTGTTTTGGTAACTGGTTACATTATCCTCAAAAGGTCACATTCATTAAAAGTCGTCTTTTGTTATTTAAAACATTTGAATTAAACAGGTCCATCAAGTTTAAACATTTATGCTACTTTCAGAGAATGCAAAAGATGGTGTTTAAAATGCAGGTTGTTTACTTTAAACAGTCTACAGTCCAACAGCAGTTATTTACAGCTTGTTTCCACCACACAATCTTTTCCGCACCATCAAATAATGGGTGCAATGACATGCTGCACACCACTCTGCGTATCTATTCCACAGCACAATACTCAGAAACATCTTGTCACCCTTCAACGCTCACACCGACTGCATGAGCCATATTCATGGGTATGATTGTACTGGACGACACTTCAGCCGGTCTGCTTCCCTGCCGAGTCAATTCCACAGCCCTTGTGGTGTGTATATGGACCACACATCAAATGAAGCACCGATGGCTGATTACAAAAATGTGATGGGCCAGTAACGACGAGCTCAATCTGTACAATCTGTGCGAGTTTTTATGTGCTGTGCGAATGTGTTAAAGAGATAGTTCACCCAAAAATTTAGATTCTTTCATAATTTATTCACCCTTATGTTGTTGCAAACCTTTGTGACTTTCTTTTTAACTCTGGATGAAAATTAATGGAAAACTATGGACTACTAACCCCTGAGAATGAAATAAAACGCTCCATTAAAGGTTTAGTTTACCCAAAAATTATAATTCAGTTTTATTTATTTACCCTAATGTCATTTCAAGCTTTTGCAACTTTCTTTTTTCGACCTGCATTGAAAATAGACAAATTTCATGTCCTATATGTTCCAAAAAGTACAAAGAAGCACCATTAAAGGGATAGTTCACCTCAAAATAAAATGTGTTTGTTTATTCACCCTGATGTCATTTTAAACTTTTCAGTTTTTTTCTAACCTGAGATAAAAATTTACATAAACAACAGCTTGCTAAGCTTCAAAAAGGACAAAAAAGGCATTTGATCATTTATTCAATCTCATTTGGATAGAAACTTTTGCAATTTTCTCATAAATTTATGAAAACTATGGACTACCAAGCCCTAGAAATGTCAAAAAATGCACCATTAAACGGATAGTTGAGAAAAAAATAAAAATGTTTATGTAATTTCAAGCTTTCACAACTTTCTTTTTTCAACCTGCAATGAAAATGGATGAAAACCACAGCCTAAACTAAAAAATGGATAAAGAAGCACAGTTAAAGGCATAGTTTACCCCAAAAATAAAATTGTTTATCAATTATTCAGTCTAATATAATTCTAAATTTAGAGATTTTTTTCTTATAAAAATAAATGGAAAACATTGCCTGCCAAGATCCAAAATAACAACAAAAAAAAAAAGCCCAGTTAAAGGGATAGTTCACCCAAAAATAAAAATTCTGTCTTCATTTACTCACCCTCATGTCATTCTACACCTTTTGTGGATATATTGAAAACTGTTCTGGTGTTTTTCGTCAATGCAGTGAAGATCAATGAATAGAAAGAGTCAGGTTTGGAAAAATATGAAGGTGAGTAAATAATGACACAATATACATATTTAGGTGAACTATCCCTTTAAATAGAGTCATGTCTTGTATTAGGCAGGTTGAGCTGGAGGGGAAATTCAGTAACACTTGACCTGTTTCACTGAGTCATGGAGGAAAATAGGAAGGAGATGGGGGAGAAAGAGAGAGACACCGAGACGGAGAGAACGAGGGGTCTGTGGTGGGGCGAAGGCAGATGAAATGTGAAGGGGAAAGCAGAAAGAAAGAACAACAGCTGGGAAGGCCAGCGGGCAGAGAGATGACACTGCTCCCCCTTCTCTTTTTCCTCTCTCGCTCTCCTTCTCTCCTCTCTTGTCCTTCATTGCATAGCCGTTTGGCTCTTGCTCTCTCTCAGAAGCCCCTGTCCTCGTCTCATTTCTGCAGCTGGAAAGGGCAGAGTTAGAGCGCTCTACACAAACAAACGCTCGTGCTGCTTTTGTGGAGCAGTGACATGCCAGCATCGCCGCGTGATCGCAAAGTCAAACCGCCGTGCTCTAATGTGTGCTTGTGTGATTGCGGGTACGATTTTGCACTCATTGATGGGTAAGGTACATGTAGTGTCAGCCTCAGATGGCACACAACTGTCCACAGCACGTTCAGTGACCAGCCAGTCAGACAACAATCTCTCTTCCAGGAGGCTGTTATCAGTCTGCCAGTTTAATGTACCGTATTGGTCAGTTGTACTGTATATCTACACTGCTGTTCGAGGGTTTAGGGTAGGGATGATTTGAGAATTTCTGGTACTCTATTTTATCTAAAAAGACAGTAATAAATGTGACACATTGTTACAATTTAAAATAATAATATATTTTAAGATGTACTTAATTCCTGTGATGTTAACCCTAAATATTAAGAAATCATTACTCCAGTCTTTGCTGTCAAATGGTGATTCAGAAATTATTTTAATATGTTGATTTGGTGCTCAAGAAACAATTAGAATGATCGATGTTGAAAACATTTGTGCTACTCATTTTTTTGTGGAAACAAAATTTATGTCACAATTTATGTCTTTTTCAGAAATAAAGGTACAAAAGCGATCACTGGGGCGGTACCTTTTCAAAAAGTACAAGTTTGTACCTAAATACCTAATAGGTACAAAAGTGTACCTTTTGAAAAGTGTAACTTTACTTTACTACCGCAGTGACAGCATATGTATCTTTATTTCTGAGATTGTAGGATCAGCATTTTTTGTGATTTTTGTTTTCTCTAAACATCTTTACTGGCCCTTCAATCAGTTAATTGTGTAATTGTGATTATTTATACATTTATTATTATTATTATATTATTATTTATTATATACAAAAATCATTGATTCACACGATTTATTCAAAACCATAGACTGTGTTCAAAATGCAGATTCATTGCTGCACAGAGATCTGAAACAATTCTGCTATGGCTTTAAGGTAATATGTTCTCTGCAAAGCTGATATACATACACATATATACACTGTGTACACACACATTTACATATATAATAATAACAAGAAATATGCATAGGAAACGACCATAACATGAAACTAATTCTCTGCATGTTAGTTACAGTTTTTGATGTGTATGACTGGACAGTGCTTGCTCTATCTAACTGTGGTCATGTCCAGAGCATATCAGACTGAGATCCCCCAGAATGCCCTGCAGCCCCAACAGAGCAGGGTGCTCTGCGACATGCAGTATTTCAGAAATAACTCCTCATCAGGCTTGACGGCCGCTTGCTTACTTATTTATTCAGCAAGACTTCTAGAGCCTCAAACAAACACACACTCACAACCCGAGCCGAGCTAAATCGCACAAACGTCAATCTGGATCAACGGGCCGCCCAGAAACAGTCATGCACACTCCTCCTCGCAGTTCAGCCTCCTGTCAGTGGTTTGCAAATGCAATGGACGCTGGATAAATGTCTTATTTTCAGTTGTTCCACTTTTTGTAGGGCACATCTAGCTATAGCTTCCGGACCATTTGAGCTGCTAACCCATTTCTTTATGGATATTAAAAGATAAGGCTTGTATGTGCCATAGGCAGTCTAAAAATCTGACCTTTTCTGTTGAAGCTTAGCCTCAGGACAGGAAATACCGGATTGTATGCTTTGTATAAACTGGATGGGGTGGGTAGTCACTTGTATGTGGGTTTAGTTTCGCTAGTCAGGCATTCCGGCCTTTTGTCATGAGAAATTTAGCACATTTGTCTTCCAGACACAGACAAAGATAAGATTCATTCGTGGACAACTCGTCTTTGTCTCTGAGATCAGACATAAAGAGAATGTCTCAAGTATTGAGTCATCATTTAGTCGTCTTTCGACCATTGTGGCTCAGATGGTTATCAGAGCTCACCTGTAGTGCCACGTTCCTGCCTCCTGGCTATTGTTTTTGCAAAAAGTCACATGACCAGGTAGCTGGCAGCAGGTGTGGCGAAGCAATTATGGCTTTATAAAAGATGGCCTGTTTCCTCATTCCTCTCAAATTATTTTTGTGCTGAGGCACAGTAGCTGTTTGTAGGCCAGTCCGGGAAACATTATTCATTAGGCCCATACCTGCTATGAACCTGACAATTCCAAAAATGACTAGTCCCAGCCAGTCTCTGACCTAATGCAGTTTAACCTTAAATAAACATATAGGATTTGTTCAACGCTGACATGCCATGTCGACTCAGTGTTGTGAATGCCTTCATGGCCCACATAATCAGCTATGACAACTATGACAGCGCTTTCTGACAAGAGCTGGGGGAGAACACACTTTGGCATGTTCGCCAAAACACATCTTAATCTCTTTCATTGCTGTCATATTCATAAAAAAAAAAAAACAACAACATTTTTTACTAAGCAGGAAATGTGTTTTGTTGGCCTTGTGTTAATTTAGATATCATTCAGCATTTTTTAAATGGCCATCATTACATATTACTTTTTTTTTTTTTTTTACAAAATTTATCTGTTTGAGAAATTTGAATTGTATTGAGTATTATTTACTAATCTGTAATTTATTACAAATCAGAAATATTTATATATAATATAATCAGGAGTGTATCAACATTTTCTTTGTTGAACCTATATTTACTGAAAAAGAAAAACAAAATAGCAATAATAATAAAATAATATAAAATATAAAAATATCAAATTGATTTTAATTATAAACGTTTTCTAATATGTAAAATATATAATATGTTCTAGCATTGTATATATATATATATGTGTGTGTGTGTGTAATATATTGCTTATATATCAGTAATCTTTATATTATTGATAGATAGATAGATAGATAAGATTAGATTATGACTTAATTAATTAATATTGGTGCAATCAAAAGTTTAAAAAAAGAAAAAAAAAAGAAAAATGGTCATATGTCTAATGGTTTATAATAAAAATTTAATAGCCTTTAAAATAAAAGAAAGATAGAACATTTTCTGCTATGATACACTGTTTAAACTAATTAAAACAAATATCAAACTAAATAGTAGTTATTTTATATAAATCTTTTAGTAATTTATATTCTATGTTTTTTATTGTACACACCTATTATTTTTAGTTTTAAAAAGGAAAGCATTACATAAACATACATTTGAATCATATTAATGGTAATATCTCAATAGTAAGTATTATAAGAACCTAAGTGAGCATATTTCTTGTAGTACCAATAGATCTATTCTCATCAGTGTTGATGGCTCAAATACCAGTCCAGATATTTAATCAGGGCACACTTTCAAACATTGCAAATCAACATCTCTGTTCACATGCCTCAGCGAACGCCACTGATTTGTCTCTGTATATTAGATAAAGGGAGAGTTTGAGGGAGGGAGATGAACTAGACACAGACATTGATTCAGTGTCAGTGCACTCATGACAGACTTCACTCATATGCATCTCGTCGCTGTTTCTTGACTTAACACTGCATATTGATCCGCTGTCACTCCAGAGAGGGTTGCCATGACACTACACTGACAGATCTGCCCATCGTCTCCATAGCAGCTGTTACAAAAGGGTGATGGTCAGATGCACAGCTTCTCATGTATGTGCATGCAAACAAACATGATGGGACTAATATAATATTTAGCTGATTTATGAAATGTCAGGGCATTTAATACATAACTTTTATCGGCATAGTGATCTCGTTAAATTTTATGGAGAGCAGGTTTTATGACGCTAGATCAGCGTTTGATTTATGTTTTTAGTTATTAGAGGTTGTGGCGGTATTTGTTTCGGAGGGAGAGCGAGAGAGTGAATGTTAAAAATGGGACGGTGTTAAAAGCCACTGATGAAATCAATTCACTTGAATCCATAGTAAATTTGGCCCTTGCAATGAAAACATCAAATGAATCAGATCAAATGATTGTTTAATTAAGTTCATCTAAATTGATGCGCTGCATTCAGAGCGAGCTGGGAGTTTAACTCTTGCTCAGCTGTCTAGCACCAGTCATATCGTTCAGAAACACATTTCGAAACGGTTCAGCAGGCACAAAAGACAAGACTAGTGCATTGTGTGTGCAAATAAATTGCAGAAAATCAGCACTGGCCATTTCTTCTGGTGGATTGACAGTGCAAGAACAATATGGCAAAACAAAACAAGCTGAATAAATTCTACCCTATACAAAAGGCACAGTGTGTAAAGACTAAAATGAGATGGCATGGGATTCGAAATGCCACATTTGACTGACAATTCACAGATTGCACAAATAGACTACAAGTGTGGGATCAGTAAGATTTTTAATGTTTTAAAAAGATGTTCCTTATGCTTATGCTTAAGGAAAAAATGCTAAAGAAAAATGCTAAATATTATTGTAATTTAACAGACCATTTTCTATTTTAATATGCTTTAAAATATAATTTATTCCTGTGAAGCAAAGCTGAATTTTCAGCAACATTACTAATGATCAATGTTGGAAACTAAATATTTTTTGGGTGACCTGTGGCACTGTCATCAATAAAATAAAAACTAAAGAATTATTCAAAATAGAAATAACAATATATACAATTCAAAAGTTTGGGGTAAGACATCTTTTTTCTTTTTTAAAGAAATTAATACATTTTATGAGAAAGGCTGTATTAAACTGAGAAAAGGTGATAGTAAAGACCCATATTTTTAGAACGATTCCTATTTTGAATAAAAGGTTTTTAACAATTTAAAAAATCTTAAGCAGCACGACAGTTGGTTAATAAATCAACATATTATGAAGAATCATGTGACACTGCAGACTAGAATAATAGCACTGCGTCACAGAAATAAATGCCATTTTATAGTATATTAATCGCAATATCGCAATAATATTTCACAATATTACTGTTTACTTTTGATCAAATGATAAGCATAAGAGAAAACTGTATCTTAAACAATATTTTCCTAAATGTTTTTATATTTGCTTTTTCTGTATAATTATGATGAATTAATAATTCATAC
>JAUCMS010000028.1:9256889-9292406 GCA_032357445.1 Enteromius radiatus | reverse complement strand
AGTTTAGACAGCTCTTAACATTTATTTTAATCTAGGACTAGTCTTAAACCCTGTTCGGGAAACCGGCCCATAATGTACAAGGAAATAAATAAATGTCATTTGTCACATATCATAAAAGTAACAGTAGGCTGCATAATAGTAAATGTACAAAAAATAGATAATTTAAAAAAAAAAAGAAAGAAAGAACAAAGACCTCTCACCTGGTTTTAGGTGCGGAGTGACATTCTAACATATTGCCTTTTCTGAAAAAAACTTATATCAATCAGTATGCCCTGTGATTTGTATAGAAATAAAGAGCTTACCCTAAATGCACATAATAATTATAAATTATAAGTGACATTTCATGTAGAATAATGCAGCATTTTAATGGCCATACAGAACAGATGAGCGTGACTGTGTGTGGAGCCTGAGATTTATTTATCCAATCTAAGGAAGCAGGATCTGCTGTAAGATAACAGCACAGCTGGATTTAGGTGGTGCTTTATAAACAACCTGAACATGCAAGCTGTTTTTACTAAGGGGAATGCTTTGAGTTCAGAAACATATGCTGTACAAAGTTCATTGAATTGTTTTGTTTGAGAAGATCAAGGACAATTCAGTTACTCGACCCATAGAGATTAAAGTCTCTCCGTCTTTCCCTTCAGAATTTCCTCAGCCAAATGGTGTCCCTACTGGAGCTGTTATTGCTGTTATTGTTTGTGTGATCTTCCTGGTAGCCTTAATTGCAACTATCATAGTGATATTCCGTAAACGCCAGAGGAAGAACATAGAGTAAGTACCTCCATCTCTGTTGTATTCTGTCAGTCTTTGTCTGGACCCTGGTTTCAAATAAATGAACTATAAACTTTTTCTCACTGTACTGTTGTGCTTGTGTCTGTTCTTATACAGCGGTCCACCCACTCACAAACCTCCTCCTCCCATGAAGACGTATTCCTATTCAGACAGAGTGAGTAGAGCTGAGAGATTCATACTTTTACACTTGCAGCTAAAATTTTAGATTAAAGAGAGAAGAAAATCAGAAATCAATTCTTTGAATTATATTCAAAGAGAGAGAGAGAGAGAGAGAGAGAGAGAGAAGAAAAGTTCATGCAGCCCGGGTGCTGCTGTTATTAAAGCAAAAAGGGATGTAAACTAAATTCTTTAATGGAGAGTGAAGTGTTTGCTTTTAAAAAGTGTGATGAAAGTGCTTTTTTCCCTATGATATTAGATTTGCTCAATTCCTGTTTCGTGGTAGAAGTTATATGCTCATGTTAAAATCTGAATGTGGTGTTATTATTGTTAATTAATTTAGTTTTGGTGGTTGATATAAAGCTTAAATAAAAATTAAATAAATATCAGATAAAAAATAAAAAAAATAAAAAATTGGATGAAAATTAGTAATGTTGCCCTGCCACTAAATAAAATAAACAAGTTAAGTTTAATCATCAAAATTACTAAATGTAAAACTGCATTGATAATTTAAATCTAAATAGAAAAATTGATTTATAAATAGAAAAGAAAATAGAAAAAAATAGAAAAAAAATCTTTAAAAAATAAGCACAATACAATACAATATTAAAATAATTTAATGAAAATAAAAACTGAAAAAAAAACCCCATCATAATAAATAATATACTACTATATATACATAATACCAAAACACCTGTTTTAGTTAGTTTAGTTCCCAGATTGGGTAGGTGAAGCTCGGTAGTAAAATATATTTTGATAAAAAATTTTACTAGAAGCTTTTTCTGTAGTAAAAACCAACAACTACAAAAAAAACAGAAAAGAAAAACTCAGATTGTACCGTATACCGAAATGAAGGTATTGTATTTTACTGTTTTCCCCGTAAAAACTAGATTAGCAATTTTGATAGCAAACTTTACCAAGTTTAACAATTCAACTTTTTCTTTTGCGTTCTGTAGCCGAGCATCAGTAAACCTGTGTCTGATTCTCAGTTCATGAACCACGAGACAGAGAACGAGGAACCAATGAAAGTAAGACACTCTCTATTCCTCTAATTCTTTGTGACATTTAAAATGGTAAATCATGCATATTTGATGGCATGTTCATTGTCCATGTATTATTCATGCTTATTAGTCGCAGATGATAATCAACTCTTTTATTAATAGTGCGTTGACTCTTACCACAACACTACAATCTCTTCTCTGACAGGATCTCTCAGCATACCATGATGACAAGGATCATCATGAGCCTTCACGTCTCTCCTGGGAGGACAAACAGACTTCTTATCCGGACGACAGAGAAGAAAAGGGAATGATGGGAGAGGAAGACGGCTATTACGTCACTTCTTCTGCCAGTAGAGGGAGCAGCTTTATTTCACCAGCTGTGATAGTGTAGAGTTCAAACTGAGCCCTAGCTTTTGATACTGTGATCTGAGTCTGGTTGTGCTGTTTTATATTGAATATACTTGTGATATGAAGTATGGGTGTAATTGCAAAGGCTTTGCTTTAGCCAAACACTGTGCTCTATGGTGCCCATTTAATGACCTCAATAATATCTTTGCACATTTAGATGTAATTGTGCATATGCACATTTATTTTTCTCTCTGTATCGGATAAAAGGGTTATATATAGTTTGTGCCATTTTTAGGGTGGTTTGATTATGGATGTGTAATGTAGCCATAAGGACATAATGAGCCAGTGATCAACATACATTTTCAAAGCATTATTTTGGTAGTTATTATTATTTGGGAGTGATGTTATTGCTGCAATGTGAAACTCTTAAACTCTTTTTATTGACTTTGTTACAAGATATAATTTTATATTGAATAGTAATCTAGTAATTTTAGTAAATTGCATTATAGATTTCTGATCAGCACCCTCTTGACAATTATTTTGATATAATTGCTTTGATTTCTTTCTTCTAGAATACGATCTTTGTGACATTATTTTTCAGTGTACTTCTATGATTGTTTAGACTTAATAAACAGGGTGATTTTTTTACCGGATATGTTCCAGTATTATGTCATCAACATGCATGAATGGACGAGGGACATGTTTTAAACACGTACAATGGAAGCAAGGAAATCTGACAATACTAGCAAATACAATAATTCTTATATTAAAAAATATACTGAAAAATAGGGTAGAGAGAAAAACACCCCTGTTAAGGACTGTAATTTTTTTTTTATTAAAAGTTACATGTGTAACAATTACATAAATTATAAATCAGTTATGAACATTTTCCAGTTTTTATGTTATTAGATTTTGGATAAAAATTGCACTTGTAATAAGTGCACTCTAAAAAGGCTAGGTTAAAAAATAACCCAATCTTAACCCAGCTGCTGGGTAACTAGGGGACAGAACAAGTGCTGGGTTGTTTATTTGACCCAACCAGTGGGTCAGGTTAACTGTTGGGTTATTTATTGTCTTATTGCCTTGCTATATTTATATTTACCAATATTAGAAATAATTAATACATATGTATTATATAAATACATGATCACAAAGGAATGTAAAATATTATTTTAATATTATAATAATAATATATTATTTTTCTATAATGCAATTATGCAACAAATGCAACTGTAAATATCAATTTAATGTGTTTTCACATTTATTTTTAAAAGAGATTTTGAAAGAGTGCCGTTTGATCTAGGTCATTTTTATAAATTCAGCTATTACTTTCTCTTGTGGATTAAATGTAAACATTTTTTCTGATCAGATCAGTACTAAATTAACAATAACACACATAAACATTATTTTGTGTAATCCTTCTTATTTTGGTCAAATAATTACAATTTACAAAATTCTTTTTTTTTTTTTTTTAAAGAGGTCTCTTTTGCTCAACAAACCTGCACTTATGTGATCACAGTAATATTGTGAAATATTTATTCTATTTAAAATAACTGCTTTCTATTATAATATATTTTAAAATGTAATGTATTCCTGTGATCAAAGCTGAATTTTCACCATTATTTCTCAAGTCTTCAGTGTCACATGATGCTTTAGAAATCATTCTAATAGATGCTACTCAATAAACATTTTTTATTATTGTTGATATTAACATTTAAAAGAGTTGATTCTGTTTTTAAGACCCTAATATCATAATTTATCTGAAAAAACCTTGGAGTCAGTATAAATTGTTTTTTAAAGAAATTAATACTTTTATGTATCAAGGATGATAAAGACATTACAATGATTTTATTTCAGATAAATGCTGTTCTTCTGTACTTTCTATTCATCAATGAAACCTAAAAAAATTCTACTCAAATAGATGACAGTTATTGTATTGTATATAATAAAATTTATAAAGTCAAAATTTCACTGTTTTAGCTTTCTATCAAATAAATGCCAGCTTGATGAGCAGAAGAGACTTAACATCTGGATATATATCCACCCTTAGAGTAGAAAAAGTCAAACGAAATGTACAGGTTGTTCATCAAGTGAATGACTTCTAGGATTCTGTGATTGCGGGGCTGAAGACCTCTCTGTCTTTCTTATATTGATGGGGGAAACAGAGTGAGCAGGACTTTGAAAGCATTCTCCCTTTTAGCATCTAAAACATAAGAATAATACAACGCAAACTGTGATATAGTGGTATATATGCAGTTTCAATAATGTTATGCTCAACATTTGGTAAGGATTTAATACAAATTGTAACCATTTAATTTCCATCTAGTAATTTTCACATTTTGGTTCTGGGGCCTTTATTACAACTTACCAGTATGCACTCAGTTACAGCCAGGATAAACATGCTCCAGAAATATCTAAACGAACAGATACAACAACAAGACTGTATACTGCACAATAATAATACATTCACTGTGCAGTAAGTCCTCTACACTGTTAAAATCACACCACAGGAGGGCGCGTGCTCACAGAAAAACATCACTTGTCTCGGGGTCTAATGCTGAACACGGATTAGTTGCTTGCTTAAAGGTAAATATTGTACTACAAACCTAAAGTTATTCGAAACGGTCGTCAGAACGTGTATTAATGTAAAACGAGCTCCCTTCAGCCAATCTTCAGCAATCTTTCCTGCTGTCTAAAATTGAAAAGTACAGACAAGCTAATAATTAAGCAGCTGTTTCTCTGCTAACAATTGGCAAAAATGCTTTAGAACAAAAATAAAGCATAACACGTGATTTACGGTTAAATCGATAAACTTCAAGTCTAACAGAAACAGAGAATTTGTGAAGAATTGATTATTAGCGTAATTAGAGGCAGCTGTTCGGATGTGGTGAAATAGCCTATTGTATGCCGTGTGCAGGTACATGCTTTTCCATCAGCTCCTTCAGTACTGCTCTGTGTCTTTATTTACTGACAATTATGATTGAAGACAGAGCATGTGAGCTGTTGGACCGAAAGCTGCCCAGAGCTCTAGAAACTCCCCAGGGCTCTCACACCCTACTCCCTCACCCACAAACACCCTCTGAACAGCACAAATAATTAAAGATCATAGAGTAAACGTTCCTTCCATAGAAAATTGAAATCCATCAAATTCTATCATTAATTATGTACCCTCATGTTGTTCCAAACTCATAAGACCTTTGTTGATCTTTGGAACACAAATGAAGATGTTTTTGATCAAATCTGAGAGCTTTCTGACAGCAGTGCAGCTGAAATGTTTAACGACCATCATTAAAAGTCATGTGACAATAGCAGTTCAACCATAAATTTATGTAGCTACGAGCTTATTCAACAATCCTTTCCTCCTGATTAACTACCTACCGCCATGCCACTGATGTTGAACACGTTGTGGATGTGCCGAGGAAAGCGCACGCATGCATCATGATACTCTCTATAGTGTCAGTAAATGGTTACTGAGTATGAATTGTTAAAGAAATTATTTTAGTTATTTTAGTTTCTTTGTGCACAAAATGTATTCTCGTAGCATCATAACATTTAAGTAACCCTCCGATGTGACATGGACAATTTGACATGGTCTTTAGTACCTTTCTGGGCCTTGGATGTTTCAGTTGCATTGCTGTCAGGGTCAGAAAGCTCTCGGGTGAACTATCCCTTTGAGACACGTATAAGGTGTATGCAGTGGTGCTCTAAAGTCTGGGATCACAAGTCAAAATTCTTTTATTTTGCATTTTTTTATTTAATAGAAAATATTCAATTGTTTTACTTTATTAGAACAAAAAAGTGAAATTGAAAGCTTCTGACCAGAGGACCTCACAGTAGCTTTTTGCGTCTTATCTACTCTGACAGTCTCATGCCCAGGGACAGCTGTTGCTAGGCAACCAATGACATCACCACAGCAACAATTCTCAGCCTCATCAGAAGACAGACAGAAAGTGTGAGAGCAACAGAGAGAAGGACAAAGTGTCTGGCTCTGAACTGTGTGGTGGGTTGGTTTGTCATTAATTTGACAGCTGTGTTCTGGATTTAGAGCTGCCCTCAGAACAAAAAAATAGGCTTATTACTGAGAAACCAAGGAGGAGCAGCCTTCAAATGTTAACTGAAATCAATGTTTCTTTAAGTATGTGCGCTTTCATATTATACGCACTTAATATATAAATGTATATAACATTTCAATCACATTTAAAATTTTTATTAAAATAGTGTTTTAAATTTTTTTTATAAAATCACAAAATTGTTTTCTTTACACTTTTTGCAGAATTTGACAAAATTACAGCTTGTTTGGAACTGGAAATATAGATAAAAATATAAAATAAATAGTGAAATTTAGTTTTTATTTAGATAAAATTTAGATTTATTTTCATATATTATCATTTTTCATTTTGCATACTTTTCATTAGAAGTGCTCACTCAATTTTCAAATGAACTTTATTTACTGTATTAAGAGCAAAACTGTTGGTTATTGTTATATCATTGTGGTTTTTAAGTAAAACACGCATGTATAAATAAAAGGGATTTTAAAAGGAGCCAAAATTAAGGAGAAAGACATTATGAACATTTGTAATGTGACCTGCATAAAACAAAAAAATAGCTGGAATCTGTTTTATTTCATAAAAAAACAACCTCCATAGACATAAAAGTTAAGAAACGCTGAGATAAATGATCCTGTCTCATGTACTATTGTTCATTTAGGATCTGTGTGCTTGATACAGAGGGCCTCAGGAACATCCTCCTCTCCTCAACTAAGCTGTCTAAAAATAAATGAGAAGAGAGGAGGATGAGCAGGCGGAGAGGACGGAAGGATAAAAGAAGGAGGTTAAAGAGGGTGCAGGTGGAGTACACTTCCCTCTGATCCTTCCCTGCTCTCTGCCAATCACAGTCAAATGTGTTCTTATTAGCATGTGTCTCTGATTTGCTCACTTACAGTCTGATGGACAACCTCCACTCCTCCCTTCTTGTCTGTAACCATGTGTCTGACTATGATGAGCATGGCAGCATGTGCACTGTTGTCATGGCTGGTGAGTAAAGACTGTTTCCCTGTAGAGTAGAGTACTCTCAACATTCATAATTAGTAACACAGCTAACATGAAATGACATTCGCAACACATTTTCCTTTTTAATGTGATGTATTTTGAAGTGAACAGCTAAAAATATAGGGCGGGACTTGATTTGATCTACCGGGAATTGATTGGATTGTGAAATGTGGGCGTATCATACTGGAATGCACCCAAACTTGAATGTCTAAATAGCTATATGGCTATTATTTAACATTATCAATTAACCTACATGGCCTAGGGAATGTCATCAGAATAGAGGCGGAGCAAGTTGTTCCACTTTCATTACTAATTGTTAAGATAAATACATTTTTTCTTTGGAATTTCATGGACTGATGAAGTCTTCATAGTAACAACAGGTATGTGTTTTAGGAAAGTAGGACTGATGTACATGCCATGTTGACAAGTGATTGGGGGGGGGGGGGGGGGGGGGTTGTGTAACCGTTTTACAGTTTATGCTTTAAAATATGATGATGAGGACTGAAGAGCATTCGGAGATAACCAGGACTCCGGGATTGCAGTGCAGATTACACCCCTATTACTGATGCCGCACAGTCCAGTGCTAATCTGTCACGATTTGAGAGAGATAAGCTCAGATATGACGTCGAATGAGCTTTGGAAACCATCTACAGCCATAGAAATATTCAGGAACTAATTATGTGGGATAGCACCAGTAAAATTAACTTTACAACAATCTTTACAACAAGTTAGCAGTATTGTGTTTATTTTACTTAACCCATTTGCAATAGTTTTTCTTATTTAAAACAAAATAAAGTAAGAAATACCATAAGTAAAAAATACCATCTAGATAGATAGACTTGTATATCATTTTCAAAAATGCATTTGAGAACAGAAAAAATTGCTTATATACAGTATATTCAGAAAACATGGCAGAAATACTGATTAAAAAAAATATTTATTTTGGCCCCACTTAAGATTTAATCTTAACTACTATATGTACTTTTACTTAAATTAATAATTTAGTACAATGCACTCACATTATATGCTTAAACCTATATTAAAAAAAAAACTTAAATCTGTAATTTATTTCTGAAATTACATTTATAATTAAATGTAAATCTCTTACACCTTAAACCACCCTAACCTGACCTATGTCCTTTAACCTCAATAGCATGATTTGCAATACAATATGAGCATTTAAATACATAGTAGTTAAGGCCTCTTAATCTAAAATGGTACCAGTATTTTCTGATATTTGGCAAATGGGCTGTTGGGTGCATTGATGGCACATAGCTAGATAAATGGGACACCCTGCAATCCTGTGAACGTTTTTTGACAATGTGTGGGTGAAGGCCACAAGACTTCGAGCACACCATTTGTGAACCAATCCATCGTTTTTTAAATTCCCAGACATTGCTGCTAAATAAAGTTTCATAAATACAGAGTCTGCTCTCCGTTCAGTGACACGTCTGTAGGTCAAATCACAGCTATTAAAATTTTAAGTGCATGATAAGTTGTGATAAAACAGGCCTCGCTGTGTATGTTGAATAAACAAAATAGCGCTATTCCAAACCTGGCGTTGCCACTTTCTGACTGAAAATGTAACCTCATAACTGACTGATTTGGAGCGCTCTACATAGGCAGCAACTATACTTGTCATATTAATAGCGTTCTGCACCCAAGGCACACTTAATTCACCTCACAATTAATTTTAACACAGGCAGCATGAGAGAAACTATGTGATAAGTGATCTGCATAGCAAATTATAATAACTCTAAGCTATCAGCTTAGCTATCAGGCCCACTTTACTACTTTTGAGACTACTTGTTTCCTGCTAAGAGGATAATATTGCTGTCATGTGACTGTAGACCCCCTATAGTGCTCTGTGTGTGTGATACGTAATAGACACTGTGATTAGACAGATTGTTTAAGGTGCTTAGTGGACAGGATCTGTTATTCTCTGTATGTGGAGTAAAGTAGAGGCCTTCTGTCACCCAGAATCATTAATGTCTCTCTCTTTTTATGACCTGCGTCATCCACTTGTTTTGATTCACCTCTGACCCTGAGGTGGGCAGGTTCTTCTGTACTAGAGAAGGACAAGACGAAAGAGGAGACGGAGAAGGACATCTGGACAGAATGGTGAGTGAGAGAGAAAGGAGAAATTTTACTAGAATTCAGTCACATGGCAGAACGTAAGAACCATTTAGATTCACTGTCTGGAAAAGAGCAGCTGGAACATTCTGCTTAACATCTTATTTTGGGGTCTAGGGGAGAAATAAAGTCATACAGGTTTGGACAGACATGATGGTGATTTTCAATTTGGCTGGACAGCTATAAAAATATTTTTACTCTCAAGACAATAGTAACATTTATTTAAAGGACATTTGTGATACTGATTTTTGTGTGGTTGTCTTTAGATTGTGTAAGGTGAACATTCTCCAGTCTTAGAGGATTGGGTTTTGTCCACCTGCTCGTGTGAATTCGGGCCCACTTGGGTCATTGTTACTGGTGAGATAACCACATAATTAGTCAGCACTCATGAGATCACACTGGAGCCGCTTTTGTTCCCTTCCTCATGCTTTCGGCTCTGCTCAAAAGAGCAGCGCTGCTGGTCACCAGCATATGTTGTGTTTTTATGCCAGTATTCTGATATCCCCTCCAGGATCCTTAAAGACAGTAATTTATTAGGAGGTGTATTACACTGTGGTTTTGATCACTTCATAATTCTGGATCTTATTTTCACTTTAAACAACACTTTTGGCTATTCTTAGGAGACCAAGTATGGGGAATGTCAAGAAAATAGTCTTCCCTGTATTGTCTTTAAAATATACTTAAAGTGTACTGCTGAATGTATACTGAAAGCATGTTCAAAAGCGGATCCTGTTCACTGGTGGCCTTTTTAAAGGCCGATCACGTACCAGCGCTGCCTCATGTGTCTGGGCCGAGACTACGCTGAGGCGGCGTTTGTGAATGGTTCATGCGTTCATTGCAAACTTTCCGGGGAAGTTCGTTGGGCTGGGTGAAGTGTCGGCTATGCTCTTCTGAGCCGCCGAGGGGATAGGATTGGAGGTACCTTAGGTGCCCCCGTCAGATCCTTCGAGGCTGGATGACTAGTTCCTGAGGTCTAGGACTAGAAGTTGCTGAAGTGGCACAAGACAGCGGTTCCTCTCAAAACTTTTCAGAAGCTCCATGGCACTCTTCAGATTAGCATTTTCCTGGAGTGTCGCCACCTATTCAGCCCGTGGTCTGACTCTGCTTTCCTACGGGCCGGAGTCCACCTAAGACAGGTGTCCAGGCATGTCATGGTCAACACGGATGCCTCCTCCATGGGTTGGGGTGCTGTGTGCAATGGGCAAGCAGCCTCGGGTCCCTAGACAGGCGTCCGACTGCTTTGGCACATTAACTGGCTTGAGTTGTTGGCTGTGTTTCTGGCCCTGCGTCACTTCCGACCGATGCTGCGCCACAAGCACGTGACGGCATTAGCATACATCAACCGACAAGGTGCTCTATGCTCCCATCGCATGTCACAACTCGCCTGTGGAGTCAGACGCGGCTGAAATCGCTGCACGCTGTTCATATTCATAATATCTGTAGGGCTGCAAACTGGGCGACACCCAACACCTTTGCGAGGTTCTACAACCTTTGCATAGAGGCTGTGTCCTCCGGCTGGTGTTGGCTTGCCGCGCCATTCCCACAGGATCTGTGTGCTATCTCTCAGATGTTTCCTCCGGCCTCCTCCTGACTGTGTTCCTACTGGAGCTCCTTCACCCAGTAGGTTGTGGCTACAAATCTCAATATAAGGCAGTGTTTCCCTTCATATATCCATAACTTTATTGATATATTGAGTTATTCAAAGTTCCACATGTAGAAATGCAAGTATAGTAACATGTGCTCTGCCCCCCAACTTCTGCTTCAGTTACGACTGGCATCCCTGTGGGGCACCCCAAAATTTGGCCCTCAGGGTGTTGGGAAGGTTGGGGCATCTCTGTGTAATGTGACCTCAGGGTCATGGCTTTTTCCACGGGTCTGTTCCCATATGTAACGTCAGAGTGAAGGGGAACGTCTAGGTTACGTAGGTTACGTAGGAGACGTTACATATGGGAACTCGTATGAGAGACCAATCACCTTTGAGCTTTAAGAAAAGGCCAATTAACATTGGCGTGCTGTGATTGCATCCAGCTGCACCTCATCACTACGTGAGTATAAGAGAGCATGGATGCAGTGCAACGACAGGTTTTCGCTGAGGAGCCAAGCCGGCATCAGCGCAACCCACGTAACGACCCATGAACCTAGACGTTACTTGGATTGACAAAGCAAAATTTGCTAGTTAAGCTGTTAAATTATTTATTACAGTACTTGTGAATCAGCTTGATCTGCTAAATTTTAATAGCCCAAAACAGGATGGCTATGCTGGTTAATGGGATACATTTTCATTTCAGCATCATTTTATTAGGAAAATTCATTTAATGGCAGCCTCTGACATAACAGAACTATTGAGTTTTATCCAAGTAATATTTATATGTGCGTGTGTACATGTGTACAGTATGTGGCATTCCCTATGGGGACCCAATGAGGAAACAAGCAAATAATACAGAATTATCTTTTTTTTTTTTTAAATAGCATAAAGTTTTGTGTGAGGGATAGAGTTAGGGTATGAAACATAGAAACATTAATGTGTGTGTGTGTAAAAGAGAGCAGATATACCATTGACTTTGTCCTTAGAAAAAGGATTAGATCTTGTGTTGTAGGACGTTTCACTACAGGCAATTTGATTGGTTGATTTAGCATGTCATACTGCTTTTGAAAGGATCAATGTGGAAATTGTTTTTCAATTCATGAGCCTGGAGCTTGTATACATGAATCCTTGTGTTAGTGTGTGTGTGAAGCATAAATAGCATGACTAACAGATGTGGAGGAGGGGCTGTGATGTCGTGCTGCTATTTATAGACTACCTTACATCGTGAATTTTCTGCTTGTGCGTATTTTGAGGGCATGGGGGCTATCAAAAGAGGGGATTAAGTTGAAGGAAAAAATCTCCTCTCATCAAATTCATCATGAAATGCTTTACACACACTTCTGCCCAGATACAGAAGCCTACAGAGATTACACTAAGCACTAACATTGAATTCTAAGGTGCATATGTGCAGGCCTTTGAGTACAATAAAATGCACTTAGAACAGGCAATATGTGTGTGAAACACACACATACATGAAACCAAATCTGGCAACCAATATTATGCTGATTTGATATTTTGTGCTTGCGTATATCTGCCTTCATGCTTTATTATATATGCGATACAGAGAGAGAAACCGAGAGTAAAATGATGATGTGTCTAAAATCCAGCCACAGCACTTTTTCAAACTAATGGAGCAAAAGTGACATTATCTTCAGGGTGTGGTGTGTATCTGTACACCCTGTGCTTTATAATAAGGAAAAAAGTTTATCATAAGCAATGATCGATGAGCTACTGAACCGTGTAGTACACACATGTGCATGTGTTCTTTATCACTACAGAATTAATTGTCAACACAGCAGTTTCAGCAGTGCTAAATGCTAATAAAACCTAAGAACCTGCACCTGGAAAACTAGCAAGGGGTATCTGTTTTCGCCACTTCTCCTTCCCCATTCAGCTGACTGAGATACAAAAAAGAACAAAGACTGCATCTCCTCTCCTGCAGCTTTCAGAAAACTAAAATAAATAGAAGAAATTTGAATATTTTAAAAAGGAGACAGAGGCTAGTTAGTTGGCAGTATCCTGTAACTCTTAAGGTTTTAACTCAAAAGTTCTACGTTGTATTTTGTTTAAATGTATATTTGTGAAATTGTTCTTACTAAAAATGAAATCCAACATCATTATCATCATGCACAATAGCATACATTGTGTATAACCATGGTGGATTTAAACTAAAGGACAAAGCTATTTTTGGTCATTTTTATGTTAAATGTTACCAATTCCAAAATTCTTTACTTACAATATTTGTTGACCCAAATAGCTAACATTAGGCTGTTTAACAGCTTTGCAACTACCCCATATATTGTGACAACATGCCCCACTATTTGCCCCTCAAAAAGACAGTTCACCCACAAAAAGACATTTCTGTCATTAATTACTCGACCTCATGTCATTCCAAAACTTTAAGACCTTCATTATTTGGAACACAAATTTAAATATCCTTTTAAAATCTGAGAGCTTTTTGACCCTGCATAGACAGCAAAGACCACATTTAAGGCCCAGAATGGCCCATAAATAATAAGTATCAAAGATTGCATGGAAGAGTCTTTTATGCCTGTTTGTTTGTTTTTGCACACAAAAAGTATTCTCGTAGCTTTATAATATTAAGGTTGAACAACTGATGTCATGTGGAATACTTTAAAGATGTCTTTACTTCTGGGCCTTGAATGTTTCAGTTGCTTTGCTGTCTATGAAGGGTCAGAGAATTGAATTGAATTGTATCCGACATATCTACATTTGTGTTTCAAAGATGAACAAAGGTCTTACAGGTTTGGAATGACATGATTAATAATAATTAATGACAGAATTAAATTTTGTGGGTGAACCACCTTTAAAGATGAACCTGTAACTTCTTTTATGTGCAGTAATGGTGGACATGTTCGGGTTTCGTAGCAGTTTGTGGTTTGTGTCAGCAGAAACAGATTTTCTAAAATAAAAACATCATGGGATGTATTCACTGGAGTTTATGCATCTCAAATAAAGGTGTTGGTTTCACTCAGAAATTGCTTATAAATTACACAGATAATAAGTAAACAACAAGTATACACTAACTTAAATGTAACAAATGTCAAAATATAAAGAATGTATATTATTAATATTCCAAAAATATGTTTTATTAACAAATGTAAAAACCTAAATCAGTTTTAGAGTGTTCTGTGTACAGCAAAGTGCACTTTTGATTTATGAACAGACCTTTTTTTCATGTCAGATTAATAGTTTAGTAGCTGGCTGACACATTAAGTGTGTCTGTGGCACAAGACATATAAAGAGTTTATTGTTAGCTCAAAAGCCTTGAGGATTTGGAATCACATTTTACACAAAGGCCTGACAGAAACAAGGAGTGATATGTTTAATCTGAACTTGATTGCTTGTTTTAAAACCCTTGGCTCGAAACCTCTCTCATCCCCCATCCTCTCTTTCCCCCTCTTTTATGCCTGTCCTCCTCTCCTTAATCCTGGTCTATTCCTATCTTGTCCTCTACTCCTTTCAGGGAAGTCATTATGCAACGAGGACGCATGGTGTGCGGTCACTTTAATCTGGAGGGGGATGACGTCTGTGCATGTGTAGACCTCTGTGCTCTTAATACTCCAACTGTCTCTGTTTCTCACATTCGTTAACTCTAATTCATTTCGCATATCTTTGAACTGACACGCAGCTTTGATTCCTGATGTACGTGATGCCGTGACCTTCACTCCTCACTTCACCCTTATACCCTGCAAGGTCGTTTCCAAGGGCACACTACTCCTACTGTTCGGCCATCTGATTGGCTGTCTACCTCTTAAAGCAAAAGTGGCCCAGTAAGCATATGACTTTCTGAATCGAGCACTGTAACCTCACGCTCCCGCAGCATCACGACAGACTGCAGAGTCAGCAGTCATGCCAACGCAGGGCTGTGCGGTTACTTAAGATGCGCCCTGCTAAAAAAAAGCACATCGCTCCTGGGAGAGAATGTTCTGTTCTCTGTCAAGCAGCACAAAACCATGTTCATATGATTAATTGGCTCAGAATACAGCTGCTGCACTCAGATATACTCTTTCTTCTGTTGTCAGTTTGCATTAAGGAAACTTATATGGGGAACTTCTTGCCACATTTAGATTCACTGTTCCTCTCTGTCACTATAGTCAGAGTTTTGACCTAGTTTAGAATCAAAAGTGATTAGATTAAGTAACATTACTGATCTAAACATTCTGTACTCTGTGTGTGTGTGTGTGTGTGTGAGTATGTGTACTATATATATATATATATAGAGAGAGAGAGAGAGAGAGAGAGATTGAAATAATTTTTTTATGCTAATAAAGGCTGCATTTATTTATTTATTTAAAAACACAGTAAAAGTGATACAGTAAAATATTATTATCATTTAAAACATATTGTTTCCATAACGTTTTAATACAATCTTTTCAGGTTTCTTTAAAAAGTTGAAACAAATAGCATTTATACATGGAATAGAAATCTCTTGTAACCTTGTAAATTTTATCTTTACTGTCCCTTTTAATTAATTGAATGCATCCTTGCGGAATATAAGTGTACATTGTTTAAAAGTTACATTTGTTATACACACATATATACTTTATATAGCCTATGTAATAGTAATCCCATCGTAATAATATTTTATATGATAGTTATATATTTCATGATACACTTACATCTTACTAATTTACTATTTGCACTTCAGGTTTGATGCTAACTGCCTTACACTGACACTGACTGTATATAGCGGATGATTTTATTCCCCTTTTATCCTGATCCCCATCTCCTTCACCTCTTCTTGGGTACTGATCCTCATCAAAGTTAATACCTTCACTCTCTTGACTATTCTGGCCACTTCAGAGATCTTGCTAATCTTAAATTTAACAGCAGATTTGAGATTATGAGGGTTTTGGTTCTCACACGCATGAATTAGCAGCAGTTCTCACGCTACTTCACACAGTGACGCAACTGTTACTGATAAAAATGAGGGTTTCTTTGACTGTCTCCCTCTCTTCCTCGATCCCCCATTTTCTGAGTCAGCATTATGACTAAGAGATAAGATCACCTGACCGCAGTTGCCATGGAGACGGATCCCCCCCCCCACCTTCTACTTCTCTCTGCAGCAGGGGTGGGGGGTGCTGCCAAAGGTTAAAGAAGGATACAGCATACATGGTGTCAGCCATTTTGGTTCTTTAAAAATTCTGAAAAAACTTTATGAGTATTGTGCCACAGACAATGCTGCCATACATTAACATTAAGGGATTTTACTGGGCCACACAGCTGATTAAAACATAAACAAGGTGCTAAATGTTGCCAAATGCAATTTAGTTTTTCAACTTTTCAGAAGACAAGATAAATACCAGTTGGCTGAATGCATACATAAACACTGATTTACAGGTTTTCTTTCAAAGCAAATAATGTGGGTGTAACAGCAAGTTTAAAATAATTAAAACACAATGTGTCTCCCCTGCATATTACAGAATTGTTTTTCATTGCAAATCAACCCACTGGTCCTATGTGTGTGTGTGTGTGTGTGTGTGTGTGTGTGCTAAATGTGTCTATATGGGAGTCTAGTTTTTGTTTCCTCTATGGCAGACAGGACGTATATTGTTATAAACTCTATGTTTACTAACAAGTAACTTAACACCCAAAATGAAGTTATTGTAATAAGGTCCATGCATTTCGTCTATGCAATTGGCCATCTCTTTAAAGTATGTCTTACTACACTGGAGGTCTATGTCATATACGTGAAGGATCTGTAGACAGTAGATCTGACTAAGATGAAAATCAAGAAACCATCAAGATGCTGTTGAGCATCTGTAATTTTTGTCTGCTTGCTGTCTGGAGTACGAGGTGTTTCCTGTATCCAGATATTATAGCCTAGCTGTGATAAAAACTGTCAGTCTGTTATACATAGTCAGACATTTATGCGTATGTTTTCTTTCAAATATGAAATTTGTGCTTATGTCCTTTGCAGGAGACATAAATAAATAGTTAAAGGGCAACTGTGTTACATTAAAGTAACAGCATGTGTTTGCTTTGTAAGCTTGACCTTTCAGGGTCACTGAGTCTGAGGTTACATTGATTAATTCTCTCCATCTTTCTCGTTCTGAAGAACTTGTGTGCAGTCGTCTGTTCTGTTTCAGTGAACTATAAATCAGAATGCATGAAGCTACCCTTGCAGTTATCATACTGTACTCAGTATTCTGGATGCTGCTAAGAAATATTTAATATATAATTCAGTAAGCGATTCAGATTTACAAGGATAGATGAAGTTAACTAACTGGTGTTCGGTATAGGACAGTTAAGAAAAGAGAAAAATAGATGGTCATAGAGAGACATGTACAGAATCTTTCATCATTCCAGAGTGAAATAAAAAAAAAAAGTCTTCAGTACAGACATGCACCACAAATAATGAAGAGACCAAAACAGGTGCACTAAAATCTGATAACTGCAGAATCACAATAAACGATATAATCCATAAAACATTGGAATCCATATAAAACACTTATCTTACAGTATTAAAGTATGAAAGGACAATTTTTAACATACTGAACATAGTGTGCTTAAGGCCTACTGCAGTGTCGGCTAGAACATCTGCTGTGCTCTCATTCTCTGACAAATGTAATACATGTATAATAGAATACACAGAAACAACAATAACCAAACACGTTTACAATACATTAATCATGCAATCACACCGATTATGACTTAGCTTATTCTTAGTCCATTTTATCAAACAAGAGATTTTCTCAGAGCACACGGTGATGCTGTGCGACTGTCACCTTTGGAATTCTGCAGTACCGCAGGAGGAGCTTTGGCCGCTTCCGATTGGTCACTTGTACCTGCTGCCTGCGCGTTTATTGGACAGATGACACGTCGATATTAAGGCGTGCGCGCGTCTATTGGCTGAGAGCGTAAATGTCGGCGTTGCTCGTGAGGTACCAGTCTATGAGGTCGGTCAGATGGAGAAGCGCATCTCTCACATCCACCGGCGCTTCTTTCCAGGCGGAGTGGTGCGGCAGCTGGCGGTGTCGCGGAGGGACACCAGATCATAAAAAGGCAGCAGTGCGGCTTCTTAGTTTTGCCGGCTTTATCGCAACTACCAAGAGCAGTGCACGAGACCGGCATCCCTGCGAAATGCACTACCTCGCCGTCGAATTTCATTTGAACATTTAGTTCGTTTAATCTCTACAAAGTTGTCAGGTTCATTAACTTAATGTTGCAACGAATAGCCTAACTTCTTTTATACCTTGACGTGAAAGAATTCCCGCCTTTAGGTCCCTCGGCAGAGGTAAAGCACTGAAACAAAGTTTTTAAACCAAGTATAATTGTTCGTCTTTCTTGAGATCCTTTTTGATGACTGACATTCTCTCTTCGTGAAAGGCTGTTACTGTCTCCATCCCTCTCACATTACCTGAAGAGAACGGACTGACTGCGCAACCATGGGGGTAAGACCGACATCTCTCTTTTTGCATCATAGCAAATAGAAAATCATTCAAACAACGTTTCCGATTAATTTTAACTTATTAAGTAAACTTTAAGTGCTGCAGAATGCAGCGTCATATGTGAAGTGACAGAATGACATTGACTTATCGTTGATTTCGAGACTGCGACAAACTGACGGGACAGGACGTTCTGGAGACACACGCTACAAATTATAGCTACGCTACTTTAAATTTGAGATCGTCATTATAAGCTATAGATGTTGAGCAGCAATTGCAGAGGAACTGCTTTTTCAAACTTTTAGATGCTGTCGTCATAGTCAGCGGAGACGCAGATAGTGTTACAGCTGATATCTCAATTGAAAGCTTGTCGATGTTGTCTGAATGGTAATATCTAGACGGTTATTTTAGTAACCTTCAAGTGCCGGTTTAATCGGGTTATGCTAGTTAAAGACTTTGTAAAGGGCAGCGCTGCGTAAAACTGTCGTTGCGTGATAAATGTGTGATGTCTCTTTCAACTTATTTATGCTAAAAAGTTGCTTGTCAGGTTGTTTTAACATGTTTTAGGACTGTTTTTTGGGGTTCCCCTACAGCTCCACATTGTCATCCCTCCCTCTGTACTTATGACCGCTGCGCGTGTCTCCAGATCTGAACAGTAAATGTGCTGAATATGAATTTGTATGTCTTTATATTTATGGACATACCCGGCATTGTTGAGTGTGTTTAAGTGACTGATGTCCTCACAATCACACACACACACACACCTCAGAGCCGGTCCGTCGCTGAAGTCCATGCGTCATAATGCGGTTACCGGGAATCTGTACTTCAACCGGCTTATTTCCTGCATCTGTGACATAACCTCGCGCGGGTAATCACTGACAGGACAGAATTAATAGATTCACTCTGAATGATGACCCGAAAAAGCTGAATTTGAATTACGGATAATGGGGAATCATCAAAGTACAGTGTGTAACTGCGGAGGGGTGAAACGAATGTCAGGCTGAGCTGCGCAATTTGCCTCCTCATGGTCTTACCGTGTTATGATCAGAAATACATGTGTATGACGGAGTGAGTAAGCAGGTGCATCCTGTGGCAGCGCGCAGAGAGGCGCAGATGCCGGTATCGAGCAGCTGATATAGTTTATGGCGGTTGCCAGGGAACCGGAGAGACCGGCTAAAGCGATTTACGCAGAAAAGATCCGTTAGAAACATTAAACATCGCGGTAGCATCTGAATGTCACAGACGCGCTGCAGTGAATGCGTCAAAACTGATGACTGCGAGCAGCGCTAAAATGATTACGTAGACACTATTGTTTGAGTTTACCTGGTTAAACGGGACGGATGTTAACAGGCATACTGGTTACTTTCGCGCAGCTTCCTTTAAGTTTGACAGCGGTGTGTTGCCGCGTATCGTGCCGGTTGCTGTCGCAGTGATGCTCGTGGCGATCAGCATCATCAGCATCCCAGCTGTTTGATTCCCTATAGGCCGTTTTCTGCGTCAAACACGAGGCGGAGTCACGCGAGTGGAAATTCCCGGTACCGGCCTGTGATAGGCACGAGATGCGGATACGGAAAGCGAATAGATGAAGTGAAATACGGTTCATCGAGGTCATGTATTCGTCGAGTTCAAATGGGCTCTTAAAGGGATAGTTCATACAAAAATGCAAAACTGTCATCATATTTGCATGCTGTTCCAAACCTGTGAGACTTTATGTCTTCTGTGGAAAATAAAAAATATTGAAAGTGATTGTCAATCCCTCACATTCATACAGATTTAATTGTAAAACCAATTAAACAACTTATTTATTAATTAAAGTAGAGTCTTGCCATTTGAAAAGACCAGCCATCAACTGGCAATCAATGTACAGTATGTGCCTGCAGAATTCATAACCTATATTTAAAATTTTATATATGAGGTTAATGACTGTTAATTCATTTTAATCCCTTTTAAATATTGCTATATGAACCCAAGAGAGATTGGACAGCTGGTGGCATGACAGTATGTACATTTCATCTTCAGACACGTGATGATGCAGCAGTATGTACATAGTGTATGTATGCAGGTGAGTGCGCAGGGGAGGGGTGTGCTGCAGCAGGACGGTGTAGCCGAGAGGAGGGGAGGGAGAGGAAGAGGCACAGATCCTGTTACGTGTAATTAGCCCGGCTGAGCTTGTGTTTCCAGAGTGAGTGTGCAGGGTTACCTGGGTTACAGATGGTACGGACAACGAGTGCCCAAAGATGAGGACGCAGAAGTGCCTGTAATGTGCAACTAATCCGTATTTAGATCATAATGAAGTGCATGATTTAATGAGATCATATAATGGGCCAAATTAGACTTGTACTGAATAGATTACTTGTTAGGACTTGTCAGGAGCTATATTTCGTATTTAAGTTTACTGGTACAGTGTTGATGTATTTGGTTTCAGGAAGTAGAAAACGTGACTGATTATATTGAATGCGGTGATGAATAGAATTTTGCATAAATATAAAGTTAAATACAAAGTTTTGGCATGACACTCTGGACTGATAGCTCTAATTGAATATGATATAATGACATCATTATCATACAGCACAGCTGATTGGTTGTCTCCTGTATTGGTAGCCAATGAGTTTGCTGCTCAAAATTCAGATACTTGGCAGTGTTTGCTGTAGAAGTAGCAGCACACTTCAGAAACCCTCTACCTCCCCCAGCTCCACCTGTATAGATCTTCTGATCATTAATGCTATGGGGGTTATTCATATATGTTGACTGAGACCTAGACCTAGATTGAATACATTAATATTGTCATGTATACTACCATGCAAATCACTTTGAAAGTTAAATATAAACATAAAATGCATATGTGTCCCCATTTAATAATGCATTTAATAAATTAATAATGTAATTAATCAATGCATGCCGTCTCTGAACATCACATCCTGAGTTAACATCCTGTTTAACATCCGGGTGGTCATGTTTCACCTTCAATTGAGCACATAATCAATAAATAAAGCCTTTTATAGCTGCCTTTAGTATGACTTTAGTATAGGATTGATATTACAGAAGCTTTTTAGCTAATTGATTCTGGAAACACCCCCACATCACGTGCCTCTTGTATCTACAGACTGTTTATCAGTTGATCAATGTTGTTGGGCCACATTTAGGGGTATGAAAGATTAGTTGTTGTAAGGGGTTAAAGCTGAAGTATGTCATTACTTTATTTACACCTTTTACTAACTTAAAAGTGGCTTGCTGATAGCTGTCTCTCCATATAATGACACATTTCGGCTGTAAGTGGGTTGGATTGGATGTGTTAGGTCTCATTATCACATTTTGTCCATGGGACGTCTGTGAGTGGAGAGGATCCTCAAGGTCAGATTACCCTCTCCTCCTCTTTCCCCAGTGTTGATGTAGTGTAACTGCCCCCTCAGGTCCATTGGTGGGGACATGTGTGGAGGGTCTGGTTCAGGTTCCACATCCACACCACACCATCATTTATTAATGCAATCCTTTGTTTGAGGAGCAGAGAAAGAACAGCCCATTCTGACGAAGGGAATTCTGGGGCACAGCTGACCATCAGCTCTGCTTTAACTAGAGCTGTAAAGAACAATTAGTGTCAGACGTCAGGGCGATTGTGACTAACCGGGAAATAAAAGTGATGAAGTGGCAAGAGAAACTGCTTATGAAGTGTGTACAGTATATGTCTGTGTGAGACAGAATAAAGAGAGGAATCCTTGGACAACTCCTTTGAGATGCGAGGAATCTGTGTGCCCTGCTGTGACTGTAGTTTGGGACAGTGATTTATTGTTCCAATCAAGAACATGCACACAGATGCCCCACACTCTGGCAAAGCTGCTTGGCTCTGCTGGGATGAGTGGATGAAGTATAGACAGATGGAAGGATAGAATAATGGATAGAGAAGAACAGGAGGGGATATAGAGGTAATACTTTAACAAGAGGGATTATAGATTTTGTTTAAAGTTAATTTTAGAAAGCGCCGACCAAATGAAATTATATTGCAACCTTTCTTTTCTTTTCTTCGGTCTTCTGAAAGTGTGTGTATGTGTGTGTCCATGTGTGTGTCAGTTGAGCTGTGCTTGGGTTATGTGAGGATTCTGGGTAAAGGAATTAAAGCCGGATCTCATCATTGTAATTATTTAATCTCAATATTCTTTATACATAAAGGAGTTTTTTTCATCGGTTTCAACCAGTGATTCTGAAACTAAGAGTGTCAATATGTTAAAATTCCCATATATCCAGGTTTTCCTGAAAAATTCCTGGAAATTTCTTTCTTAAGTAAAAATGGTTATTTGAAAGAATAAGTTTGAAGAAGTGTTATAAGTACATAGAAATATTCTGAATTATGTTTGTCTACAAATAAATAAGACATATAAAGCATATAAACATTATATATATATATATATATATATATATATATATATATACAATAAATAATTATTTTGCATATTTGAGGCCTTTTGATTGTATAATTATATGTTATATAATTTCCTCAGCTTTTGAATTTAGGTGTAAAGATTTTATTTATATGTGGTATTCAGATAGAAAACTCTGCAGCAAGTCTGGCTTTTTTTGTGATGGAGATGATTCAGGAGGAGCTAATCCGAGAGTGCTGTAATCAGATTATTTATTCTGTACTTTGAGGCCCAGACCTAGCTTGGTCTACATCTCACAGCGTAACAGATGGTACAGCAAGGTCACTTACACACACACACTCATTCAATCACACACTGGATGAAGTGTTTAGTGTTATCTGCTCTTGAACAAGTACTTCATGATTTAAGGTCAGCCTCCCCAGTGTCATACACACTAATACACACTCATGCCAGATCAAACAGACCTTTTTATGGCTGTATCGACATGTGTAAAAGTCATTGGTACACTCATAGTAATATATCACACACGAACAGCACTCTAAGGGTGGTATCGATGTGTCTGCTGCAGTAACAGCTGTTTAAATGCTTTGTAGAGCTGGCACTGTTCTGCCTGGAGATATTTATCAGAACTAATAGCTAGACAGGGAAGACAAGATCTGCCATGGATTCCCTCTGGTCCTGAACATTTTGTTTGTTTCTGGGTTTTTAGATGGAAAACTAAATGACTAAAGTGGGATGCAGTCCTCATGCTAGAGAGGGAGAGGCTGATAAAGAGAAAAGAGTGATCTTGCTGCTGGCAGATGTGCTGCTTCATGTTCTGTGAGAATCAAGCTAGGTTGGACATTTTATTGGCTGGCATGCAGCATCGTAACTTATAAAATAATACACAATGGTGTAAAAAAATGTAAAAAATGGTTTTCTAGCTGTTCTAATAGTGGTTTTGTTGTTGCATGTTGCGCTGCATTAAAAAAATTGTTTTCAGAGACTGCAATACGTTTCTTTAATAAAAAATAAAATTCACTTTTACTGTCACTTTTGATCAGTTAAATGCTTATTTTCTGAACAAATTGATTAAAAAAAGAAAAAAAAAATCATATTTCGTATATATCGTATTGAAGTGACCATTCAGTTCTGTCCTGAAGTCTGAATGTAGTCGTATGTGTATTAATAAAAATTAGGACATTTGTGATAAAGTATATGTGTGCAGTTTTTATGTAAGAATGTAAAATCTGTCCTCTCACACTGAAAGCTTTTAAGGACACGATGACACACACACCCTGGAGAATCGGTGTGCTTTTTACACTTCTGTGAACACTAACATTCATGAAGGCTGCAGTGCTCTGGCAAACTCTAGTAGAGCTTTGCTCTTCCCATAGGGAAGGTTTGCTTTGCTTATTTACAGACTAACTTACATTGTCATAATCACGAGGACAAACACGGCAAGGAACCAGCGGGTTAAACTTCATTTTCAGATTTTTTTTCTAATTTTCATTTTTTATCATGAATAGGCATTTTTCCAGTTATGTGAATATGTTATTGGGTAGCCGAAAATAAATAAATAAATATATTTAAATCAATTTATTAATTAATTTATTTTTTGCTATCCAATAACATATTCACATAACTGGAAAATGCATATTGATTATAAAAATTCAGATGACTCATTCGGTACTGCAGATTTTGGTCCAATTACGTTCTCTCAAGAATCACAATGTCCCTCACCATAAAAAATAAATACCACTCACAACCATAGAAAATATGAGAGGAAAGAAAAATGTGCTTTTTAAAATGTTGTGCTCTCTCTTTCTCTCTCTTTGTTGCAAAGTCTTTTGTAGGACATACAAGTCCCTGAGCTCAACCGCCACACACTTTTCCTCTCCTTGTGTAGAATGTGAACATACATGTACACACACACACACACACACGTGCAGACTGAATGCGTCCTTCAGTTTCAAGAGCATCAATAATTTGTGACAAGAGTTCAGAGGACAGACCTCAGTCACTGTCTCTCTCTCTCTCTCTCTGTGTGTGTGTTCTGACTTACACAGTAGAAATGTCAGTAAGTTGGCGTGTAATTCCAGCCCACCATCTCTGGTTCTCTCACAGAGCAGTATGTTATTCTCAGTCAGTAACATTACCACAAGAGCACAGTTATATCTCATCTGGAATTAGATAACAACTGTTACCGCTTACTGACACACACCTAAGACTTCTACTGTAAACCACACTGTAATTTAAATCACATAAATATAGCAGATGAAGTAACTTTTGCATCAATTAAATTTTTGTACAATAAATTTGAGAGAGGAAAAAATCAAAGTCAATGGATCTTCAGTGGAGCTTCCATGAACAGGTGTGGCAAAAAGTTTTGGACCCTGATCTTCTTGTCTACTCCGTGTCTCTCCACATGAGCTTTACTCAAAGTTAATATTAATCTTGTATCTCTCTAAATTCACATCAGGTTTGTCTGTGAGAGAAAGAGAATGCTCTTCTCCCGTTTCTGCTCTGTTCATACGCCGCAGTGCAGGTATCATTGCAGATGTATCTGCGGCAGGTGCCCCACACACACACACACACACGTCCACCTTCACATCAAAAACACACACCTACTATAAAAGCATAAAAAGTATAGACACATATGATATAGCATACATTATTTTTCTGTATTTTGCTTTTTAATCTATTTTCTCTCGTTCTGGTTTTTCCTCCCGTCTCATTTCTCTTCATCGTTGCCTTTGTTCTTGGTGTGTGTGTGTTGAGCTGTTTTTAATTTCATGGAGATGAAAGAGGACCCGTGTGTTTGCAGTGTATCCAGGTGTGTCGAGTTTTTTTTTTTACAAGCTTTTAGCCACTGTTACAAAGTCAAACTCTGAAAGCTCCTAAGATGTGCTTGTGACAAGATGTTTCATCTGTAAGATCAATGTGAGCTGATAGGGGTGATCCTCACTTTCTATTCATTTAATTATTGAGTGGTGTCACCTACCACACACGCACTTGCTATTGTCACAGGATCTGTGGCGCTGTTGTGTGTCCCGTGCAGGCTGGTTAGAAGGTCACTGTGTGTGTGTGAGTGTGTGTGTGTGGGGGGGTTTTGGGCAGGTGGTGTGATGCTAAGAGTCATCAGGCATTAAATGCAGCCGCTGACGGCGACAAGCTCTCACGCTGAGAGAGCAGCAGGTCAATATCTAATTACCACACAGGAAGTGGCATATATTCCTCTGTCAGTCCCTCTTTCTGTCTGCTAATCTCTCTCTCTCTCTCCCTCTTTAGATATCTCTCTTAGTTGGTCAGCTCTTCTCTCGTTCCATCTGTCCCGTCTTTTGTTTCTGCTCTTATCCATCCATCTTCTTCTCTCACGTTCACGTTCTCATTCTCTTTTAATAGGCGTCACCTGGCTGTGTGCGTGAGTCTACGTCTTTCGGTGTGAAGCTGGCGAGTCGCCTGACCGTAAACATGCAGATAAAAACCTCAGTCAAATGTCGTGTTGTGTTTAGCTTTGTATTTTTTGCTTGAATTTGCAAATTTAATCAAAAGACATAGGTCTGTTTTGGATTGCTGATAAAACCTCCTCTTGCACATGTAAAGACATTTTGAATAATAAAGAAAATTCTGCAGGCACTTTTTTTGCATTTCTCTTCTGATTTTTTTGACAAAACAAACAAACAATAGTAGAGGTACGTTATGTACTACTTTTAATCATACTCATAATTACCAAATTGGCCTGGTTGTCTTCATACATTGACCAGAAGGGTTTCCACTCATCCAGAACCTCGTGTGAGAGGGTTTTGCCTCAGTCATTTCCTGGAAAGGGATTCACTGTTCTCCTATCGACAGCATTACAGGAATAGTTCTTTATTCCCTGGAGCAAGGCATGTTGGTTGTTCTGGAACCTCAGTATTGATCAGTCGTGAGGTCAGATGATACACAGTTTCCTGCCCCACTAAAATAGCACCACCTGAGCCTCATGGGAGCCATCTTGGCTCTGCTGGATTTATTCTGCTCTGCAGTCTTTTCCAGTATGATAGGATTACACATCCGGCCAATAAAAACATTTACTGGAGGATTTATTAAAGAAGGTGTATTATGATAGAAAGGTCAAAACTGTCGATGACAGAATAATTATCTCCTTAGGCTCAATATTTCTAATCAGATGAAATCATCAGCCTGCTAGATGAAAACAGAAGTGGAATATTCTCTGAAGTCTGAGCTTTGATCTCTGTTTTGATTTAGATAAAGAACAAAGGTGAAAAATTAGATTTAAGATGTTTTGAAGCACCCTCTGAACTGTTTGTGTTTCATGAAATATTTTCGACTTTCATGTCACTGTGATCTGAAACAGACACATGTTCAACCTAATCAGAGTGTCTTTGATGAACAGCAAGAGTCTTTGTGATGCCACACTCTCTCAGCAAATTAAATGAGGTTAAATGACCTCTTTGAGGTGAGCGGTTATGTTTGGACACTTCCCATGACACTTCCTCAGTGCAAGCTTTTTCCAGTTTAGACAGCTCTTAACATTTAGTTTAATCTAGGACTAGTCTTAATCCCTGTTCAGGAAACTGAGTTAATGAGCTGATTTTTCTCTGTGTTGTAGTATGGGCGATCGGATAGCTATCGCGTGGCCACCACGCAAGATAAGGATGATAAAGATTCTCCAAAGAAGAAGAAGGGGGGGAAGGATCTTGATGATCTGAAGAAAGAAGTCCCCCTGGTAAGAATCACCCTGACAAAGCAGCATGGTAGCAGTCTTTTATCTTTTGTTAATTTTGTCTTTTACTTTCTATTCCAGACAGAACACAAGATGTCCGTTGAGGAAGTGTGCCGGAAATTTCAGACAGATATTGTTCAGGTAAACACAAATTCTTTAGTGTTTACTAAAACCCGATTTCCATGTTTGATAAAAAACAAATAAATAAACAAAAAAACACCCTGGTCCATGTGTCCAAAATGTTTACATATAATAGAGCAAAAAATCCTCACCCAAGTATGAACACATCATTGGTTTTAAAAATGACTGTTTTGCTGCACTTCTCTTTATTGACCACTAGAGAGCTCCAGACTCTGTATGACACATGGGATACACGCACTAGCTGTAATCATGACAGAGCTGTTTGTTTTCAAACTTTTCAATTAACAATTTATTTTAGTAGGTTTAGTAGATTTATAGAATATTAGTAATTATTATGAATTTTAGAAGATACTTAACTGTGATTAATATAATCATTCAAGAAGTGTCTATAACTGTTATTCAAATTATTCAATTAGTTTCTGGCTGAAAAAGTAAAAGGTAGAAATACAATGGCAATTTTACATCTATTTTGTAGCACTAAGATTATGTTAATTAGATTGTGTTAATTAGATAATTAGATTTTGTTCATTTATTTATCTATTTAATTTTATATTTTATATATTTGTTCATAAGTAAGCAAGAAAATCAGTTCTGCTTTATTTAGTATTGCATTTTAAATGAATAATTTGTTTTGGGAATGACTGTTGTGCTACTCATTATTGAGCACTATGGAGCACTATGCTCTATGTAATACATATAATGCATTCTTTTTGATTAATATACAAATATAAGTGTATTTCAAATCATTTTAAGTCATCTTGTCTAAAATAGACACTTATTAGTACACTTTATTCTTGATATGTTCACACAGTGGATACTTAAAATAAAACTTTGAATTTGCATTTGAATGTAACGTTTGCTAATGATTAATTCAATTTAATTTTTGCATTTTAGCTGCTTGTTTGAAACTTACATTAACTTAGTCATTTTAGGCAACTATCTCTCCTTCTCTCTTCACAAAAGGGTTTAACTAATGCGAAGGCTAGAGACTTTCTGGCAAGAGACGGCCCAAATGCTCTGACCCCGCCTCCCACAACACCTGAGTGGGTGAAGTTCTGTCGTCAACTGTTCGGAGGTTTCTCCATCTTGCTGTGGACCGGAGCCATTCTCTGTTTCCTGGCCTACGCCATTCAGGCTGCTACTGAAGACGAGCCTGCAGGAGATAACGTGCGTATACATGCACACGCTAGCAGCTAGTGTCCTGTTTCACTGAATCCACATTCAATATGAATACATGAATATAACATTTGTATGCATCGTCTTTGTTCTCCTCTCAGTTGTACCTGGGTATCGTGCTGTCTGCTGTGGTCATCATCACCGGCTGCTTCTCTTACTTCCAGGAGGCAAAAAGCTCCAAGATCATGGAGTCATTTAAAAACATGGTGCCCCAGGTACTGGAAACACTTCATGCAAATCTAAAATACACAGAAACACAAAGAAACAGTGAGTAAAAATTACTCTCTTTTTATCCACAGCAAGCGTTAGTTATCCGTGAAGGAGAGAAGATGCAGATCAACGCTGAGGAAGTGGTAGCAGGAGACCTGGTAGAGGTCAAAGGTGGAGACCGAATCCCAGCTGACCTCAGAATCATCTCTTCTCATGGCTGCAAGGTTTGTGGTTTATAAATTTCAGGGTTTTTTCACCTCAAAAAATTGGTGATTTTTTGGTCTTGTTTCCAGGCAGAATATCTAGAAATTCTTAAATCAAGAGGGATTTAATATTGTCTTGTTTTCAGAAAAAATTGTCAAAATTCCAATGGGATAAGTACAATTATGTTTTCTGTTTGAAATAAGATTTTGTGTCTCTGATATCATACGTAGGTGGATAACTCCTCCCTCACCGGCGAATCAGAACCTCAGACGAGATCACCTGACTGCACTCATGACAATCCTCTGGAAACCCGTAACATCGCTTTCTTCTCCACTAACTGTGTGGAAGGTACGGCGAAGTGTTGAATTTGTCTACCCTTGAAAAAGTCAAGTTCCGAGGCGTAATGTTTTTTTGTTTCTCTGTCAGGCACTGCTCGTGGTATTGTGGTCTGCACCGGTGATCGCACCGTGATGGGCCGCATTGCCACGCTGACCTCAGGACTGGAGACGGGAAAAACCCCCATCGCCAAGGAGATCGAGCACTTTATTCACATCATCACAGGCGTGGCTGTCTTCCTAGGAGTGACTTTCTTCATTCTGTCCATCATTTTGGGATACTCCTGGCTGGAGGCCGTCATTTTCCTCATCGGAATCATTGTCGCTAATGTGCCTGAGGGTCTGCTGGCTACCGTCACTGTGAGCACATGCAGTCATATACGCATACAGTTCAGTAAGGATAGGAACTAGGGGTGGGTGATATACCAGTAGAAACAATTAACGGTGGAACATTTGTCAGTCAGTAGAGATTTTGGACTATTGTCTCTATTTGCGGTTACACGCTCATGTGAAGTTGATGTGCTATGTAGTCATGTAAACTTGAGAAATTACTCTGAAATTAACTATTTTGTGATTTTAAAAAATTCTGATAATCTCATTCCCAAATGAATCACTCTCATTCTCAATGAATGATTTTTAGAGCCTTTAGGTATTTTTTAGTGAAGCAGAAACGTTTAGCATGACCAATGTAGTCCAATATAGCGCAGTGCAGTCAAAATACTCTTTTATTGCATCAACACATAAAGTGAATTTAGAACAGTTAATATGTTGCACCTAAACAGACATGTCACCTACATTAGTGACATGTTTGCTTAAAAACTTTTTTGCAAAAAATGTTTAAATGTATTTATTTAAGATGATCAAATCATAATAATATATAAATATATATTCCAAATATTCCTTCATCAAAACCACTCAAATAATGGATAATGGAATTATCAAGGAACTGGAACAATTTAGAAAAATTTGATATTTTTTGTAATTGAATTTATGTCTCTAATGTCTCTTTAATCTCAGGTGTGTCTCACTCTGACGGCAAAGCGTATGGCTCGGAAGAATTGCCTGGTTAAGAATCTGGAAGCTGTGGAGACACTCGGCTCCACCTCTACTATCTGCTCGGACAAAACTGGAACTCTGACCCAGAATCGAATGACCGTCGCACACATGTGGTTTGACAACCAGATCCATGAAGCTGACACCACTGAAGATCAGTCTGGTTTGTTCTTTTCTTCATTTTAAGAGTCGAATGATGATCTAGTCTTACCCACTTTATGACACCAGATTTTCCCTCCAGAGTCTAAGTTGATCTGTTTTTACAGGTGCGTCATTTGATAAGAGCTCAGTGACATGGGTGGCTCTGGCTCGTGTGGCGTCTCTATGTAACAGGGCTGTGTTTAAGGCGGGACAAGACTCTCTGCCCATCCTAAAGAGGGATGTTGCGGGTGATGCCTCTGAGTCCGCCCTGCTCAAGTGTATCGAGCTATCCTGTGGCTCTGTCAAGATGATGAGAGAGAAGAACAAGAAAGTAGCCGAAATCCCATTTAACTCTACCAACAAATACCAGGTTTGTTATCCGTTACTGATTTTCAAAATCAAACTGAAAAAATGTATATACTGTAGGTTTCAATCAATGGAAAAGCTGGGGTTCAATGAACAAGCAATAGCACATTGGGTAGTGCAAATATTGTCGTTATTGTGAAAATAGTGGAACTTACTTTTGTTTGGTTCTGTTAAAAGACTAAATGTAAATGTGAAATCAAATGTGGATAATAAAGTGTCTGGAGCAGCATAGAAAAGGAGAGTAATCACAAGCTTAGTTAAGCGTAGTCTTCCCTCTTTCCATATGTTTCCCTCAGTTGTCCGTCCATGAGACAGAAGACCCCAATGATAACCGCTACCTGCTGGTGATGAAGGGGGCACCAGAGCGCATCCTAGATCGTTGTTCCACCATAATGTTGCAGGGTAAAGAGCAGCCCATGGATGAGGAGATGAAGGAGGCCTTCCAGAATGCCTACCTGGAGCTTGGAGGACTTGGGGAGCGAGTGCTGGGTGTGTATATATAGTAGTATTACACAGCGCTCTAGAATACTCAAATCTGATTGGTCAGTCACAGAATTCTATGTCAGATATTTTTGTATAATGGTCGCTAAACTGCATAATTGACCATTGTTCATTTTGTACACATTAAAGGGATAGTTAACCCAAAAATGTAAATTCTGTCATTAATTGCTCAGCCTCCAAACCTGTAAAACCTTCAGAACACAAATTAAGATATTTTTGATGAAATTTGAACTACTTTTTTTACATTGATAAAACAAAAATAACAAAAAATAATGTCATATCCACAAGAAAAGCAGTAGAGACAAAAATGTCAAAGATTTTGTTTTTTTAAAGCAAAAAAAGCTTGTAGCTTTGTAAAATGACATTTGACCGACTGATGTCACACAGACTACTTTGTTAATCAACTTGGTACTTTTGGGTGATTTGTTTTTGTGAGTTTAAGTGGCTGTGTAATAAACAGGGAAATATATCATTGCTGCAAAATAAACCCATTTATTATAAACGAATGGTTATAAAACATAACCACCTTAAAATCGAGTATATATAAATATTATTTTAAATTAAATGAATATAAATTATATTAAACTATATGCATCAAAGGTTTGGAATATTTTTTTCATTTTTTTCCCAAACTGAATAAATTGCATTTTAAACTATATCCAAATAGAAAACAGTTCCTTTAATTGTACTAATAATTAAGAATATTACTGTTTTTACTGTATTCTTCATCAAATAAATAAATAAATCAAGAAATATTGTTCAAAACATTAAAAAAGTCCATTTTATATATAAATATATCAAATATGTGTAAACTTGCCTTCTTTACGCAGGATTCTGCCACCTCTTAATGCCTGAGGACCAGTACCCCAAAGGCTTTGCCTTCGATACAGACGATGTGAATTTCCAGACAGACAACCTTTGCTTTGTGGGACTGATGTCAATGATCGACCCGCCCCGTGCTGCCGTGCCTGACGCCGTGGGAAAGTGCCGTTCTGCTGGAATCAAGGTCATCATGGTGACAGGAGATCACCCCATCACTGCCAAGGCCATCGCCAAGGGTGTGGGCATCATCTCAGAGGGTAACGAGACTGTGGAAGACATCGCTGCCCGCCTCAACATCCCCGTCAGTCAGGTCAATCCCAGGTAATGCAACGACCAGCACTATATGCAAACGGCACCTCAAAATGCATAGAACCAAATTTCACTTTACTACAAACACATATTCATCAGTATTTATTGTGTGTTTTAGAGATGCCAAAGCTTGCGTAATTCATGGAACCGATCTGAAGGATTATTCTCAGGAGCAAATAGACGAAGTTCTGCGGAACCACACGGAGATTGTGTTTGCCAGGACGTCTCCTCAGCAAAAACTCATTATCGTAGAGGGTTGCCAGCGACAGGTAAGCACACATCTTGCATTTCAGGATGGTTTATGTTCTTTAGTCCTCCAAAAGTCCTTTGTAATTTTAATAATGCCCAGATTATAGCTTTCTACATGTCCTGTTTGTATTTCTGTCACTTAGGGGGCCATTGTGGCTGTAACAGGTGATGGTGTGAACGACTCTCCAGCCCTGAAGAAGGCTGATATTGGAGTAGCTATGGGCATTTCAGGGTCTGATGTGTCTAAACAGGCCGCTGACATGATTCTGCTGGATGACAACTTTGCCTCCATTGTTACTGGAGTAGAAGAAGGTGAGCAAGACAATTGGAAACTAGTGAATTGAAAGGCAGGACTGATGCTGTCAAACAACACATGAAAATGCATTTCTCCCCATGCAGGCCGACTCATCTTTGATAATTTGAAGAAGTCCATTGCGTACACCCTGACCAGCAACATCCCTGAGATCACCCCCTTCCTGTTCTTCATTATCGTCAATATCCCTCTGCCCCTGGGCACCATCACCATTCTCTGCATCGACCTTGGAACTGACATGGTAAGCACGAAAAAAAGAAAAGGAAAACAGGAGTAATAATGACCTCCTCTCACACTAGTAGACACTCACACAAACCTGAACATCTATCTCCACAGGTTCCTGCTATTTCCCTGGCTTATGAAGCTGCGGAGAGTGACATCATGAAGAGGCAGCCCAGGAACCCTCAGAGAGACAAACTTGTGAATGAGCGTCTTATCAGCATTGCTTACGGACAAATTGGTTAGTCACAAATAACTTTGAAACTACTGATATTACAGTGAAAAAAATTAAATAGTGAATTCCAGGCCTGAAAAAGGCATGGTAATTAACAAAATATCATTACAGGAAAAGTAGTTTAAGTATTTAAAAAGAACTTAAAAGAAATATAAAATAGAATAAATGTATTATATTAGTTCGTTACTCTAGGTCTTCTGTGTCACATGATCATTCTAATATGTTAATTTGCTTAATATTATTATGGAAATCATGTTTTAGAATTCATTAATGAGTAAAATAAAACTTATATTTGAAATATAAATATTTTGAAACATTTCAGATGGTTTTAATGTCACTTTTGATCAGTTTAATGCATCCTTGCTAAATAAAAGTGTTCTTTTAAAAAAATATATATATCATTGATCCCAAATTTTCAAACAGTAGTGTAGCATATATATGTATAATTTAAACATTATAAGGCTAAACATGGAGCATTACACATTTGTACAGATCCACTCTCCTACAGATTTACTCATAGTACCATTAACAAAACTAAATATCACAAACAGCGTTTGACTGTTAAATCTTTTTGTAAAGAAATAATAAAAAAAATGATATAACAGATAAGTATTAAAATTGTGTGTGCAGGTATGATCCAGGCTTTAGGCGGTTTCTTCAGCTACTTTGTGATTCTGGCTGAGAACGGCTTCCTGCCTTCATTGCTTGTGGGTATCAGACTGAATTGGGATGACCGTTCGATGAACGACCTGGAGGACAGTTACGGACAGCAGTGGGTGAGTGTTTTCATGTGCTGTGGAAGTGTTAAGATCTCATACATGTCTCATGAGAGGTCCAGAGATGTTTCCTTGCATGTTTTAAGATGTTGTGTTCATGTTCTCCAGACGTACGAGCAGAGGAAGATTGTGGAGTTCACATGTCACACAGCCTTCTTTGTCAGTATTGTGGTTGTACAGTGGGCTGATGTCATCATCTGCAAGACCAGACGCAACTCAGTATTCCAGCAGGGCATGAAGTAAGTTCAGGAAGTGCGTGCACATTTATGTGTTCGTATTCACAAGAACGTTTGATCTAATTTTGTTTGTCCTTATACAGGAATAAGATTCTGATCTTTGGGCTGTTTGAAGAAACAGCTCTCGCTGCATTCCTCTCATACTGCCCGGGCATGGATGTGGCCCTCAGGATGTACCCGCTCAAGTGAGTCTAACACACACATGTGCACAAAAGGGATTTTCCTGCTGCAAGTACACATCCTCAATATATACCTCAAAGGAAATTTGTTTTGGGTCAGTAAGGTCTTTTTTGCTTTGTTTTTATCCAGGGAAAAAAGTTTTATGAAAATGTTTCTTGATTACCAAATCAGAATTTTAGAAAGATAATATGACACTGAAAAGTTCAGTTTTGCCATCACATGATATATATTATATTTATACATTTAAACGTATTAAAACTTTAATTATAATAAACAGCATTTTATAAGATCCTCTCTTTTTTAAATGTAGTAAAACTACAGTATATACTGCCTTACTATGTAATGCCTTCTTCACAAAACATTTCCAATAAATGTTAGATAAAAATGCATACAGTAGCAATTCACGCTTCTCATGTGTCACGAGCAGGAGGCGAGGAGACGTGCGGGATCATATGCAAACTACTTTATTGAAGAGCAGAGTGATACAGGCAGGGT
>JAUCMS010000028.1:9244563-9256789 GCA_032357445.1 Enteromius radiatus | reverse complement strand
AAAACTCTTAAATGTCCTAAATTAGCAAAGATCTAGTCCTGGCTTAATCTAATTCCTGTACGGGAAACCGGCCCTCAATGTACAGCTTACAGATTTAATGCTCATAGTCAAACTTTATAATACATATTTATATTTATATTATATTATTATTATTCACAATGTATTACACATTCATTTCTTATTCCTGTTATTGAGCTTGCAAATCTTCATGCCACTGTTAAAATAATTCTAAATATGTTTCTTAATTTTATTAACTGATTTAGATTTCATAATTCATTGGTTAATAATCAATATATTTATAAGGTCATTCATGAATACATAAGTGAGACACATGACCTATATCACATGACCTAAAGTTATGCTACAGACACAAACGTGACCCCGTACCGCAAAACTTCATCATTTTGTATGTTCATATATATGGGTCAGAATTATTATTTCTTTTATTCTATGCTAAAAATCATTAAGACTTTAAGTAAAAAATATCCATGAGGACATTTTATACATTTCCTCCCGTAAATATATCAAAACGTAATTTTGAATTAGTAATATGCGTTGCTAAGGACTTCATTTGGACAACTTTAAATTTTCAAAACATTTGTTTGCACCTTCAGATTCCGATTTTCAAATAGTTGTATTTCCTAACAAACCATTTTAACCTGCTTATTTACTCAGTATAAATCTCAACTGACCCTTGACAAAGTGACACTTATGATGGTTTTGTTGTCTAGGGTCACAAATGTTAACATTTCATAATCTGCTACATGAAGTATATGGTCAGTAATATTCTGCAAGTTAAAATGTTCTCACTTCTCATTTGTCTGTTATTTCCAGGCCGAGCTGGTGGTTCTGTGCTTTCCCATACAGTTTCTTAATCTTTGTGTATGATGAGGTCCGAAAGCTGCTCCTGCGCCGGAACCCCGGTGGTACGTGTTCCTTCATATTCTCAAAGACATGCACAAAATCACACACTTTCCATGAGTTTAAGGATACAATAAAACACTGTTCAGTTAGGAACTATAAATAAAAACTCCTTCCTGATTCCTGCTCTTTTTCTCTCTTCTTTTGCAGGATGGGTGGAAAAGGAGACATACTATTGATCGACAAATCTTCTTTACTCACATTCCTACATCTTCCATTTTGTTCTACAACTTCTCTTCCCAACGAGACGCACAACCATCCTGTCCCACCCTCCTTTCAAAGAGACAGCAGCTTTAAGCCAATAGCACGTCTCTCTCCCCAAAAAGGAAACCACAAAGCACCTTCCAGATTCTCAAATGTCCATCATGCCACCCCCCCCCCATTTCCAATAATAATCTTTGCATGTATTTTCACACGGCTGTGTACATAAAGTCTACTATATATCTAAAACTGGCAGCTGCATAATCATTATGTAGATTCGAAAGGAGCTTTTGACGCTAAAAAGGGAGTATGTACGCTTGCCTATTAAAAAAGGCCGTCCCTCCACCAACCTAACATCCATGCCTTTTCCCTCGACCTACCCTCCAGTCACACACGGATACACCAATCACACAAAACCTGTTGTTGGACCCCGATGCACACACTAGACTCCGTTTAACATGAGAACTTTCACATGTTTCACTCATGTTTTGTTAATAATTGTTCTCGTTAGGTGATTTTATGTTCTTTAATCACTAATGGAGGTGGTTTGGTGGCTTTGTTTATATTTTTTATTTTCTACTTGCATTCGTTCTTTGTTTGTGTGCTTGTTTGACTGCTACAATAACCCCAGATGTTTCGATACACCCTCAGTCTCTGTGTTTTAGTGCAATACCACATCTGATAAACAAATAAAGACATATCTTGGAAGATAGAAAACACTGAAAAACAGTATAAAATGATTCTCTGGTATGATTGAACTCTTGTGAAACACGCTAGAAGCAGAGTCAGGTTTTGAACAGAAAACTATTACGGTGTTGAACAGCATCTCTGGAATAAAATGAACTGCCGACTTAAGCCGAAACACACCAGGTTTTGTTGTTCCCCTTTTATGCCGGTTAAATTAGCTGTTTTTGTATATTTACATTAACTGTTGAAATTTCAGCTTTTATCTGTCATATCAACAATTTGTTCACCTAATATCTGATTCGAGAAACAAACTTTGTCGTCTGAATCATTTCTGGACTGACCAATTGAGCCTGGTGTGTGCAGCTTCCAGCGCTGGTTTATCTGGAGATGCGATCGCTATAAATCAGTATCAGGTCTTGTTGTCTGTGTCTGTGCACGTATGTTTGCCCGCGCGTGCGCGTGTGTGTGTGTGTGTGTGTGTGTGTGTGTGAAGTGAGGGACAGTGCGCTGTTGCAGTCAGTCATTGGCTGTTCATCTGAAAGACATGTGAATATTGAGATTAAAGACAGAAGGACAAAACTACTGGTAGAAACATGTATCTGAAAGGTCAAATCCAATAAAACATCTAGTACATTTAATACTACCAAGTGATGTCTGACTCTTCATTTACATGCCTCTTTATCTTCTTCTTACAAAATTTATAATAAAAAAAGTTTTTTTTCTTTTTTAATTATAATACAAGATGTTCCTGTTAAATCACAGTTATTTGAAAAAGCTATATTCAGTACACATTCTGTACCTTTTGTGTACTCAGTAAAGATTGGGATATTATTGCCTTAATGTTTTTCATTAACATAAATTTTAAAATGACCTTTGACATCAAAAAACCCCTTGTAATCTTTAAGCATGTTTAAGTTTTTATTTATATATAATTCTAAACAATTTACCTCATTCAAACCACCAAATATCACAGCCTGTGTCTGTAACCTTGTTTGTATCAATAATACTTAATTTAATACTTATTTAATTTTAAGTATTAAACTCATACAAAATAAACAAAAAGAAAGAAAAGTGTATGTATATATATATATATAAACATTTTTACCTTGTCCCTCAAAATAATGTCTACCCTGTTATATTTGACTACTGGCCCTTTAAATGAAAGTGGTCAAAAGGAAATGACATCTTTTCAAACAGTTTCAAAGGAAAACAACTGCCAAAGGTGAGTGAGCGAATCTGTTTTTATTTAAGTAGAAATTCTTATTTGTAAATGTACCATTTATAAAAAAACATAAATTTATTTATTTGGCAGACTTTCTTATTAGCATTTTCTGCTCCGACTTAGTCACTGATTTTAGGTCAAAAGTCAGAAAACTAACTGGACACATTTAGTGATAGTGACAGCAAATTAAGAAACAGTTGAAGGTGAAGGTGAAGTTAAACTGTTAAAAATGTTAAATATTACATTTGATATATTCATTAATATTTAAATATTTTTGTATAGCCTATTTGTCCCCTAACAGGTTGGACAATATTTGGTCCCCCTTCTTATTTAATTTGGCTCATAATTGCTTGAATTTATATACCATATGTTTATATACAAAATGTTTCATATTTTACAGTGATGTGTGAGACCCTGAAACACAAAAACCAGTCATGAGGGTTATTTCTTTTTAAACTGAGGTTTATAAGATGAAAAAATAAGCTTTCCATAGATGTATGGTTTGTTATGATTGGACTATATTTAGCTGAGATACAATTCCTGATATTACTAACCAGACATTATGTTTTGATGTACTTATGGTAGGACATTTACAAATATTTTTATGGAACATGATCTTTACTTAATATCCTTAATATTATGATTTTTGGCATACAAGAAATATCAATAATTTTGATCTATTCAATGTAATGCATTTTTCTAAGACATGTTTTAAAAATGACTTAAATTGATTTAGTATTGCCTAATCCTGGCTTAGGCTAAGCCCTGTTAACATAAAATATTACTAACCCAACACTGATGCAATATTTTTAACCTTTTAACCTGTTCTCAACTGTTTTTCAAAAGATTTTACAATGTTGTAATGTCATGTTTCTTTTCAAGGACATATTATCTTTTACCTTGAGTAGCTGTATTCATGTTTTTGTTTGTGTGTTTGTTTTTTATAAAAAGGACATTCAATTTATATTTATCAGCATCTGCTGGACTACCAAACGTCTACCAAGAAACAAATGAGGACCAAATTAAATCAGTCATAGACGTTTGACAACAAAACCTGGGAAAAGGTTTCTGAGCTATTTATTTTGCCATGGTAAAACTTCAAGGTCATTTGAATAACTCACAAAACAAGCAAATATCAGGTCAATAGTTTTTGTTTTCTTTAATCTTATGACAGTATTGAAAGTAAAACATTTTGTATTCCTATTTGTTATTACATATATAAAGTCTATTTTTTCCATTAAAAAATCATCCAGTTGAGATACAAATCAGTAAATCAGAGGACAGTTCAATTTACTCAATTTTACTTTATTATTGGGGTCCCCAGCATCCCAAATATGACCATTATCAGTTTCAACAGAACACACAATACCCACAACAAACAATAACCACTATTTTATCTCCCTCTCTTAACAATGGCAAACAAGACTCTTTTTAGGCCACAGCAGAGAGTGACTGTAATATGCTGACCGCAGCATTCATCATACATTGATGTCACTGCAAACTACTGACTTGCAAAATTGGGCTGCCTCACACACACACACACACACACATCCCTAATGTCCCTAGGGAGAACGCTATGGGCTCACTGCAGTGCCTCCCTTTCTCTCTCCCTCCCTCCATCCTTACTGCACTGCTGTAATGGAATATCGATCGGCTGCTCTTGCCGCAGTGTTTAAAAGGAGAGGTAGATCTCACTCAAGGTCATCACCATGGCAACTTAAAAATGAGATGGACTGCCGCTGGTCTGGTGTAATGAAAGCAGTTCACATAAGTCAAATTTGAGTGATGTGATGAGACAAGGATAAAAAAAAAAAAAAAAAAAAGATGAAAAAATGCAATAAGTCTAGTTATTGTTCTATGAACAGTCAGTAAATAAACACTTTGAATGTTGTACAGGCTGAGCATTTTATTGCACTTCCCAATCATTGATACAACAGAAGCAAATTGTAAAATATAAGACGATGAACAAACATTTCCATAAAATAAGAGAACATATAAAAACAAAACAAAAACTTCCACTGGGAGTATTGGCATCAGAAACAGGTCACACTAAATAGCAATAATACATTTAGACTTTTAATTTGCTGACGCATGCTGTTAATAAATCACACATGTGCTAGCTGTCCTAACAAGACTGATGTAACAACAAATGAGCTAAATATAGCTGAAGACAAATGATTATGTAATGATCGGTACCCTATAAATTACACAAACTGTCAAGACAGTACATTCGTCCTTGCTATTTTGGATGATCTAGCATAACATTTTGATCATACATTATTACTTATATTTGTCCTTTTAGTGCGAGAGCATCTGAAAAGCTTTAAATGGACAGTTCATCCTGTGATTTATTCCCCCTCATGTCCATCCAAACCAATATGAAACTAATTATTTTTTTCCCCAAAAATATCTTCTTTTGTGTTCCACAGAACAACAAGTTTTCAGTTTTGGGTCAACTATACCTTCAAAGTTTTGAATAAACTTGACGTTTTTGCATTTGAGGTCACAGTCTATTTAGTTTGTGCTTTAAAGATGCTGTAAAAAATAAATAAACTAACAAATGAACACGACATCCAATAGCTACCAGTAAAGGCAATTCAGGTCTTTCAATGTGCTTGATCTGTTTAGGGCAATGTCAGTTGAACAGTCCACATTTCTGGCCAATCTGTGAGTAAACTGATATTTTTTCAATTAGTGCAACCAATTTGTGGCAATATAAAAAATGAGGTTGACCCCAAAAGTCAAAGGTGAGAGGTTTAAACGGGTTCCATGAGCAGCTCATCTATGTCAGAAGACTCCAGCTCACGAAATGCAGCATGAGACCCGATAACAGCTAGTGTGGCACCTGAATAAAGAAAACAATCAGAGTTTCAGAGGAACTGTTTCGGGGGGGGGGGGCAGAATACAATGAGATGAGGGTGCAAATCTCACCTAGGACCCAGAACACAGCAGCTCCTGCACCTGCCAGCCAGAACACAGGGAAGGAAACCCCTCCTGCTAAACCTAACTGGTGGCCCTGAGTCAACTCACGACCTGAGACAAACAGAGGAGTGTGTTTGAGCATTAGATCACTTACATCATATCAAACGTTAATTAAACACTTTAAGCAAACAAATCCAATGATGCAGCTCATACAGCCTCATATATAACCACTAAAACATCATCTTACCGAAAACAACCAGCTTCTTCTCCAGGGTTTTCAAGTGAATTATATAGAAGGCACCAGCAAATACTCCCAAAGCAATCAAGAGCATTGGGGAACTGACACTGGAGGAGAAAAGGAGAGAGAAAGCTTTATTTGAACCCTGTGTCATATTTATTTAGTTAAACACCTTCCAGATGGTTGCGTGAATGTGGACCTTCAGAGAAACTTAACTAACACACACACCTAAATTGTGTACATAAGAACAGAGGCTTATCAGATATTTTTATTTCTATTACAGTGAGACTTTTACTTCATTTGAAGAAGTTGCCTATTTTGAATAGTAACTCATTTGTAACATATATTCTAGGTGATTGTTAGCAACCAGTTCCTTACATGCAGTAGAGGATGAGTCCCAGGAAGATGAAGGTGTAGTTGCTGTGAAAGGTGTTCAGGTTCCTCACCACACGCTGACACAGTTCTCCAAAATTACGAGGCTTGGAGAACTTACGCTGGTCCACAAAACTGGCCCACGGACGAATGGACTTCCGTCTGCGGTCCACCCAATCCTTAATTACATTACCAGACAGACCTTTGGGCAGCCACAGCCTGACATCCACAACAGACAGAAGAAAACACCAAAGTAATAATAATTTTAATATACTGCATATATTTTAAAATACATGTGCACCGTAACAACAGAATTAAGTGTAATAACAACACATAACACATCATATATGACAATTTTTTTAATTATGTGCAATTCGTTATAATGGCAAACAATAGAAATGAAATGAAGTTATGGATAGATTTATGCAACATAAAATTAAGAATAAATACTTTTGTGCTCTTTACTCACCTCCCCACTACTCCAGCCCCAGGAAGCTGTTCTGCCTCACTGCTGAAGGGGTCACTTGCTTTTCCATCCATTTCAGTTTGTCTAATTACATAAGAATTGAATTAACAGGAATGCATAAGTACTGTAACTATCAAAACATCTAGTTAATTTCCAACTCAGTTCAGAGCCACTACATATACATGGGGCACAGGCAGACTATCCATATTGTACTGTATGGCACTGCTATGAGATGAGGACAGAGGGACCCTTTTCTAATGTTGTGTGCCCATCATTTTCTCTTTCAAAATATTTTAAACCTATTTGCATTACTGTAGTTATTACACTGTTACATTATCATAGTACACATAGAAGAATTTAAGAGGTATGGGAAACACTATGTGCGCTAATGGTAAATCGATGTCATTCATATGGGCTGTTACAGAAACTCTGCATCCACAACAACAAAGAATCCGGAAGAACAAGTTTGTTTAGCATTTCAAACGCATTAACATTATGTCAGATATGGCCAAAACATATTAAGTTATAAAATAAGACCATATAACAACACGATCTTTTTGACGGACTGGTATAAAAGCAGTCCCCAAAGTTTGGTTTATCAAATCTGTAACCGAAACTATTCGCTCTTTCTTAAACATTGCTGCTTCTCCCACAACTTTGAAAATCAGATAAACGTGAGCTTTGAAAGGCGCCTGTAAAGAGAGACATTGCTAAACCAGCGCACTTAGAGGTAAACAAACACTAAAATAAAGATCTTACTTACAGTACTTTCTGTAGCCGTGCTCTGTGTGTTGATTCGCGGCGGATATGATGTGGTCAGCAGGAGCTGTGACAATCTTCTTCTGGAGACGAACGACCGCCTCCTAGTGACATGGACCAAACCAACAGGGCACAATTTACACGTATTTTTAATATGATTGATTGTATTCTACAAATTATTACGAATTATAATAAATTATTATTTTATGTAAAAGTCACGACGTCAATTTGTAGGCCAGCTAAGAAGGAAGGCCTAGCATATAATAGGCCTAAAATAGAGTTGTTGTTTTTTTTTTAATTGTACAATTTAAAAATAAAAGGTTTGTGGATAGAAGAGGATGTTTTGTTCTACAACATAAATTACTAAGTGCATATTTCACGGACTGCAACAATAAATGTACAACTACCACAAGGACGCTTAAAAAATTAACAACGGTTGTTCTCATAAAGCCTACGGTAAGTAAGTATATCAGTAAGTAAAAATTTCTATTCTCTTTTGTCTCTAATTCCCCTTCCAAATATGGCGACATTTTGCGGACGGTTTCTCATAAACGTGACACGTGATTGCTTTGTCGACGTGGAGCGTCGATCTACAAATCATATGCTCCATAGAACGTTACGCATTTAACGATCTGTGATCCGTCAACAAAACTGACTAACGGTGTTTTTCCAGTTGAGATGTGGGTGGCGCTAGGAAGGGTTAGTACAAGAGTGTAAACACAGTCTGATACAGTCTCATAAACAGTTTGATACAGGTAAGATGCTTGTTGAACCTCAGTTATGGACGTAAAATACGAGTGTTTTATTAAAACAGCAAAATACCACAAACAAATCAAACCGTGTTGTTTTAAAAGAACACAGTTTCTTGTCCGGCCGCTAATAACAAAAATGTCGAAAATAAGTGGATCGTCGCGCTGTGTGTAACGTTAGTATGTAACATGGTTCTGTATTTTTTTTCTTTCATCGAGAGGTTTTGGTGCAGTGTGATGTCAGGTTAAGTTAGCTCAAAGAAAAATCTAGACTAGTAGTCGAGGCGGAAGTCCGCTGCAGGAATGTCAGCTGACACCGCAAACATTTGAACCTTCAACCTTCAATCATATCGTTCGTTCATACAGTTTAACGGTGTTTTACAATTAAACATAAATGCATGTCATTGATTGTTTTTTTTTGTTTGTTATCACCTTGGCTTTGTTTCCTCAGCGCAAACGTGACGTTATATAAAGAGTCCACGTGACCGTGCGCGAGAGGAACGTTTGACGGAACAGCTGACGAACGGACAGACGGACAGACTGAGGGCGGGTCACCACAACGCTTTTCAGATCAAAATAACTGCGCTGTTTCCACTACGACAGTGTAAATATATTTCTATGTTGTTTTTGTACCACTTGGAGACACAAAAACCGGATTTGTATGTTTTATAGAAGTATATTTTAACCCACAGTCGATCCTTATAACTTAGTTAGCTCGTAGGCTAACGTAATTTACACAGAATGTTCCGTGTATTTTTGACAGCCAAGTTTATTTTTTTTTCTCCAGTGGATATTTAATATAATATAATGACTCTCGCTTAATATTTATTCAAATTCTTCTTTATCAGACACATTTGGAGGGACCATGGCTTCAGCGAAGTGCTCGAGATATTCCCTGTACTGGGAGGAGACTGAGTGCCTAAGCTACTATGAGATGCTGTCCCTTCATGAAATCTTTGAAATCGTGGGCTCCCAACTCACAGAGACTGATGTTGAGGTTTTGTCGTTTCTCCTCGATGAAACTTATCCTGGAAAACATCCCCTTGATCCAGAGGGATGGACTGATGAGCTGCCTCCAGGGCCTGATGGGCCTTCACAGGGTAATTCTCCATGTCCTCAGCTTGTGAAAACATGGCGAAGAATACAGCTGCAAAATGAGGTGTGCTCAGTCGCTGGTCGCCACAAACCCAAGAGTGGCGTTGAACTGCTGTTGGAGTTGGAGAGGAGAGGATACTTGAGCGAAGCAAACCTTAAACCTTTATTGCAGTTGCTGCGAATTCTGACACGACATGATGTCTTGCCTTTTGTCTCTCAAAAGAAAAGAAGAACAGGTGAGCATCAGGTGTAAAACAACACTTAACAGTAATTAAAATCAGCAATGTTTATGTCACATACTGATTTGTTACCTGTACTGTTAGTGTCTCCAGAGCGAGAGAAGGCAGAATATCAAGCGGTGGATAACAGAAGGGATGCACATTTCAACTCAAACACAGATATACCGTCCTTGGAAAACACACAAGACCACCAGTGGAGAGCAGGTGAGGAAAGAGTGCTGCTAAAATCTCAGCACATCAACATGCTCATTTTTTCTTTCTGCTTTTGTTAATTGAAAGTGTTGTCTCCATACTTTTCAGCATTTCTGGAAATCTATTATAATATTGTATAATGCCATCACCTTATTTTTCAGCGCTCAAGCTGTTTTCTGTGAATATACTATGAGAAAATAGTATTGCTGTTGTACTGAACACAGCGTTTATTTTTATTCTAAAAATACTGAATAATATGATAACAAATACTATAATAATAATATCAACAATATAATATCATTAAATATAAGTAGTTCAAAATGATGAAGGTATATTTTCCACATTATTTTTTCACAATAAAAAAAAAAACATAAACAAAATATTTAATCATGTTAGTTTTTATGCTTCAATGTAACAATGCATAGTAGCACTAATAAATCGTAAGTATATTAAAAATATCATGTGGAGACTTATTTTAGTGAACCAGTTTGTGGGACATTGAGCATAGAGCATATTACAATACTTATTACAAAAAAGTCATAATGAGGAAATGGTAAAGGATAAAAATATTGCCAAATATTGCTCATTCCTGTTTGTTGGGCATTAATCTACGTTTGCTTTGTTAGGGGCCCCAACAACAACCTCTGTCCGACGGAAGCGAGGTAGAGGTCACCACTGGAGCCGAAAATCTAGGGGCAAGAATGAAATCCAGCCTCCACCAACACCTAACAAAGTGACCTGCGGTAAGATCACTTTTTATCTTCATTGTTAAACTTTTTCTTTTGTTTAGTCTTTCTTACTAGCTTTTTTAAAACGTATAAGTCTCTGCCTTTCCATTTCTCTCTCCTTTGGTTTGATTTTATCTGTAAAATGCTCTAACCCTGATTGTACCTTAGCGCTCCATTTCTTGACAGTTATATATATATATACAAATAACCAGTCACCCGTTCATTAGTGCCTGAACCTCTAATGCTGTCAGAATGAAAGTGAAACTGTCACAAAAGAGGTCCATGTTAAACGTATGTCATCATTCATCCCTTTGTGAATTCCCTGCACTCTGCACTATCACTTTGAGTTTCAATCTGACTGGACTCAAAGGCTGCTCACACCAAAGCCTCTTTATGCTTTTGCTAGGAGCTGTCCTGCCATCAGGGCATTGCTAAAATCTCTTCAGAACAGAGCGCATGAGACACACTGAGTGGCAATAATGGCACAGTAGGTAAGGAAATACCAAGATTAAAAACTGCTTTCTCAAATTTTGCCGAAACTGTTTGTCAAGAAAGAAGTGATTTATGTGAGGCATTTATTTTCTGGAAGGACTGTTTTCTTTTCTGGCACATTCAGGTCTCAAAATACAAGGAGCCGGAATTTATTTTGCTCTCCAATTTGCACTATAGGATTTAAAACCAACCATGTTTTCCTGCGTAACACTCTTATGGGAGCTGAATGTCTCATAATGTTTAATACAGATACACATGTAAAGTAATTTATAAGATTTTATCACTATAATAGGTCACATTTTCCTTGTAACAGTGCAGATACATTTATTGTAATCATTTAAGCTGCATGCTTACTGTTTCAACCTTTTTCATCCTTGGGTTCACAGTGTATCTTTTGATGTGCCTAAAGATACGATATACATGTATAAATAGACAGATATGCCTAAATCTGACTTGCACCATTGCACATTCTTTTCACACATTAAATCTCACTTTTAAAAACATGAATGGCAGTCAGGGAACTCTGATGGATGGATGGATGAAATTCAGACGATAATGTCATCTATTATTTTAACAAAATAACATTAAAACATGGAAGAGTTGTTGTTACAATCTGTATACACATTCAAGTATATGCATCCAGTCTTATTCACACATCCATTCAGGATTGTAGGGTGCCATTTTGTTCTTTCAAACGTGTGTGAGTCAGACTCTTGACATGCTCTTTGTTCACCTCAGATGCTCGGCCCTAGTCAGTTTTACTCTGTTACAAATGTTTATTGACCTGCCTGTACAACAACTGCATGGCTTTGGTTCCTCATTATGTGCACTGCAGGGGCTCTTAAACCCTCAATTAAAGCTGCTTATTTCTGTTCATATTCATGTCACCTGTGTATACCATTTAGCTTTTGTTAAAGGCACGAAATTTAGGAAAAAAAAAAAA
>JAUCMS010000028.1:9219934-9244463 GCA_032357445.1 Enteromius radiatus | reverse complement strand
AAAAATATATATATATATATTTTTTTTTTTTTTTTTTTAATCACAATATTACTTAAGTGCTTACTAGAGTGTGCTCTAGTAACAGCTGCTCTTATTCATTACATTTAATTTGGAGCAGCCCAATAGTGCTTAATAAATTAATTCTAATCACAAACAACATAGTAAGGCTAAGATTTGGTTACAGATTGTGTACTACTTTGTGTCTGTGACCATTTATTTTTGAGTTGTGCTTTAGACTTGCTTCAGTCCCCCTGCTTCCTTCATGGTATTATTTCTACAGAGAAAAGTACACTCACATTCTTTGTTTTTACCTCTGTCACATCATTTTTCATCAACTTTTCTATCCCTGATTTTCTGTTCCTTTTCATTTTCCTTTGGATAAGCAGTTTTCAGTGTGATTAACTCCTGTGGTGTGTCTGAATGAAATTTCTGTGAAGAGATTATTGAGTATTGGGCCACTGAGACCGAGCTGCATCAGCCTGTATTTCCTGGTGTCTCGTGTCCAGTAAAACACTGATTATTGTCACTCCACTTCCTGTTTAAAGCATCGATCCTCTCTCCTCTCTAAGCTTTGATGCAGCCAAAGCTAATCTACTATCTGCACTTTTGTTTAGTGAGATGAGAACCCTTTGTGCCCTAACATATTTCACTTGTCCCTTAAATATTAAGTTACACTGCACTGTGATCTTTTTTTTGTTGACCTGTAAAATGTTCGTAGATCAAGCTTCAATCTTAAATGGTCAATTTGAATGCATTCTATTCACTAAGAGATCCTCCCTGTTATTCAGACTCTGCCATGCAACTTCCAGCATTACAGTCCTTCTGTGCCATGATTGACCTATGAACTTTCACCTTTTGTTTTACACCTGAACTAGCTGAACATGCTGTTTGCTGTGTTGACTCCGCATTTGATCTTGGCAGGTTGACTCAAGATTGAGTAGAAAAGGCAGGAGAATGGATAGAGTGAAAGAGACAGAGCTCACAACAAAAACAAGTGTGTGCTGTCCGCTCTGTCCGATCACACACAGTCAAGACTTGTGTGTGCTTTAACTCACGCGCCTGGTCCATGTCCTAAGGTAAAGAACCCCCTTCCTAACTCGCATAGGACGAGGGGCGAATCTAATACTCTGTGTTCAAATGTCAGTTTTCAGTTGTTGCTGTCCACTTCCCCAATGACATGTGCTATGAACTTAATTTGGGAACAAATAGGAACAAAATCCTCTCTGGAGGGGTTGTTGGCCTCAGTGTTTCACAGAACTGACTCATGAAAAATTCCTTGGAAATTACTGGAAGTCCATTGGGTGTGTTCTATTAATTCGCCTGTAATGCAACATTATTTTACACGACTCTAATTCAACGCAATCTATGTTCAAAAACAAACCATTCTACAGTTGTTGACCAAATGCAGCCCCAAAGCTCAGTTTTGCAATGATTTGTCCTGGAAAAATCATCCTCTGTGAACCTTTGCCAGAGCAGTTCTGAGGAAAATGACCCAACAGTTCTTGTTTAGACCCATCCCAGTGTTTTGTATTTGTATTAGGCTATCATAATTGGACATTTTCATTGAAATTTAACAAATACCTTAATTTATTCAATCAAATTCTGCCAGTGTTTTGATTTTTGTAGAACTGGACGTAGACACTGCTTGTAAAGTTACTAAAATAGTAGTCTGATAAACTCCTTCTCAACTAAATCTCCATAGGAATGAACTAGAAAATGTTGCTTTTACTCACAGACAAAAGATTGTGCATATGAACTTTGCCTGCTTGACCAAAAAAAATAAGATATGGCAAAACTGTTGCAACAACATTCATCCAAAACTGCTTGTTTCTCTCTCTCTCTCTTCCTCTCCTTTCTCTATGTCCACAGTTGAAAAACATACTGACTCAAGTGTCAGGAACAAAAACAAGTTGGCCAGCCTCACATACTAAGAGAGGGAGAGAATGAAAGAAAAAAAAAAACACAATCAAAAGAAAAGCTCGACCCCGATCTATGTGTGCAGTCGGTCAGCCTTACGCCCTCATTTCTCTCCCTCCATCTTGGTTTGTTGTTCAGCAGGAAAGAGGGATCGAAATAAGTGTGGAAGCTCTTCGCATGGAGCATCACCCCATAAAATGGCGCACAACTTTTTTTTTTTATTTGATTTTTAGAAAAATAGTTACAGTTTGTTTGTAAGAAGACATTTACAACATTACAGCATATAATATCTGAATATTTGTAAACCCTTTTTTTTTTTTTTTTTTTTTAAATGGTCTGGGATGCACAAAACGTAATGCTTACAAGGGGGGCATTAAATACATTGACAGAAAAATTTAAACTCTGCTGCTTATTATAGGTACCTTTACTGTACTGAAACTGGAAGCTGAGAAAAAACAATGTCCTGTATTAGTTTATATGAGGAGCTCTGATCATGTGTTTAATGGAACTAAAAGTGCTCTGTAAATGTGTGCTGTGTTTAAAAGAACGTTAAAGAACCCTTGTGTTTCGAGTCTGCTTTCCAACCTGCATTACAAGTTATTTTGGGAGACCAACACTATAGCCACAATACCAATCTAAAGCTGGTTTCCTTGTGAAGTGTTACATTTATTCTTCATCAGAAATGGATCATCTTTGTTTTAGTAAAGACCATTGTGCCAATGATTTGGTTTTTAATTCTATTGATCAAACATTTAGTGCAAGTTACATTACATGATTCAAGAATCCTTATTGGCATGGTAAAAGAAAAGCTTTACATTGCCAAAGCATTTACATGTATAGTTACACTTTCTAGCTGCCTAGGACATCAATCCTGGTTCACATATCTCGCTTGCTTTTGAAGAATCTTGTAATTACAGTACTGTTCAAAAATTTTGGGTTAAAAATGGACTGTTTCAATAGATACAAAAATGTAATTCCTGTGATGAAAAAGTTGGTTTTCAACAGTCATGATTCTGATTGGTGCTCAAGAAACATTTCTATTTATTCACGTTGAAAACAATTTTGCTGCTTAATATTTAAAAGTTAAAAGTCTGTCTGTCACTTTTGATGAATCTAATCCCTGTGCAGTGCTAAATAAAAACATTATTTTACCCCAAAACTTTAAACAGTAGTGTACATGTAATTATATATTAGTATTCACTAGCTAAGTCCTATACTGTATACCTTATTGATTATAGATTCCAGTTGGGGTATTTAACTACAATCACTTTATAAATAAAACTGAGACAATTATAATTCTCCAAGTGCTGCTGTTCACAAGCAATCCATAAATTCAGTACATACAACATTTAAACAATGTTTTATTTTGACTAATGTCACTCAGTCGCTTGCTCACTACATTAATGGTTAGTTTTTCATATTCACTGTTGCATTGTGAACACCCCAACATGCAAAAAGGTGGAGTTTGCATTGGAGCTTTGGTTGTAGAAAGGTTGGATTTGTGTTGCAGCAATGTTCTGAAGATTGATGGGTCCACTTCCTCCTCTGACCTCTGAGCTAATGACATGAAAGGAAATGACATCACTGCGAAGCTCTGGTTCAGTATGTATACTCCAATCGTATTTTGCCGTCTCTGTTCCCTGTGCTGTTGCATGACATCAGTTCTACCTCCACTGTTTGGTAAAGCCAACCTGCATAAATCTGTTAATAGCGACCCCCCCCCCCCCCCTACAGAATTCGGATCTACATATCAAACCGTAAATATCACCAGATCTGTCGCCTGAAACCCAAATGCGAGCCCATCTCTGGATTTTTGCTCAAGGGGCTTTCAGTCCACCTGAACTTTCCGAACGGCCTCAGATCATGTGCTTTAAAACTCCCTCGTCTTTGTGATACGAGTGCAATGTTCAGTAGAGGTGTTGGACTTTACCAATGTGTTTCCAAGTCCTGTGTGCCTGCAGATAATTTGAAAGCCACCTCATGATGAATTTATCCAATCTCAAGTGCAAAAGCTGAATCGGCCTACTGGTTTCACTTGTAGTCTCACTGACTGCAAGTGAAAAATCAGGGTCAATCGACTCCAAAACTCTCGATCTCCAACAATTTTGAGGATGTTGACCTCAGTCATCCAGTAGATCTCAGAGCTGATGCCGTACCAGAAAGAGTTTGACTTTTGTGCCTTCTGGTTTAGTGCACTTTGTCCGTAAATCAACAATCAAAATTAAAACAGGGCAGGAACTTGCAAATGTATATGAATCAGTGCTAATCTTAGTTATTTTCCAACCAATTTCTGGATATAAGCAAAAAAAAACTGAATGTCAAGTCTTATTATCACTGTACTTTTTGACCCCCCCACTGATCTGTGTCATTCTCATGTTCTTCCCCTTTTCTCCTGCTACTGTTTTTCTTGTTTCTCTCCATCCTTGCTCAAAAAAAACCTTCACACACTGAATCTTCACAAATCCATCTCCATCCCCTCATGATTTTCTTTGGCCCCCTTCATGCCCCCCTTCATCCTTCATCCCACCCTCCTCTCTTTCTGTTTTCAACACTCTTCCGCTCTCAGATGTCCGGCTGCGTGTGCGTGCGGAGTATTCGGAGCACGAGTCGGCCCTTCGTGGAGGAGTTTCTTCAGACAAGCAGCAGCCGTTGGAGAGGCAGTTTGAACTGTTCAGCCGAGCGAGCACGCTGCTCCGTACCAGGGATCTGGGCTCTATTGTTTGCGATATCAAGTTCTCTGAACTTGCCAACCTGGATGCCTTCTGGGCAGACTATCTGAGCGGGGCGCTGCTCGAGGCACTGAAAGGAGTCTTCATCACAGACTCTTTGAAAAGGGCAGCCGGGCAGGAAGGGGTTCGGCTTCTTGTCAGTGTGGATCAGGATGACTACGAGGAGGGCAGGAAACTGTTGCTCAGAAGCCAGACACATAATTGGACAAACTGGGGAATGCAAAGTTTGTAAGTACTTTTATTTGCATTTGAAAATTTATTTATTTTTTAATCATGTGGTTTGATACATTAGGGTTAAATGTAGAATTTCCTCCCTCTCTTGCCTCTATGTAGGCTTGTAACCACCAGGGGGCATTAGAAAACAATTTTGTCTTGACCCCTTTTATACAATGTGAGAAAGTGTTATTTTAGTATTTATAGTTATAGTCCTGAATAATATTGTGAATTTTTTTTGTATGTTTAATTTAGTGTTTTATACATTTTAATATTCAACTTTTATTTTTCATTACATTTATTTATTTGTATTTTTGACTTCAAAAATACAAGCTTAAACTCTTTTTCAGTTGCAGAAGGTACTGTATATTTCTGCTATTTTTTGAGGTTTTATTTAAGCTTTATGTGAATTAACCAAAATAGTTTTCATAGTTTTAACAAAAACATCACTGCTGAAAAACTTTTATTAACAAAGAAAACATGTTTCCATAGTTAAATTATATATATTGTTAAAATAATAATTAGTTTAAGCCGTCATTGCACTTTAGCCTAAATATATATTTTTAAAATATCTAGAAAATCTTTGCTTGGTGTTAATTTTTTTGCATTATTTATTTGGATATCCCTTTCCACAAATACCATGCTAAATTATTTTTAGCAAGAACAGGGTGATTATTATCAATATTTGTATAACAATCACTTTCTGAAAATATGCTAAAATATTTTAAATTATCTTTTTTTATGGTACGTTATTAGTTACATTAGCTTTTGGCAGCCCAAATAAAATTCCCTGAACCCCTTGGAAACCCTTGTTTAAAAGTTTAAATCCCACAAAGTCTTGATGTTAAAGTATATTTTATGTCTTTATGTATGAAGTAATTTATTCCATGTTTCCTTCACAGGCCCTGAGAAATGTTTCACTTGGGACCTTCAGCTAAAATGGATGAAGATGCTTGCCTTTTTATTTCAGTGCCCATTGAGTGTTGGTGACCCTGAGAAGGAGCGCCTGCTGGAATAGTCTAGATTAAACTGGCCGGCTGTTTTGTTGGACACTGACTGTTTCTGAAGCAAAAATGATTCTTGAGTGTTCAGATGTAGGACTATATCTCTCTCTCTCTTTGCTGCAGATCAGTTTAAACATGGACAAATACACACCCATAGAAAACAAAAGATGGAGGTTCTGTATCTGTACCACTTGGCCTGCCACAGGTGGTATGTGGATAGAAGTTTTTTTTTTTTCCAAATGTGATGACATAAATGAACCATCGAATTCAAGTTATGTGTTTACCTTTGTTTGGGAAATTTAAAATAATCTCTGATTAAAGAGGAATGATGGGCATACACAACAAATATGTAACCCAAAAGGATATACAAGTTAAACAATGATAAATAAACATTCAAAAAAATAGTTAACAAAAAGATGATATCAGGATTTTTATTATATCTCCTGTTTGAAAAGGTTTTGAAAGACTGGATGGTAACTTGATTGTTAAGAGTTTGGGCTGGTAACAGTGCTTCAGACGAACAAATGTGCTCTTCCACCACTGGACTGTTTAATATGTTGTGTAATTGAACTGCTCCAGAGTGCTCTGTTGTACTGCTTATAAAAGTCAACTTGGATAACTTTGGAAATCCTTCATACAGTACCAGACTGAAACAAATCTATCCGAGAGTTGCCAAATTTGAAGCTGTATTGAGGATGGGGAAATACCACAAGATGGAACAGAGATTAACTCTGCTTTTTTTTTTTTTTTTTTTACAACAAGGACTTTCTACAGTGTGCACCACTGTGAGACTACATGTGTCCCAACATCTGTTATTTGTCTCAGAAATAAGGTCATGGATTTCCAAGGCCTTTCGATGCCTTTGTAAATTGACAATAGAAAAATGATTGTTAATTATAACTAGCTGACCACTGTTTTGACACCGGCCTTGACACTCAATTGGATTAACATCTAGTCATGTTTCTGGACTAGTGTGTTCTTATTAAAAAAAAAAAAAAAAAGACCTTTTTGTTATTTGTGTACACTTATGACAAAAAACAAAAAAGCAAAGAAGATAAAAGTTCCGAGATATTCAGAGGTAGTTCCTGTCATGTCACTAATGTATGTGAATTGGGAGTGAAACATTGAACGCTTTTGTGTTTTCATGTTTTTGTTTAAAATTATATTACTTGATATTGTTTTGGAATATGTACCTTTAATTTAAGTAACTATATAATAAAATAATTGTCTTTCTGATACTGTGTGCTGAGGCGTTTAATTTCAGCTTTGGAATTTCTTTAGGAAATGGTTCAGCCAAATCCCTTGGGTGGATTCCTATAAATATTGCCAGTTAATTTGTGAACATATCAGGTGTGTGTGTGTGTATATATATATATACATATAAATATATATATATATTTAACACAAAATATACATTATAATGTGCAAGCAGTGTGTAGTTGAATGAAAGTTTCATATTTGACTTGCATAAATTGTGAAACATTTAGTAGTTATTGTTTATCAGTGTGTTTTCTGTGTACTAATTTTAAATTATTTGTACATAATTAAGATGTTCTTATTTTCTTTTTTCTTAACAGAAGCTAAATCACTGGACTTAATGGTCTCTGCATTTAAAGATTTGTTGGCTCAGAAGGTTTGAACTTCTATTAACTTAACAGCAAGACTAAACCTTTCTCTTGAACTGAGACTTTTAAGTATTGTTGGGAAAAGTAATATGTAGGACTAGGGGAGTCCGAGTCTTTTAGTTAGGGCTCTGTCCATGGTGCTGAAGAATTGAGGCGTGTCTATTGACTTTGATATTCTTATGGGAGAAAATGCATTAAACGCAGTTGTAAATGTTACTATTCATTAATAACTAATTAAAGGGTTTAAATGTAACTGTGTGTCCATGCTATTTTGCTTAGAGCACAAGTGTTTTGGAGAGAGGCCTACTCCGAGCCTTCACCGCGCTTTGTGTCATTCAGTATTTCCCCAGTAGATGGCAGCTATATGTTTGGTAAATCTTAGTAAAGCCTACGCAAAACGTCTACTGGATATATGGGTAAATGAAGATTAAAATCTACACTCTAAACATTTCTGTTTCTTTTCTCTCTTTCCTCGCCCATACAGATACGCTTTTCAGCCTTTTCCAGCGCCCGCGGTCAACGCGTAGTCATGGAAACCGCTGGAAGGAAGCTCGAGACACATGAAAGATTTGCTCACGAGCACACACCCTCCGCCGACCCCCTCACCTTTCGCCCCTAATTTTAAATTCAGCCTCCTCACCCGATCTCCCCCCCCCCATAATCAAACCACCCCCAAAATATCTGGCCTCTATCCCCCGTTTTGCTGTGTCCGACTCTTTTCGGTGTCCGAGCAGCTCTTGGCGTGACGCAGACTGCCGCGTTCATCATCGATGGAAACGCTGGTAATGTTGTGTAAACAAACTCACAGCTTCATACATTTATTCTTTTACGTATGCAGCAATAACTTTTCCATACCATGACGTCATCCTTCTACTTCACTCGCTCGCTCAATTTTTCTATTTGTTTGTACTTTCTGCCGTTATATTTCATCAAAACGATTCACGCTAAAGTTGTCCCGTCTCATTTAAACCTGTCCCGCTCAGAGCGAGCAGGACAGAGGCGGACAGGGTTATTGCCTGCAATGATTTCTTGCTCGGACCGGGGTTTTCTTTTATTGATTAGATAGAAATGAATTCATGAGACAACCCTCTCTCGATGTCCGTGCTTGTGTTTCTCAGCATGTGGAATTGGCGCAGGGCATCGCGGGAATATTTGATTTGAACAGCTGAGATCGCCCTGTGAAATATGCATGCCCTCGTGTTTTACAGTCATGCTCCTGCGAATACCTTGCGATGTTCAGATTTGTCGCGCGATGATGAATACACAGCTTTCTGCCACCATGAATGAAGCAAAGGTCCTGATTAGCTGTTCTGGCGATTACTGCTGTTTGTTTTAAAAGTGCAGACCATTAGCGATTACGATGATAAGGAGGGAATAAATAGGCTACTGTATGTGTGCGAAATTGTTTCACCTAAACACTGTTTATCGCTAAAATGAAATAGCCTACCGTTTGGCTAATGTAACAGGCCTACGGAATGCTAATGTAATAGGCCAGGAAGGCTTTATTTTGGAGTTAATGATGAACGTTTTCAAAATTTAGGTTAAAATGTTTCAACACTATTCAAGGTGTTTTTTTTAATGGCTTTGTTGTGACGGTTGGTAGGCTAACATTTCCTTGATTTCTGTGGACTAGCCTAATTGTGATCGGTTACGCGAGTATAGGCGCGCGAGCTTCTGTTTTGTCTCTTGACTTGTGGAAAATCTGGACATAGTGTTTACTCCTTTGGGAAGCTTTGTAATCAATATGGTCGATATTTGTTTGGCGGCCTATCCTTGATAACAACGTTGTAATAATACCATCACGCGGCCTCAGCATGGCCGTTAGTGTCCGCCGCCACACAGCCTGAATCTCCACTGAGGGGAAAATCGATGCGCAGACTGAGTTAATTATGAGAAAATCAATTAAGAGGTGGAGATTTTGGCTTTAAAAGGGCGGCCAGCGCTAAGGAAAAGGCACAGAATGAAGAAACCTGTTCACACATTTCTGGGCTCCGTTCTTTTCGCTCTTCTTGTCCGTGCGCGACCGCCTGGTCACTTTCTCTGTGGCTTATGACGCTAAACTATAGCCTACATGTTTGCGATTCTATCAAAACATTTACAATGCTGTAAAGAGGCTGTTTCATTCCAACAGATCCTTTAAGATTTAATCTGCACGCGCTGGTGATGACGAGAAGCGCGCGGAGATGCCACAACCTTTCTCGTGGGTAAACAAACTTGAGTCCGAACAAACAAACAAACAAACGCGTTTCGACGTGACTTTATTAACAGTGAACATTTCTTTCTTGCTTGCTTGCTTTTTGTAGGTATGGATGGGTTTGTAGAGATGGACAGAACGGTGGAGACGTCCTCTTATAAGTTTACATAGTGGAGATGGGCCATCAAATATTTGAAGAGCCTGACTCACTGTATATATGTGCTCTCACGTTTCATGGATGATACACAGGCACATGTACTTTAATTGGCTTCAGACAACCTCTTCGCGGGTGCCGTATCTGAAGATAGGCTACGATGTCATTAAATCTTCAAGACTCATTATTGAGGCCATATTTGGGAGTTTTACCATGGTGCAGAAATTATGTCATTTTTAGTTTGAAAGTGTTGAAATATTAGAGGCATTTGCAGACTATTTTTAGGCTTGATTCAACACTGCATTATGATTTTAATAAAGAAGTAAGCTGGTATTCAGTATTTTACAAAGACTCTATAACTAAACAGTTAACCTATTGCGTTCATATCAACTGAAACATTTCACAAAAGTGATATTTTTCTCGCATTTACTCGTTTTAGTTTTTGAATTAGGCCTGCAGTAAATTAAACAATACAAATCACGAAAATAATCCAGTCAAATATGCACATGAAAAATATGCAAATATGCATATGAAAATACCTTTTCTGAATAATGGTCTAATAAACATAAACACGTTTCTGCATGTCTGTATTGCAATAACACGTCCTCGTTGTTTAATTTAACTACAGGTAATTTAGAGATGTATTTCTTAAATTATTGCAATAATGTAAATAGCCAGATTTCTATTTGCGCATGTAAATGTTATCTTTGCATTACAGTACAATTATTGACACTTGTTAACAGACAATTATCACGTGTTTTGTCATGTTGCAGATGTAATCAGACTTTTTTTTTACTTAATACACCAGATTTTATTATTTTAAATAACTAAATAAACGTAATATTTTAACTGATATGCAAATTGCTGAGCGTTACATACAATAATAAAACCTTTCAGATTAGCGTTTATATTCATGTTAATTAAATTAAAACGCAAATTAAGCGATATTTATCGAAGAAATGCTTTGTATACACCAGTTATTCAAATAAATAACTATTTCCCTTGAGCGCGTTTTAGGGTAAAACTGTCTCGACATTTTTTCAGTCATGCAATAGAAATATTAGGCTATGTGTACAATTTGAAATAGTAAAAAATATATTGGTAAAAGGTTAATATATGCTACAAAATATCCTTCAATTAATATCAATGCAGTTTCTGTGGAGACGAGAATAAATCTCTCATCAGCAGTATTTGTCCTTAATAGACTAACAACATTTCAGTTAACAACTCCTGCAAATACCATGCAAATTAGTAATAGGCCTATTGTCGACATTACATTCATGTCATAACCAACGAATAAGAGAAGAACACACAAAGATAAATGACGGCGCTTAAAACGGCGATAAACTCGTTTAATAAACACTTTATAACAGAATAAAATAATCTTATTCTGAATCTGAATTTCTACATGATTTTACTAAATCTGACGATTTTATTGATGTTATGGTATTACCATCGAAGTCGCATTTCACCTAAAACTATCAAAAACAAATCGATTGCTCACGTGTACATTTAATACATTAGCCTACCTACATACAAACATAAAAAATAAATCAGTTAATACCTATGTAAGATTTTACTTTAAATTAGTAGCCTACCTATGTGAGATTATTTCTATATTATTTTATGTTTGGCTGTTTACTGTTCTGTTAACATTACACTGGCTCAAATTCCATCGTGAGAGCAGGAAGATTGGATTTGCGGCGAGGAAGTGAGAGATCCTCAATATCGCTCGGTCTGTAAGAAGATCATTTATGTCGGCGAAATTCGCGACAGTTGTTTATATCACTTATTTAAAATGCACGCTGTAATATGTTCCTATTATTATTATTATTATTATTAGCTATAAAAACCTGCCCCGCAGATATTTTGTGTCCGGTATCAATCTTGGGTTTTTTCATAAGCAGCTGTCAGCGTAACTCACGACCCCGTGGGTCAAAGGCCAAACGACCACCGGTGCAATTAAAACGGACAGAGATGGAGCATTATGGCCCTATCCAATTTTCCTCTTACAAAAGAACAAAACCACAGGCGGGTTTTTTTTTTCTTTTTCAGAAATATGATGCGATCAAAGCATATGTCCATACTGATGCTAATTTAAAGAAGTGTCCTCATATTCACTTAAAAAATACAAAGTGTTTTACAGATAACATTTAAATTATCTGGGGGGTGGAAGTCTTTCTAAAAATGTAAGTATTATTGTACTATATATTATACATCAAAGATGTGATCTCTTTTGAATTTACTAATACTAATTCCTCAGATATTCATTTATAGAAGACATAGCTTTTTTTTAGAAAGTAATCAATGATGTGCTGAATAATTTATTTTTCTTGAAATTAAGGCATTTAGAGAAGCTTCAGTGAAAAGTGTTTCATTTTCAAATTCATTTCTTTTATTTAGATTACATAAATCAGACATTATTGGCCTTTCCGTGTTGGCAGCTGTAAAATCCACCTGGCGAAACCTTAATAACAGCAGCTAATAAATTGTGGTGGTTGCTGTAACCTGTACAATTGCGACTTTTGCTCCTGGTTTGAATGTGTGGCCGGTCCGGTTGCAGCTCTATTTTGTTGTTGCTCATGTGACTGTTGAAAGAATCAAGATGACCAGAATAATACACAGAAGGGCACGCGTGCCATTTATGAATGTGCGTGTGTGTTTAGAACCCGATGAGATGAGAGGGTCAGAGTTCAAACTCAACCCCAGACGGACGACCTTGCCCTTTTGAATGACCCTGGGGTCATGCGAGGATGGGGATGGATTCAAAGGAATATAGTAAGTGATAGTAGAAGAGAAAAACAGAGAGAGCCCAAGCCAAAGGCAAAGGGTAAAAAGATAAATACAGAGCAGGTTATGAATCACATACATTTGTTGTCCCATTTTTGTTTCCAAATATATTCTCCATTTGCTTCAGTCGCACCTACACAAAAGAAAAGTTAACCTTTAACCCTCATCTTCACCCCAGCTCCGCGGTGTTCTTGTATCTCCAGCTGCTGTAGAGGAACTGTATTTCATAGGCATTCACATGTGTTTCCACTATAACCCAAGATTGAGGTTTAAACACTTGCATTTGGCCATGTTCACCCTCAAGTATTGAGGGTTAGTAGAGAATCAGGGCTGATGGGCGCTCTTGAAGCCCCAGTGGGGTGCCGGGTGGGGGCCACCGGGGCTGATAATAGGGGTGTGAGTGGGGGTGCAATTTCATATGTGACCTGCGCTTGGCAGCAGAGAGCTGGCTGTCCGGCCCGTTTAGTTTAGCTACTTATCTTAGCCAATGACCAGGGGAGGATGCAGGAGTGAGCAGGAAGACGCAAGCAAGCCTGAGGGTGAGGAAGATGACATGAAAAAGCTCACGAAAATGTCTGTTTGCCCCTTTGTGCTCAAGCTTATTGCTGGGCTCACAACATGTCTTCTCAATCACAACACATGCTTTGTTTGTTTTTTTGTTACGTGTGCTTATTGAAGCATGCTAATCTGCGCTTGCTCTTCTAAGTTCTCAGGATTTCAGTGTTTTAGATTTGGAAGATCTGATATTGAACACTTTTAAGCTGTCATTTCCTCACCCTTTTCTTTGTCTGTATGCCCCTATCCTGTAACCCATTTAAGCAATTACTCCCATCTCTCGTCATGGGCCAGATCCAGAGGTATATCTGTGTGTTCTCTTGCTGAAGGAGAACAGCAGGTTTGGCTGACATTCCCTTTATCTGGTCTGTGCTGGTACCTAATCAGTCGGCTTTTACCTCGAGATGGGGTGTTTAGTGGGCATTTTCTCTTTGATGGGGGTATTTAGGGTGAATTTTCTTTACAACTCAAGATGTTTCGGTTGAAGTGTGGAGGATTTTTCGTTACTTCTTGGTTTCTGGTTTTTGAAATGACTTTTTTGTGTTGGTGTGTAGATATTTTGACATGCATTGATGTTTGGTTATGGTTATATTGAACAAAACTCTCCCTCACTTATATTTATATCATTAAGAAATCTTAATTTAAATTTCTTGATTTACGGAATCAGTACAATGTTTTATTTGATTTGTCACTAGGTATTTGGAAAACAGTTTTTTAATAATTGGGAATGAAGTAATGAGAATCAAAAGAAGAATATGATTTAGTAAATGTGCATACTTCTGATTTTGCACTTTAGCTGTTCCAAAAATCTGAAACAAGCAGATGTAATTTTGAGATTAATGTTACATTAAATATTTTGTTTGCGCAAAGTGATTTGTCTGTTGGTAATATAGTTTGGAAAGTATAATGTAGTGTTTTATCTGAAAATGTCAATGCTGTCAAATGTTTTCAGTCAGTAAATTAAAAAACGAAAAGAAATTGATACTACTTTTTTACCAAAAATAAAAAAAATTAAAATAAAAACATATTGAAAATTTTTTCCTTCAAAGAATCCTGAAAATGAAAATGTTTTGCAGTTTCCACACAAGTAATTATTATACAGCACTACTGTTCTTAATAATAGTAATAATATGAAGAAGAAATGTTTCCTGAGCAGCAAATCAGCGTATTAGAAAGATTTCTGAAGGATCATTTGACAAGACATGAATAATGGCAGTATACTGTATATAATGACTGGAATATTCACACAGTTGTTTTACTGTTTTTAATCAAGTGAATCCAGCCTAGGGACAAGATAATTTTATTGATAATCTCGAAAGTCTCAAAGACATTAAAAAAATCTTATAGACTATAGAAGAACCATTTTTGGTTTCACAAAGAACCAAGTCAAAGGTTCTTTAAGAACCATCTCTTTCTTACCTTCTAATAATTTTGAAGAGCCTTTATTTGCCAGAAGGAGCCTTTCGTGGAACACAAAGGTTCTTCAGATGTTAAAAGCTTCTTCTATGGCACCGTGTGGCACCTTTAGCTTTTAAGAGTATATCTGCAGTGTGTTTAGGTCCTAGGCCATTGAGTGATTTATAAAGGAGTAAAAGTACTTTCAAGTCCATACTAAATATAACTGGAAGCCAGAGTAAGACCTGAGGACTGGTGTGTGTAACACAAAAATACAGTTACGTTAGGTTGCATATTTAAAATAAATAATGATGGTATGAGAAGACACTGTAAGGAAGTGTTTCTCACTTACTTGTATACTTTATTCTGCTAGATGCTAGATCTACAACCACAGTAGAAAGTAGGGGGAAAAGATAAAAAGCCTAGGCTGACTGACAGGAAAAAGTACATTATGACACCAATACAAGCACAGTGCTCTTTAATGCACAATCTAGTCACTGACAGGGGCTTTCGGATGATCCAGATGTTTTTTATTTATCTCTGCTGTTCAAATAGCACAGGATAAAAGATGGTCTACACACTTCATCATGCGTTTAAGAGATGTTTTTGTAACATTGTCTGTTTCTTGAGATTTTCCAGCTGATACTAACTGCTGAATGTTACTTTTGAGGTGGTGTATGAGAGAAAATCTTATATTTTCTCCTTATATTTTCTCCCCCCCCCCTCACACACCCCAAGCACAAGTCCAGATATCCTGAGCCACTCATTTGTTACAGAGAGGAAAATGAGCCAAGAAAACAAAACAAAAGTGCGATGTGAAAGGGTGTGAGAGATGAAGAAAGGGAGAGAGAGCAAAAGAAGGCTGAGCAGCTCTGAAAACAAGGCTCTCAGCTGAGAGGGATGAAAGGGACTGGATGCAGACGCTTATTTGAGAAAAATGATCTCTGGATGCTTCCCCACAGCCCCAAATGCCTCTTTTTCATTTCTTTCTCTCGTTTCACTGTAGGATCAAGAGCAAGTAATCTGGGGGAGATTTCTTTGTCCAGATTCATTTATTTGCTGCCTGACCGATCCCAAAATTGCTTAAACATTTGGCCTCTGGGGAATTTGCACTGTTTGTATATTTATATTTTGTATGTTATGCTCATCCCCTAATACCCACAAAATCATAAAACACAATAAAATAAGCATTTTCAAGGGTTTGCTGCATTCAGTGGGTCTTTTTTTTGTATGAAAAAAAACCCTTTTGCAATCATTTTTGCAGTGTTGTTTAGAAAATTGAAAAAAAAAACATTTTATTAATAACTAGCACAGAACATATTCTTCTGAGAATAGAGAGGTAGAGGAACGGACAGAAGCAAGAGCTGGAGTAGAAAACCATGCATATGTTCCATCGCCATTTAGTCTCTATTTATAGTTATTATCAGCTTTATGTTTACATGCATCCTAATCATCTGTTTAGAAATGGATTCGACTGACTGAAAGCTGTTATTGTAGACATCTCAATCATTTCGCCTGAGCTTGATCCAAATTAAATATAGATTGTATATTTGCTGCAAAAATAATATATTATTATATTATGGATATTATGGATTATCGCATTGACATTTTGTTTGGTATATGTGTAATGCACATAAATGCATGTGAATCAGATTGCAGCATGTGTGTATATGTATGATATTCGTAACCTTCTTTAAGTTAGCAGACAATGTATTGTTATATTTTTCTTGCATGACTTAATTTTGATTAATGATTAATGTTGTTTCATATCTCCAGTTATTAAAACTGATTGTAAAGCATAGAAGTAATACATGAGGGAACCCATTTTCTTCAAACACAGCTTGCAAAATGAAAAAAAGGTTTACACAAATCAGAAAGGGACAGTCTAAATCTCAGTGGTGGATTCTGCATGCTGTAATATACTGTAAGAGTTTTGCCAAAGCTGTAAGAGTGCCAAAGTGTGCATTTGTGCATAAAAGTATGCGCAAGACGTACCTAGCATTTTCCATCAGCTGAAACCAGTCCAGCAGGATAATGCTACCCCACCTTTTTGGAGTTTTTAAAAGATGATTATTTTTTACATTTACACCATGTTGTCCTTTTTTATTTTGAATAAAAAGCACTTTATCTGGCAAAACCTCTTCTATGTCACAAATGGTTAATTCTACACTTTCACATGGTTCCTTCTTCAGTGCCATCTTCCCATGCATGTTATGCAGAGCTCTTCAACTTTACTCCATCCTCAGTCATTGGACTTTGTAACTCCTTCACAGTGATCATTTTGGCTTTTTTGTTTTCAAACTCTCCTCCATGTTTATGCAAAGAGTGTTTTAAGCAGGTATTTGGTGATTCGTAGTAAATTACATTTCCTTATTGAATTAACAGTAACCACTGGGATGCCGAAAACAAGGATTATTTTAGGTTTCTTTGGTCCTAAAGGGATAATTCAGCCAAAAAGTAAGTTTTTGTATTACTAAAACTTTCTTTCATTCTTACAAATTCATATGAATTGGCAACTTGTAAAATACGTACGATTTAGAAGAAATCGTATGAATTCGTACGAGTAAGGTCGTATAAATTTTGTACAAATTTACCATCTAAGCTTTCATAAGAACTGGTGAGGTTTATTCTTGCGGAAAATAGGCATTTAATCGCCCCTCTACTGTCCACCACGAGTTCCACAAAAGAAAGAAGTAACACATGGTCAAAACAACATGTGGGTGTTTAGATATTGAAAGAATTATCATTTTGTATTATCAATGTATAAACCACCCTTATTAACAAGAATGAGTCTTCATCTGATAAACTGTTTTAATAAGCATGAGAATAAGTATAGTAAAAGTATAGCATAGTAGAACAAGTATAGTAAGTATAAGTTGTTGTTTAGAAACATGATTAGAAAATGAAGTATTCGTGAAGAGTGATTAAGGGCTTGAATACTTAATCCCCACACTCAGAGCCACAGAGGGACGGTGGTTGACAACGAGGAAATTAGCCTTAACTGACATCAATCCCACAAGTGTTTGTTTGGACGTGCGCACTCGTGTTTGCACATCTTCTCAATCAATAGGTTAATTGCAGCTTTGTCAGTGTGTGTGAGTATGTGATTAGTTGTATGTTCAGCAATTGACAAGCTGTGGGATTTTTTATTGATTGCCTTCAACAATGAACAAGACAAGAGAGAGAGAGACTGTGGGTGGTATTGATTGATTGACCCCAAATTAGCCCCTTCTTTCCATCCTCCTCCTTCAGTCACAGTACAGAGTCATTCAGGATGGACTTCATCAAAACACTGGAAGAATGTAGATTAAGTAGAGAGATACTTAGAAACATTTTGCAAGCAAATCACTTAGATATAATTAATAAAGCTTATGTTGTGCTGATCATGTCAAACTATAACTGCAAGCCAGACAAGATTGCTTTTGTTATTTAATGAATTAATAATAGGTCAGATCTTTCTAGTCATTTCTTTTGTTTTTCTCTCTTACTCACTCATACTCTCTTTCTCTCTCTCCATAAGCCCTCTCGCGACTCCCGTTAAACATTTCTTCACCTCTTAATTGTTTTGACGGATTCAACTGGCATCCTCATTAGAGCTCATTGATTTTCTGGTTGTTAGTGCATTGATTTTGAAACTTCCCATTGATCTCGGGCTTAAATCTCTCTGCCGTTCCCTCTCTCGCTCCCTCATATGGACTGTTTATCCACACGCAACAGCACTGAAATGGAAGTGATGAGTCAATAGAAGGGTGGACAGATAAATAGATAAACAGAGAATTTATAGAATAATCAACATCTGCCAGCTCACAGGATCCCAAAGAAGGAATGAGAAATAGTCAGTGAGATGGAAAGGAAGGTGATGGGATATCTATATAAAGAAAAAGAACTTGCTTTTTCTCTTTATTTTCTGAGTGATTGGACACAGCTGAGGGTTACCACTAATGAAAAGGCTGAGAGACCTTTCCTGACCAAATGTGAGAGCGTGGCCTGTGTCTCCTCTAAAATAGTGTGTATTCATGGGGAATAGAACTGATCTTGTCCATTTGCCGTGATGTGCTCAGTCACAACGGAGTGAGAGAATCCTGCCTTTTTTCTACCCCCCCAGTCTTCTTCAGTAGTCCCGTTATGACGATTTTGACCGGGGGGGGTTTAATATAATTGAATCCACACAGAAGCAGTGCAATGTGTTATTCTGGTTTGCTATGTTCACTGATTTCTATTTCAAATTCCAAATAACATACATACAGTCTCTCTACATGGTCTGTTTGAATTTTTCATATCATCCTCGTAATCATTTATTCTTCAGCCCCCACAATCCCCTCTGCTCTTTGCTCTGATCTTGTACACTATTCTCATTCTTGTGTTGCCTTTGACTCTTATTCTGACCAGTGCTGGGTAGATTCCTTACTAATTGCAGTCTGTTAATAATTCCAAATTACATGACATATTTGCATATTTTAAGTAATATAATTGAACTACTTCATTACTTTTACTTCATTTATTAATTAAAATACAATTCTCTTGTACAATATTGAGAAACATTCCAAGAAAATATATTTAATTTCTTGATATTAACAAATCCCAAAATAGGATTACAAAATCCTAAAAATGTCAAAATAAAATGAATAATTTTAGGATAGAACACTTGCTGAAAAGACTAAATGTTTTCTTTGTTTATCTGCATGTCATGGTGTGAACATGAACCAATGAACCAAACCATCCAGAATCATGGACATGTGAATGCGTTAGGTAATTACAGCATTTTAATTTATTCAAAAATACCAAATCAAAGACATATATGGTATGAGGCACTGAAAATGTCAGAAAAATTGATTCAGATCAAAATTAATGGTATTTGTTGAATATCATATTGTTGAAATTTTATGAAAAATACTCTTCACATTGACAATATATTTAAAAACCTTCCTGAAAATATAATTTTTTATAAAGATATTATGATAACACTTCAGCAGAGTAATTAGTAGCATTTTATTCTACATGATGACTGTATTTTACATCTTTAATCCTAACCCACACATAAACTTAACAACTTGTTTACTAACTATTTATAAGCAGCAAATTAGGAGTTTATTGAGGAAAAAAAAAATCATAATTAATGATTTGTTAATAGCAAGAGTTTGACTGTAAAATAAAGTGTGACGGATATCATATTTTTAAGGGATGTTTTAACATAGTTTCGGGAAGAGCACACTGAATGTCAGCACACCCGGTAACCATTGACGCTCATTAGTATTACCGCCCACTAGCCTATTAATTATTCCTAATTTAATTTATCCGCCTCGGCATAAATACCATCGTCTCACTCCTCTCGGTATCTAGTTACGCACGATCCGCTCTGCCAACAAGATGCCTTCCAGCTACTCTTCCGAGTCCGAGGACTCTACTTCTCAGCCCATTGCGGCCACCAAAACCTCTGCTCCGCTCGAGCCCCTCCAGGAGCCAGCAGCTCCAACTCGAGGCCGCAGGTATCTAGTTACGCACAATCCCACCTTCCTCCCCTTCTCCGCCTTTTCCTTCGCACCTTCAAGTGGGGCGAACGGGACCGAGCCTCACTCCGAGCCCTGCCCTTGCTAGGGTTACTATCAGTTAAAGGTATCAGCTCCCGGCTCGCTCCCCGGACAACACGCCAAATTTGCTTATTTAAGTTAATGAAGAAGTGTGAATTCGTGAAATTTCTTTACAATTCCAATTTCTTTTAAAACTACTGAATTATATCTTATATGTGGACTAAATTGTATATTAAATTCTTAATGAATCAAGATTAGTTTTTAGATTGTGATGATTTTACACACAAAAGCATGCTTAATAAATAAAATATAGCAAGTTTTCAGCCCATCTTCCCTTTTTGACATGCTTGGTTTTCCATCGTTTGTACAGATAGTCCTTCCCAAAACTTTCAGTTTTTAGACCATTCCAAAAGCAGTGCTTTGAAGCGTAACCAAATCAGGTTCTGAACAGCATTCTTGTCACATTAAATTGGGATAAGAGAACTTTGGAGAAAAAAAATGACATTATCAGTTTTATATATATAGTAGATGCTCATGTTTGATTTTTCAAAAGACTGAGGTCTGGTCTAGCCATCCGTTTAGTGATTCAGCACCAGGCAGTGCCTGAATATTTCAAAGGGCTCTTCGCAGCACATCAATCTCAGCCAAAATCAGTCTTATCTCTGGCCGCTGCTGCTTCTGTGGCTTTCATACTCAGTCCCTCATTCTGTACGTGGGAGGTCAATATCTGACAACTGGCATTACCATATTTTCATCCCGACCGGGGTATAAATAAGTTGGCTGTGTAGGGTAAAACTAACAATTTGTCACAGTTGACTGCCTCCCACCCCTCTGAGCTCTGTTTGTTTGCACAGTTACACACACTGCAAGTGCTACTGTAATTAATATCTGAGTCTCAGTAGGGGCCGGCAAAGAGACATCTTTGACCACAGAGCTGGTCAGAGCAGTGAATTGTATTCTAATGGCAAGCATGCAGTTGTTTTTAAGCTGGAGACATCAGCATAAAGCACAGGGAATGAAATGGAGTTTGTTGTGCACTAATGATTACGAAACTAGTTTGTATTATTTTGCTGATTATTAAAGACTCTTGCCAATTCTGCATTGTCGGTTTTAATGCCTTTTCAACTTATTCAGATTTTTCATGTCGTTCCTTATCCTCACACAAAGCTAATTGTACAGCTACAGAAGGCTTTTTTTATACTCTTAATCATGAACATGTAGATTAATTACCGATCTTGACAAAACAACTGTTCTTTCTTTTTCTCCAGCCCTCTGAAGAGCCCAACATCCTGCTAGCTTCTCCCAAGTTGCTGCTTCCTTCAGGCAGTCAGCTGCCGGCCAGCACTCCCCTGTCTGTGCACCACCAGCTCCAGCTGCTCCAGCAGCAGCTCACCCAGCAGCAGCAGCAGACACAGGTGGCTGTGGCCCAGGTGAGATGGACTGCATGCAACAGTGCACTTTAAATGAACATTTAATAGAACTGTAGAAGTGATTTAGGGAATTTTCTGGTGGTTGTGTGCATTTTTAACATGGTATAAATTTTCACATCAAAAGTATGAGGTTAGTAAGTTTATTTATTTATTTTAATATTTTTTTAATATGTTTTTGAAAGAAGTATGTTATGCTCACAGGCTTGAGCCTTCTTTTACTTGATTAAAAATGATAATATTGTGAAAAATTCTTACAACTTTTCCATTTTAATATATTGTAAAATATAATTTATTTCTGCGCTGGCAAAGTTGAATTTTTTTAGCCACATGATCCTTCAGAAATTATTCTAAAAATGCAGATTTGGTGCTTCTTTTTAATGTGAAAAACTTCAACTGATACTTTCAGGAGTATTTTGTTGATACAAAAGATACAAAGGAGTTTTTATTTAAAATAATTATTTTGTAACATTACTGTCACATAACATTTACTGTCACTTTTGATCAGTTCATCCTTGTCTTATAAAAGTACAAAATCTTACTGACCCAAAACTTCTGAGTGTGTGTGTGTGTGTGTGTGTGTGTGTGTGTGCCAGTCAGAGGGGGGTTTAATTAATTAATTAATTAATTAATTAATTAAAAAAACCGCTAGATCATCTAATTTGTCTCTATAATTGCGTATTATTCTTTTGAGCATGGCTTTATTAATGGGATTTGTGCATTATGCAAATTGTTGTTGTTTTTTCTGTTTTGTTGTTTTTTTTAAACGGGTCAGATGAGTTTAAGTGATTTATTTATTTTTATCTATTTTCCCCAATCACATAAACACATACGTGTTCCTGCAGAACTTTGAGCAGGACAATTGGATAAAATATTTCTACACTGACAATCTTGGGCTTTTGTCAGGTGTCAAATAGCTCTTTTTATATATATATATATATATATATATATATATATATAATTGAGCTGTTTTGTCAAACTGTTTGTTCAATTTTTTTTTTTTTTTTTTTTCTTAATTGTCTTATCAATATTAATTGTGGAGTAAAATGTTCACCCAACATTGTTATTCTGTAAAGAAAATCAATTTCTTGTAGCAAGTTTTCTTGTAGTAAAAATCAGCTATGTGAATCTTGGCTACAAATCCTAACATTATAACTGGTTGTGAATGACTTGGAGTGCACAAAACAGCTGTATTCTACTTTGTCTGAAGCCTTTTCATTCTTTCCAGCACTACACTGATTTATTTATTCAGCCTTTGAGAGCATGTGGTTTGCTTGTTTAGCCACAGATCTACACCAAGTGTTTGGCAAAAGGAGAAAGCCATTGTTTTTCAGAAGCATTGTGCTCAGCCAGAATAGTACTCTCTCTCTCTTAAGAAAGTGCTTTTTTGTTTTGGGGTGGGTGGTTGTGTGTGAGAAAGACACTTGGCGCTCTTCACAGGTCTGAGAATGGTGTTACAGGGGGTGGAATTTGTCCAGGCTCCTTTGACCCACATCTTTGTGTCTGCTTGTCGCTTTGAGGTGTGTCGAGGATAGCCAGGGATGTCCATCCTGTCATAACTCTGATAAGCGAAGCCAGTTGAAAACCTACCCAGATTTGCAACACAACACGGTCAAAGAGAAACAAGCTGTGGCTTTGCTCTGGCTGCTGTGATGTCTTCAGTCACTGAAGAAGAGGAGACGCTTTGAAGCTCGCTATCAAAGCGGCACACGCAAGTCAATCGTCGCTTATTAATTTATTTCTCCATTTGTTTTGCAGTGGCTCTCATCCTTAGGGAAAATGATCGGCAGATGAAAAGATATTTGCTTTTCTGAAGTTTGGATTAGTGATGGAGTGGGTTATTTGTGGAGGAAGGTTTTTGTGTATTTCGTGTTTCTTTTAATCAGTCTGGTGGAAATTTCTCCTATAGACAGTTCATTAGAGATAACACATTTAGCTCCTGCCATGTCCTGAAAACGATGCCCATGTCAAATCTCCCAAATATCAGTTTGGGATGTTTGTGTATTTAAGTGTTTCTCTTAAATGAAAACCTTATGGTTGCTGTTTAGTTAAGAGATATGTATATATAGGGTTTATAGAAAAAAAACCTGTCTGAGTGCTTCGTATATCACTACTGCTTCCACTTACTTTCTTTCATGCCCTCTTGCAGCGTTCAGTATGGTGTTTAAAGGAAAATCAGCACTGAAATATTTGATGTAATTTCTTTGTGACATTTGAGGGCAGCAACAATGGAATAAACAGCCCTATAAAACCCTTGTAATGACTACAGTGCAGTGAAAGAAAAAATATTGCATTTGTGCTTTGAAATGACTATGGTCATGAAAGTCTCCATCTTAAATATGTGTTATTAAATAGATTGTTAGAACATGAATCACACAAATTACCTTTTTAGAGCTCTCTAGGTTGTCAGTGAAAGTGAATCATTTGGTGACATCTAAGTGACATTTAAATCGTTTCTCTTGTGAAAGCGTGGAAAAGGGTTTAGAAAACATTTAAGGGTGTTTTTAGATGAGATTAGTGCATGCAGACTAAGCACTGATCATTCCTTACCCATGAACTTTAATACAAAAGCCTCTGATTGTTTTGTTTGTTTTTGTAGTTTTGTTTTTGTGTGTGTGTGTGTGTGTGGTGTTTTTGGTGTTTGTTTGTTTTTAAAAGGATAGTTAACACAGAAATGAAAACCCTGTCATGAATTGCCCTCATGTTATTAGACCTTCATTCTTCATAACACAAATCTATATATTATTGATAAAATCCGAAAGATTTCTGACCCTGCATCAACACAACTGACCCATTCAAGACTACAGAAATGTTTTCTTTGTGCACAAAAAGTATGCTCATAGGTTCATAACATTACGGTTGAACCACTGATGTCACATGGACTATTTTAGCATGTCCTTACTATTGGCGCTTTTCCACTATACCAGCTCGCCTCGGCTCGGCTCTGTTTGGTTTTCCACTGTGTAAAAGTTGTACCTGTACCGGCTTCCAGGTACTT
>JAUCMS010000028.1:9202638-9219834 GCA_032357445.1 Enteromius radiatus | reverse complement strand
GCCACCAAAACCTCTGCTCCGCTCGAGCCCCTCCGGGAGCCAGCAGCTCCAACTCGAGGCCGCAGGTATCTAGTTACCTACAATCCCGCTTCCACCCCTTCTCCGCCTTTTTCCTTCGCACCTTCAAAGGGGGCGAATGGGACCGAGCCTCGCTCGGGGTCCACTGAGCTCCCGGCTCGCTCCCCGGACAGCATGCCAAATTTGCTTATTTAAGTTAATGAAGAAGTGCGAATATACTTTTAATATTTGTTTTTAATTGTCTATTACATTTTTAAAAATGGTATAAAAGTATAATATAAAACGAACTTAAATACATGATTACATAACTAACTATATATTTTTATAAAAAGATTTTATGGGCTTATTCTTTATCGTTTTCTTTCTCACGTGCCGCTGCCCCATGCATTTGTTCATTTATGTATTTATTTCTCTTCTTTTGTGTTTGTTCTGTGGCTGGTTCTCCATTGTGGCCAGATTCCCATTTGCTTCTGCTGACCAATGAGTTAGCAGCACCTGCTGTGTCCTAGAGAGAGAAAGAGAGCGAGGGAGAGAGAGAAAGAGAGAAAGAGGAAATCGATAGGAGAAGTGATGAGGAAGGGAGGTGTAGATTAACGTCTGGAGGCCTTGGGTCTGGGGGGGGTTCGTGGGGGGCTGCCTCAGGACTTAGCCATGAGGCTGTAGCTCTCCTCGGTAAATCTCTCTCCACGCCACAGGAACTAAAGTACCCCTAAATTATATATCCGCTGAAAAACATAAAAGTGATGCAGTCAAAAGTAAAAAGAAATGAGGAAATCAAATTTAGGGCCTGGATCCTGATCAATGTTCCAACATTTCCTTCAAGCGGTGAAATGCTCGGTGTCTTTTCTTGTATTGCAAGCAACCAGACTTAGAATCGCAAGTCGACGAAGGAGTATATTGCAGTAACACGCTCGCACACGAGCACTGCAGCACTGTTGAGGATAATAAATATATCTAATAAATATCATTATTTTTGGACCAATCTCCCACAATAAAGGAGGAGCAGTGAGAAATGGCACCGGGGACCGGCTGGGATATTGGCAATATATCAGCATTGATTATTGAGAGTACTGACAGAGACAGAGAAGGAGAAAAGGGGAGAGGGAGTTCATAAAAACTAATAAAAGAGACAACGAGTGAGGAAGGAACAGAGGCTTTAGACGGATCTGCTTTTCTGCTCTAAAATAAAATAAAAAAAATATGTGTGTGTGTGTGTGTGTGTGTGTGTGGAAGACTGTCTATCTGTTTGTATGTGCAAGATATAAATAGGCTTGTTCACTAAAATTGGTGGAAGAAATGTAAACAACATGAGATTATTGTGTAATATTCTATGTGTTTGAGTGAAATGTGTCACATAGATTCTTTTAATTAAAGCAACAACAGTTTCTGAGCTCTTTGAATGAAAGAAAGAGCGAGATGAAAGAAACGCTGGATGTAGCGGCGAGATATTATTGATCAGGCTACCATATTGTTGATGAAAGAGAATCTAATCTGACTTGCTCATCTGTCAACGTGGCATCATTGTTTAGCAGTAGCCATCACAAACAGCCATACAAAACTGCTTATTCTGTGCTTCTCCATTCCTACCTACATTCTCACAGCCTGCTCTTTTGCTCCATTATATTAATCATACTTTCCACTCCGCGATATGTCTCTGTCTGAATAATGTGTGTTATAGCCTGAGAGAATTTATTATTTCCTGTGCACATAAGCATGGAATATTTCTGCGGTTGTCAAGACGTGACAGTTTAATCATCAATAACAAACATAGCGACATTAATCATGCATGCGTTTCATTCCACGCTCATGTGGAGTCATTTGAAGATCTCCGCACTAAAGCTGTCACCTCTCTCTGGTAGACAGGCTGTTGCTAATGGCAAACTGTGTTTTTAAGGATTCTTGTGATCTCATCTGAATAATTAATATGAGTTGAAGCAATAAGCAAAAGGACAGGCAACGTTTTGTCAGTTTTCAGCACTGTGTGGAAAAATCACAAGCTGCTCTTGGGGAAAAAAAAAAGTCCTTTATTGGCATCTGTAGTTCCACAAGGAAGCTTTAACATCAATGGAACCTTTTCACTTCACAAAGGCGTATTTATAGTGGAAGAGGGTTCTCCTATTTAAAATACTCTTCAAATGAAGGAAAAATGTCTATTTAAAGAGCTGTTCACTCAAGGGTTTCCCTGGGTGAACCAAAACCTGTTCTTTTGTGTGCAAAAAAGAACCTTTATTTTTAAAAGTATATGCTACAAAAGTTTTTCTTCATTAGGTTTTTGATAAAAAAATACTTTTGTTCAATATGCATGTTAATATGGATTGTTTAATATTGAAGAAATATACACCCCCAAAAAAGAAGAGCATCACAGTTGCAGTGCAAAATTCCAGTGGCAACTTTACTGGTAAATACAAAAATGTGATGTTCTCACAGACAAAAACGTTCCGTCTTTTTACTGGTACTGTGTGTGTGTGTGTGTGTGTGTGTGTGTATATATATATATATATATATATATATATACATACACAATGGGTATGGAAAGTTTCCAGTTTCCTACATTTTTGCAGATTTATTAAAAAAGAAAAACGGAAATATCACATGGTCATAAGTATTCAGACCCCTTGATGTGACACTCATATTTTTAACTGATTGGACAGATTAGGAAAGCCACACACCTGTCTATATAAGACCTTACAGCTCACAATGCATGTCAGAGCAAATGAGAATCATGAGGTACTGCCTGAAGAGCTCAGAGACAGGATTGTGGCAACATTCAAGTAGCTGCTTTTGGCACAGAGACATCATATTAGACGACTGCACACATTTCTTTGACTTCAGTAAACAATGTGTCGTCTGTTTCAGAATTTTATGATTGGCACAGAAAAAATGTCTTACATCAGTGTGTTTTGTGCTTGTACATGCTCATAGCGGTGAGTTTCCAGAACAAGTTTAACAAGTTTTATTTTAGAAAAGATCCAGTTCGCACATGATATACTGTCAAATGATTAATCGTGATTAATCACATCCAAAATAAAAGACATACATATAGAGCATATATTTCGAAAATATTGACATTTATTTGCATGTATATAGTTATATTCATATAAATTATGTTGAAATATATATAAAATACATAAACATAATATATTTTTCTTAAATACATACATGCATGAATGTGTATTTATATATACATAATAAATATACACAGTACACACACTAAACAAAAACCTTTATTTTGGATGCGATTAATCATGATTAATCATTTGACAGCACTTCTCTTAACGGTAATTTACTGGTAATTTACCAGTAAAGATAATATGTGGAAGGGAATTTTCACTCTCATAATGTTTAAAACCTGTTTAAATAGGAAGACAAACATATTTTTGAAAAATGTGCTTTTTGTCCATAAAGTAAAAGTTAACTACAACTCTGAACCCCATTGACTTTGACTGTATGGGAAAAAGAAGAAAAAAGTCTCACAGGTTTGCAACGACATAATGGCAAAAATGGGAGAAAAGAACTGTTTTTGGGTTTCCTCAACGAAACTTACAGTCTTAAAATAACCTTTTTTGTCTTAGTCTGAAATACATTTTTAATTCAAACACCCTTTCCCCTTGATGTTAAAGCTTCTTTATCATCATTCTTCACCTTTAATTTTAAGAGTGTATTGCTCCAGGAAGTCAACATAAATAGGAACAATGGCTATGTGCGGATGAGGAGAGCGCAGTTAGGAAGGAGGTGTTAGTTCCCTATCCTTCCAACACCATCTTATTTTCCTCTCCCTCAATTTCGCACTCTCTCTTTCCCTCCAGTCCTTCTCTCCTTCTCTTAGATGCGCACAACCACACTATATTCTACAAGAAATAATTGCTTTTGTCTGAAAGGAGTACTGGAGGGAGGGGCCCGGGCGCCCTGTTACCTCAGCACGTCGAGGGGGTACGCGAGGGACAACCGGTCACTGCTTTTCATCTCGTTCACTTGACCTGCAGATGTCATCTGTCAATAGCGAGATGCACGAGAAGGACAGGGACAATGAAACACATCCTTCTATTGAACAAAATAAGGAGGAAACGTGTTTGGTTGCAGATGGAGAGACCCCCCCAAAATTAAATTGAACACAACAAACAACTACAAGAGACATGATCTTATTATTTTTTATTACTATTATAAAGTGACACATCATTATTTGTGGCTGCATAGAAGTAGATTTCCAAATGATTTGTATTAGCAGCATCTGTTCGCATCTCGGTCATTGCCAAGACTTCTGAGCCTGTGCTCACCGAGAGTTTTGCTGCCTAGTGGAATCGATTTACTCCTATCGATTGGAGTGTTTAGCGTATAGATTTTTCTATTTAAAAATCTATATTGACAATAATCTCGTGTGTAAGTGTGCCGCAGCATGGTTTGTAATTGACAGGGCGTGATGAATTGGCGGTAGGAGAGAGGAGCAGCGAGCACTCGCTGATTAAGGCCCCCGGGAGGTTTTGCTGGCACAACGAGATTTCCGAGCAGTGTTTCCAAACCCTGTTCTTGGACGGGCCCCCCTATTGTACACATTTTGGATTTCTCCCTCATCTGGCACACCCACTTCAGGCCTTTCTATTATTATACTGATCTGGTGATGAGCATAATTAGGTGTTTGATTTGGGAGACGTCTTGAATGTGTCCTGTTGGGGTGCTCCAGGAGCACACGGACTCTCTTGAGTTTCGCTTCTGCTGTTGTTCTAAACAGTGTTTATTGACAAACAGTGTCTCGGTATTATACCGATGAGGTGCTTGATTTGAAGACATCCTGAATATGTTCTGTTTTGGGGCCCGAACATGCATAGCACGCTGATTCTCTTGAGATCAGCCCGTTTTGTTTCTGCTGTTGTTCTCCACATCGTATTGGTAAACAATGTTTATTGACAAATGAAAACGCAACAGCCTGTGTGACTTATTAAGAGATACTAAGGTGTGTCCAAGAACATTTACACACTACATTTCCATGCTTTTCTGCATATTCTGAAATCAATCACAATTTGGTTGATTTCCAATTATGTCAATAATGAGCAGATTAAGCCAACATTACAGTTTATAACAACTCACACGTGGTTTTATTAATCAGACTTCTGGTACACAGGAACACCTCATTTGGAATGAACAAAATGGCCAAACAACAGGATAAGAGTTACATAAATCTGGGTAAAAATAAATACACTGAAGAAATGAATTTTAGAATTAGACAAATGTTTGATCTCCTTTTATCTGGGCATGATTAAAAAACAGCATGGCCAATATTTGCCATTTATTGTGCACTTGTTTATTAAGCACTTGAATGGTAGTTAATGAGTTGACTAAATAATAGTTTACATAATTTACTCACAATGATGTTGCTCCAAAGAAAGGTATTGAAAATAATACATTGGCTGGGTATTTTTCAGTATAATTAAAGTCAATAACAATAGACAAAGAAAAGCAAAAATGAATGACAAGAACGTGATTATGACATTTTTAGAGATAAAATATGTTTGCCAGATGATTTAAATGCAATGTGATAAATGGCAAGAGTGAGTTAAAAAAAATAAAAGGAAAAAAAAAATAATAAATGGAAAAAAAACAAAACAAGGAAAATGGATATTAGTGGGGAAATTATATGCATGTAAACGTGATCACTGAAGGAGTGCCTTTCTTTTTGTATTAAGTATAAAAAAGCTAGTTTTGCTCGCTTTATTAAAAAGTGTCATATCCTTATAATCCACATTAGATCAATAAGTGTTGCTGGAAAGAGATGTTCGTAGTTGACGGTGATTTTACCTTTCAGCGAGGCGAACACAGGGTGAGAGAGAAAGAGAGAGAGAGAGAGAGAGAGAGAGAGGGAGGGAGAGGGTGGGGGTGGGGTGGGGGTAATGTGAGAGTTGTAACGGCTCCGCTCGCGCTTCAATGTTGCGGACAACGTGGATTCAGAGCGCGCGAGCGTATGGAAGGAGAGCGTGCACGAATGAGCTATTGGGGTTCCCAAATAACGGGAACAGGCAGACAGACCAAAACACGCAGGCGGATGGACGGAAATATAGGCAAGTGATCTTAAAAACCAGCGACGTAACGAGCGCTTTTCCCCCTGATGTTTTCGTGCTTTATTTATTTGTTTGCCTTATTTAGTCATGTATCGATTGATTGCGTTTTAATTACTGGCGTGTGACAAGGTGCGTGGGAGGAGGGGCGAATCCGGCGGACACGTTGAGTTGCCTTATTTTTCTATAGCTGTTTAATTTCAACGAGCAAACATAAGCAGACGATTTTAACCACGTTTAGTGACTTTGTGTAAATGAATGTGTAGCCTGTAGCTGCTAGAACAAGAAAGGGAGAAGAGCTAGACCAAATAAATTCTCCAAAAATGCACCACATATCTAATTAATAACAATATCCGCTGTCTTTTATACGTTATAACAGTCAGGGTGTGCTTTTTTTTCTTTATTAGAACAAATGCGGAACCGTAAGCTTATTTCACAAGCAGATAACCAAAGTTAAAACGATTGCGACCAGGCCAGCTGAACATACAGTGGTCAGTGTCGAAGAGGACAGAAACACTCAGTTTACAACGGGAGATATGCATTTATAGATGTTCGCAAACATAGTCAATATATGCCTTTGAGTGACAGAAACATATACGTTCGGCAAGCAGATCGAACAATTATACCAAATACTGTAGCTGAATACCAAAACGAATAGACAAACGTGAAAGTAATAGTAAAATAACCCACGCTTGTCTTGTTTTAATCCGTCTATCCGCCTGTGTGCGCGCGCTGGGAAAATACAACCGGGTTGCGCGCGTCTGCGTATCTATGCATGTAGATAAAAAGTAAACTACAAGTGAAAAAGAAAAGCGCTTTCATTAAAAAAATGTAACAGGAAAACCTACGCATAAACGCAATTTTATGAATAACGAGATATTGTGTCAAAAAAACCACGCCTGGAACCAAAGTGAGGTAAAGCATCTTGCCCCAACTGCTAAATTGCAAAGAAAAATCAACAGCAAAAAGAACATCTGATAAGAACCGGACAAGAAGACGGATCATGTTTGTTCCTTTGCCGGTGCCGTTTGTCTTGCCGAGAACTGCCTCTGATCTCCACGCCTGGCGCCTCAAGTCCCCGCTGGCTCTGCGCTCTCACTCCGGTAAGGCTTTCTTCCAGAGCAACCACCCTTTCTTTCTTCTAATATCGAATCCAGTGACCGCGCTCAGTGGCCTAATCCCCGTATCCATCGTGTGAATGAAACATCCTAATTTTGCCGTTTTTGTTTGTGTCGCGCGCGCTTGCCGCCCCTTCCAACCTTTCAGTTTAGTCCAACCGACGCGAGTCAAGTTTGTCTATAGCCAAACTAGCACTGCGCTATCGCGCCTCAAAATGCAGCTCAGGTCGGGTTTGTTTTGTCAAGGTGTTTCCTAAATATATTCCCGTCTCGTTGGGCTTAGTTTCTTCAGGGCTCCGCATCCGTCCGTCTCCTCCTCTTGCCTCTGCCTCTGCCTCCGTCTCCCCCGAACTAAACTCGCGGTGAGCTGGGAATATTCATGCCAACTTATCGATCTCCGCAGGATCGATTCCGGGGCCGGCGGATCGAGGGGAGAGAGGAGAGAATCAGAGCAGCTACAGAGAACAGAGAAATGAGCATTTGTGCTATTTAAACATCTTATGTTTGGCTCACAAATACAGATGTAGCTTATAGTGTGATGGTCAGGTAGATAGTTGCACGTGTGGTCGGCTATTAGCGCATTGAATAGATGATCCACTACATATATGTGTTATAATGTGATTTGCACCACGTCTTTAGCTGCAAGAGACGGCGAAACGCAAACGACGACTGTTTCGTTATTGTTTTCGTTATTGTTTTCATTGCTGATACTTGCCGGTTGTTCGGTGGCTACATAAAGATAAAAACACAAGGAAGCGGGGATGGAGAAGGAGGGCGGGGGTGGAGTAGGAGGAGATGGGTGTAGTCTGAATTGAGGAGGTATAACTGCATAAGCAAGCTGCTCTTATGTTTACCGGGTACGTGACGTCTGAAAAAACAATTAAAGTGTTAAGTAATTTAATACAGAAACTTGTTTTCTGTATAATTTATGCAGTGTTTATTTGGTATTATTTTATATAAAGCTTATGTTGGAAAATATACATACCATTCGGTGTAAAATGTTATGCTGTACTGTAAGCAGCATTTTGATAATTGTTTTATAGTTACTATTCACGCTCTTGTAATAAGCACATTAACTGAAGGATTGCAGTTACAGTATAGGCTACAGTTTCTCTTAAAAATTTAGTTGAATATCAAAAAAATTTTGGTCAAGTTAATTTTCTGCATACTTGCATACACCTTTTTTCTGTATTATGGTATACAAACAAAGATGGTGCTTAAAAGATCCTCAGACATTATTTTTGTTTATTTGAATGCATTCAGAAAGTGGCGGTGGAAGGTGTTATTTATTCAGACCTATAGTGGCATTGCATTTTTCTTTAAGTGTGTGATTTTTACCACTTCAGAATATGCATAATTCTGAGAGTCTTACAGGTTTTCTTGGGCTTTGGGACAGAAGAATGATGCAGGATGGTAAAGGGGCAGGATAATGAGCCTCTTCCCCTCAGAGATTAACAGGGCCAAGGGAGAGGAGGAGGAGTTTAATGCCCCTTTCCCTGAAAAATAGCGAGTGTCAAAAGAAGAAAAAAAAGAAAAATCTGTGGACCACTAAAGGAAAGTAGGTGCAGATGACAGTGAAAAATGGGAACGAGTATGGGAAACCGAGTTTGAGCGGGAGAGGTGATCTTGAGCTCTAGGCTCAGCTTGTATGAATGCAGTCATCTAGCTCATTAGGTACGGATGATAAGAAAGGCTGTAAACTTTACTGTTTAGATCTACATACTTGGCACATATTTCACAGACGTGGGTGGCATGTAAATCTGATTAATAATTTCACAAAACTGAAATAATTTTGACTACGCTTTAGACAAACATTTATGTAAATTGTTCTTCACAGTCAATTAAACCTCAGCAAAATCTGAAAGCAGCAGTCCTTCATTTCATGCTGTCAAATACCATTACGGCCAGCAGAAATATGCGTATCTCATCAAAGCCTCTTAATCACCATTAGAGAGAGCAGAACCTATTAACTATGATCCAGTTACTAATATATGCAGCTATTACACCCTATTCCCATCAGAAAGTGGATATAGACATGGACAGAGGCAGAGATAGAGATAATCAAGACCTATTCTTGTAAGTGGTCTTGGGAATTATTGCCATTAACGGCTCCATTAAAGTTTTATGTGCGTTACAGTAACAGGCAGGTCATGGAGGATGAGAGAATATTGACTGAGAGAGAAAAAGAGTGAACATTAAGCAACATTCTGCTTTGCATGACTTATGGACCAAGGCAAATCTGTCCTAGAGATAGAAGAACTACTCTTTGATCGATTAGGAGTAAATGACTTTAAAAGTACTGAAAAATAATTGTTTCATTGTCATAATAACAGCTGACAGTGACAGAAATGAAATCCATATGTTTTTTTGTAGCTATGCATTTATTTTTAGTAGCTTTGTGTGAGTGAATGTGAGAGAAAGTGTTTTTATAGATCAAGGCAAGTCCTGGTGTTAAGATGATTGGCAATGACAAAATGTCAGCTTGGGTTTGTTAGTAACATAATGGAGAATCAATAGATATAAGGAAGATGTCGATACAGAATGTTCTACTGCATTTCTCTCTCTCTCTCTCTCTCTCTCTCTCTCTCTCTCACACACACTTTCACCCGCTCTTGTTCTGATTGATATGCCATGTCGTCATGATGTTCGTTTAGTGACAGTACTCCCACAGGTCTTTTAGTTGTACTGTTAGTTTCAGCAGAGCAGAAATGTGTTTGCATCTGTGTGGGTTGACCTTCTGTAGTGTATTAACACTGACGGCACCCTTCCCCTCATTAGAACGGCTGCAAGACGTGGCTTTTCACTCTGTAAGACATTCCCTAGAGTTCTTTCCTCCCAGCGACCATTACAAGCACACACACATTGTGTCTTTACACAACCATTACACATCTCGAGTCTGCTCTGCAAAGCGATCATGAAGATTTTAGACTGAACTCTCTGTCACAAAGTTTAAAGATACTTACAAGTGCTTGCAGGTAAATATTCAAAAATAGTTCAACCAAAAACAGAACTATTCCCTCAACCTTTCATGCACTATAATGTAAAGCTTAAGAAATTTAGATCTGTCAATGTAAATGCCGTTTTACACAACCAACTGTGTGGAACCAATTCAGTTTAAAAATACAATACACGTTGTTGTACATGTAAACACACTCATTGACATAATGCCATATTAAAAATGACAGTGTTGTAACTTTAAGTAGTGGATTTTAAGTGGTCTGCTTTCTTAAGTACATTTGCATTTGGAGTTGTGATTGGTTCTGTTCTTTATGATTTAGTTTGTTTGTGCATTAAAAATGTAAAACTTTTACTTGAGCGCCATGTATTGCAAATGCTGTGTCATGTGCGGGATGTGAAACTTCAGTGCAGTCATCAAACATGGGCATCCAGCTAAGTTTTTACACAGAAAAAAGATGGAAAAGTGGCCTGCTGAAATGCTTTTTGGGTGAACAGCCCCTTACACCAGTGTTTCCTGGAGGCACTCCAGCAATATACATTTTGGATGTCTCCATTATTTGACCCACACATATCAGGTTTTCGAGTCTCTATTAATGATCTGATGTGTCAAATCAGGTGTGTTTGATTAGAAAGAGCTCGAAAATGTGTTGGTGTGCCTCTGGGAGCTGTTCGTTGATTGTGTTGATTCTTGTGCCCAGTCGGCTGAAAACAAGACACATGCAGCAGCAAAGCCGCTGTGGTGCAGCATTTCATTCAGTCTTCACTTAATACTTTAACATTGTTATTTTGCTGCTATTCAAGGACAGTTATTTCCTATAGGAAATGCAAATCTTTTCATTATTATTCTTTTCTGCTTTTCTTATACAAAAACACACTCTGGAGGTGTTGGGGGGCCTACATGATGGCACAAAAGTAGGTGAAGTGTTCAGGCAGGCCCTTAATCAACACATCTGTGAGAGACGGCACCTGGTCAATACACCCCCTACCAGTACAGCAGCACTCACACAGATTCAGCACTGCTGTGTTAATTTAGTGTGATTATCTGGCTGCACATGTGTATTTGTGTGTGTATGCGCACATGTGTAGGGGAGAGAAAGAGAGAGAGAGACTGTTATATTCACCTCAGACACACAGAAGTGTATGGATGGAGGGATCAGGGCTAGAATGAAAGATAAGCGTAAATAGACATGATTGAATGTGTCGATATTTGACATGACAGGTGCATAGTGGCTTTACAGACGAATGGAGGTAATGAGAGAAATTTAGATTAGCGTGTGCGGTAAACAGACAGATTGACGCAGAATTATGCCACTTTTTTAAAATCTGGCTCCTGCTTTGACTGTATAAGATGAAAAATGGACATAAACTAGTGTAATTTGTCCTCTCAGCAGCTGCGGTGTGTGTGCGTGTTTGTTGATAATAGAAAATGTGCAATAAAAGCTTGCTCTTTGATTATGTCCTTCACTCCTCACGAACAAGCTCAAGACCTAAATCTGTTCTCTTCCTCCATTTCATTTAAGATTTATAGCGTTCAAGGTCTCCCGTTCACATGTAGGGCTTAGTGAATATCTTTCAGGGCTTTTTCCCCTTTCTTTTCATGGTCGGAAGGTGTTCTAGAGACATGTTTTGATTAATAATGCCAATTTCTTTATTAGTTAATAATTCATATTGTATGATGCTGATTTTCTCATCTAAATTAGATGAAATTATAGACACAATTTACTATTGCAATGTAAAATGATGCATAGTATGCAGTATTCCTGGCTGGAGGCTTGCTGAGTAAATGTAAAGTGTTTACCTTAAATCTTTCCAAACTTGTATGATTTTCCTTATTCTGTGGAAGACAAAGAAGACGTTTCACGGATTGTTTGGACATGAAAACAAAACCCCCACTAAAACATTTATCCAAATATCTTCTTTTTTTAATGTTCCACAGAAGTGAAAGAGTTTAGAAACAACATCATGATGTTTCATTTGAGTGAACTGTCCCTTTAATGATTGTAAAACTGTATTAACTGCAGTAAAATGAGGTAAGATAAATGCAGTTTTACCCCAAACAGGGCACTTACAACCGCACAATATTTTTAACTGACAACACAAGCCGAAACCACCAGCCACCTACCCGTACAAATCTTGTAATTGGCCACATGCTGCCTTGAGTGACAAGTATGATCATCAATCAAATTAAGATGGAGAGAGGGGAGGGATGGAGCCCGACTCCCCAGACAGGCTGCTGTTAACAGGGTTTCCTTCAATCCGGGTTTATCGATCAATACGTGGCTTGCCAATTTGTACTCTGCACCTGAGTACATAAAATGCCTATTGCATCAGATTACTCGAAGTTTATATCCATTATGCAGCATGTTCTCATCACTTCTATAAGAGCAGATTGTTTCCATTCACTCGCAATTGCATTAAAACAGAGCAACAGAACACTGAGACATTTTGCCTTTAATTTGGCAGAGCCTTACTCATACATGCTTTGATGGGATAATTGCGTTCCCCGAAAGCAATTTGTACTGAGAGTTTATTACCATCAGCCCATATAAGCTCGGTTGGTGTCCGGCATTTGATGATGCAGATGGGCATTAAACCAGGAATGTTGGAAGGATCACGGCTCAATGACTGCATTTTCTGTGGAACGTATCCGAGGTGACGTACAATGAGGGAGCTTAGGCAACATAGCAGAAGTGATTATGGTCATAAAAATACATTGAACTGCAGATTTTACAAGGAATTATTTTACGACTCTCTGAAATATTCAATACTGATGTTGTTCATGGTGTTCAGTGCCCTGATATTGTGTAATGTTGGCCAGCGCCTGTGGCAATGCTGTATATCAGACCACTGCTACTTTCATGTCACCGTGACTTTTCTCCTTTGATATACAAATGCAATTGGTGCCATCTTGCTTTTTAGTTACTGATTGTAGTAAAATGGTAGCAAATTTAAACTTTAGTTGACACTCACCCTCATGTTGTTCCAAAATTGTTAGATATTTTGAGTACTGTGATTTTTTTTTCTGTATACAATGGAAGTCAATGGTAACCAAAATGGTTTACACTTTATTTTACAAATTTAGACGTTTTAGGGTTTTTGAATTATGTATCATTTATTGTTATTACTTTAGTAAGTAAATTTAACAGGTAAAACAAGTACTCTGAAAAAAGTGTTACCCAGTTTGGATACATATGTTCTTTTGTGTTCCTCATAAAAAAGCAAGAAATATCAGAATTTCCTATTTTGTGTGAACTAACCCTTTAAATATTATTACTACTGTAATATAGTTTAATTTTGTAAGTTGTAGTGGATCATGTCTTTTTCCTTAGTGGAAGATGCAAGGTACTGTCAAGTGAATCAATTGAGTATTTCATATTTACTTATTACTATTTATTTTATTACTGAATTGCCTCCTCTTCCTGTATCCTACGTTATCACTTACTTGCACATCAATTCCAGACAATAACATGATTTTTAAGTCGTATCCCTCACAAATGCAGTCTGACTTGTTTTTTGTGATGTTACAGTGCGGGGTGTTTAATGGGGTTTCTTTATAAAAGCTTATCTTCTAGCCCCTGTCCTTCTCCCCGTATCTCTTGCTCTCTCTCCTCCAGTCCTGGTGTGGCATGATGGAGGGATTTTTAAGGAGATTTTTTTCCCGTGTTCATTGGACGTTGATGAGCTCCTCTGTCTGTCGCTGCTGGCCTGTCATAGCCTCAACACTGCTTATAGCAAAATCAATCGGTCTCAGTCACAGAGGGCGAAAGAGACGAGAGCGTTAGCTGGTGCTGCATACGCACACACAGGTTCACGTACCCAAAGTTTATAGCCAACAAACACACACTTGGTTCAACTCTTGCCCTCCCTCACATCTTGAAGATGGGATGAAGGGATGGAGGGAAAACGCATGAGAGGAAAGGATGACAGAGGAAGAGAGGGAGCTTGAGCGAGGGACAGATAGTAGCATTAAAATTCATGGCTTTTTTTACTCTCTGTGCTGAAAAATCAATAGTGTTTACTATGAATGAGAGGAGCACTGGACAGCAGAGCTGGGGGCTGATATACGGGGGGTGAGAGAGAATGGGGAGCTGGGGGGGGCTGACTTCATTACTGGAGGCAGAGGCACGAGAGGTCAAGGTTAAAGACTCAACCTAGCGGGTAGAAGGTGGGGGTAGTCTACCATTTACTCACAATGCTGCAATAGTAATGTGGAGTCAGATACAACAGCCCTATCAGTATAAATGAGAAGATGTCGGTCTGGGATCCCTGCTTTCTCTATCTCTTGCGCCCACCGCATTCGCTCGTGCTCGTGTGGATAAGCATCTGTAAATTCACATTTGGATGGTCCTGGAACTAGTTGGATGTTTTGTACCCAGCTGTGTTGCGGCTGATAGCAGCATCTGCCACTTTTGTAAGTTTTAACGAACCTTAACAGCTCATACCATGCGAAACACTCCGGAAAGTTAAGGGAAAAAGTCACATACCCTCTCTTAAAGAGCCTGGGGAAAAAGTTAATTCTTCTTCAGCCGCTAGTTTTGAATATATTTAGATAGCTAGACTGATTTAAATCACCAGTGTGGGTTTTATGCAGGGTTCATTAAATGATAAGTTCAATTAAAAGCACTTGTGGCGTAATGTTGATCACATAATTATTTTGGTTAAAACATGATAACATGATTTTAGTGTGAAAATCACTTGCTATGGTAATATAATACAAACTCAAAAATGACCATATATGTAGTGCTTTAAAAGCTTCTTCACAGCAATGCATAGAAGAACCATTTTTGGACCCACAAAGAACCATTCAGTCAAAGGTTCATTCTAAATAAATCTCTTTATTTACCTTTTTACAATATGAATTCTTTCACCACAAAGAACCTTTTGTGAAACAAAAAGGTTCTTCAAACATTAAGGGTTCTTTATGGAACCACTTAGACAAAAAAAGTTATTCTGTTTCATATTAAATCTGTATAACTTCCGTGGAACTCAAAAGAAGATATTTTAGCAACTGAACAGTTCCATTTCATATTTACTTCTATTGTATGGACTAAAAATACAATGGAAGTCAATGGGAATCAAAAACAAAACATTCTTAAAAGTATCAAAAAATATTAAAGAATCATTTATGGTCCACGGAAGAAAGAAAGTCATACAGATTTGGAATGACTTGAGGGTGTGCTTGCAGATTATTATTTTTTTTTTATGTGAGCAATCTCTTTAACATGCACTGAACCCAGTAATACTTTAAGTAGAAGTGACAGCAGTAGGTTATTTTCTGGATTGGAGGTGAGATGGGTACTGGAGTCTTCTAGATCTATTGGCCGAGCAAATCTCCACCCCTTTATTTTCCTCCTTTGGTGGAGAGTATGTTTTCATGGTGATGTATAAAGTATTCAAGCAGCCTGATATTCAAGGAGGCTCATGAATGATGTAACAGGAGATGCTTGTCTCAGACCCGTGTGGATGTGGCTGCAGGAATATATGGCATATAAATGGAAATGTGAACTTTTAAATCAGCATAAATTTACATTAAAGTCATATGATTGAAATACATCGCACTGAATAATTTCCTCTGTTAAGGCTGGCAAATGATTTTTTTTAAAGATATTAATCAGTGTTCACTTTAGATAGCCTATAGTTTTACAGATACTGAGATTAATATAAAAGACTTTTGAAGCCCCGCGGCTTATTTTTTTGTATTAGTAAGTGCTAAGATGGATGTGTAGAAAAGGTGAACAGGCGCACAGGCTGCTCTGCAGGCCTTGACTTATGCCACCACTTAAATAATGTAATAATGTCTTGCTAGTAAACATTATCTAATAATCTGTATTTAATATGACTTATGCGATGCTTCTAATAATCTTCATGGGATACTATATTATCTGCTTTTATGTCTAATCTTCTCTTCCTCTCACTCTCTTTTGGTGCTTTCTTTCTTTTTTTTCCTCTGCACGGCAGCACAGGATGCTTTCTTATTCTCTTTTATTCCTTCCACTCTTTTTCACCTTCTCTCTCTTTCTCTCTCTCTCCCTCCCTCTCTCTTTCTTAGTCGTCTGTTCCCTTAGCGACCGTTTCCAAGGCACCCACTCCCAAGGGCTGGGGGAGGGGACCTGTGATGTCATGCATGCATAACCATACACCTGAATTCTGTTGGTTTTAATCTTTCTGCAGGACTCTCTTACAAAGCTTTAGTATTCCAGACCCACTTGGCTCTTTATACACTTCTGTTGTTGTATTTATTGTCGCAAGTAAAATTCTGTACACAGACTGCAACATTATTATTTGTGTTTGTGTGTGCTAGATACATGTAAATAAGTATTTACTCTGCTACGTTATAATGCGCACAGACTCTGTGTCCTTGCCGTATCCGTTAAGATCTGATTAATATTAAACAGGCCTTTTATCAGTGTGTGTGTGTGTGTGTGTGTGTGTGCTACGCTTAACCTTGCCTCATCTTAGGCTGTAAGGTTGTCCCCATGATGCAATTTGTCTTGACATCTCGAAGTAACTTTTGCAATCATTTGGAAAGAAATGAGTTTAATTTATTAGGAAAAGTTAGGTGTTTTGAATACACTAAATATTAACATGTATTCCTGACATCATAAAACCACCATCCCGTTCTGCACTTTTTTTGTCTGTTTCTTACCCAACAATGCCATTTTTTCAGGACTATGTGTTTCACAGAAAAAGTAACTTACTTCATGCATTCAACAGGAATGTGGCTTAATCTTCTCTGCATAAATTACACTTTACATAACAATCACTCAAGTGAGGAATGTATAACATATTAACAGTTAGAAGGCCCAAAGTAAGCAGAAATAAATTGAAATAAATATACATATATATATATTTAGGGGTGTAATGGTACACATATTTGTACTGAAAATGTTTGATACAGGTCCTACAGTTTTATACATTTTTATTTTTGAAGTAAATTCGAACAATGAACACAATTTTTGATGCTCTTTGATGTTGCACATCAGAATCAGAATCAGAATCAGAATCAGAATCAGTTTTATTGGCCAAGTATACTTGCATATACAAGGAATTTGACT
>JAUCMS010000028.1:9185889-9202538 GCA_032357445.1 Enteromius radiatus | reverse complement strand
GTGCAGGTGTAGTGCAAGAGTCACAAGCCCTATTGTTCCCTGGGCCAGGACGAACAGGGCAGGATAGATAAGAGTAATAGATCGTTATATAAACATCTGTGCGCTCATCCCTTCCTCTTTACTACTAGTTGTAATGCAAAATAAACGTGAATGAACATCTCATGTAAACTGCGGAAAGAAATCATTAAAACAGCCTGTAAACAAAATGACACGTAGCATTTTATCTACCTCAGGCAAGTCCTCAGTGTCCACAGCTCGTTCGCTAGAGAAATAAAGTCTATAGAGAAGAGCATTTTGCAAATATTAGACTATATACTCATTATATTTTATTTGACCTGTTAGTGATGTCTTATTTACTGTGTGTTTAAATAAATCTGTTCTGGTATGTATATATTTGTATATGTAATGTATATATTTCAACAACAAATAGATTTTTTTTTTTTTAAACACACACACATACACACACACACACACACATATATACTATTTAGATTGCAAAACAAAAACAGCAAATGCTTAGACATGTAAAAATTATATTTTGTTAGCTTAGTTGATTATTGCACTGCTTTTGTGCATTATTTCTGTGTTATTAATTTTGAAACATCTATTTTTCTAATGCATTTACCAAATAGGTTCATGTTCAGTTTATTCTATAAGGCCTCAACCAAAGAGCACTCGTTGTTCAAAACTTTGGTTTTAAAACTCCAGCTGAAGTGCACTACTACATGCTTTTTGGACAATGTTGCATTACTAAGCAACAAATGAGTCAGAGGATGTAATGAATGTTGTGTTGTTACTGGTGTTAGCTGATGAGGGTCACGGTTACTAGGCAACGGCCAACTCAGCCTGTAGATATGCATTCGGCTCCTAATGGGAGCGGAAAAGGGGAGTGTGTGTGTGCGTTGGGGGTCAAGTTTGTCTGAAAGGGGATTAATATTTTGAGAAGGGGCAAGCAGTCGCTCTGTCTACACTGCTTGTGTCTACACAGTTCACTTGTTGTTAGACCTCTTTGAAGCTTTTGTCGTGGTGTTTCACGCGTTTCCGAGGGCGAGAGGTGGTCTCGGCTACAAAGTACCCAACATGTATTCAACTCAAACATTCAGTAAAAGTAAAAATGAAACTGACTGCACGTGTTAATGAAAAACATCCACTAGTTTTCTGAGGAACCACTAGTTGCAAAGCCTGACCACTAATTTCAAGCTTAATTTTGTAACTATAAAGTTTATTTGTTTAGTGTTATATTTGTGTTTTTTGTACAAGAGTATTCCAATCAAAACTTTATCTGTATTTAGCCAAATGTAAACATGCTAGACACATGTACAATTATGATGTCAGTATCTATTTTTTTAACCAATAAATATCGAATTACAAAGTTTAGATCCTTTTCATTCATTTCATATTTTCATCTCATTCTTTTTCATATTTCATGCACTGCCTAGTAAAAACATTTCATCAATTTAAAATACATTTATTTCATACTAAGTATACTGTTCAAATCTGACATATCACTCAAGACTGACTGATTAAATTATAAAATTATAATTTAACTTTACTTAAAATACTACTATACTTGGAGCACAATGCACATTTCTTAATATTAAGCCTAATATGTGTTTTAATGTCACTATTGATGAGGATTGTAAGGTATATCTAGAGTACACTTGCAATAGTTCCACTTTAGCACAATCAAATATACTTTAGTATATCTTTAGGTGGACTTCAGCACAATAAAAGTGCATTAAGTACAAACTAAGTTGCTATAATTTAGCGGATTTTAAGTATACCAGTTTAGCACACTACATGTACAACTGCTGGGTAGCGTTATTAAGTGCATAAATGTGTTAAAGAATGAAATATTTGCATTTTAGTATATTTATTTTTCACTAGGGCTGTCATTGCGTTACCTGCCTTACTCTTGTTCTCATTTTCACTCTTGATTTTGATCTCATTCCCACCGTATTGGCCCTCTCTCCCCAAACAATTCCCTCTATCTGTCTCTCTCTCTTTTCTTCTTCTTCTCTCTCTCTCTATTGATCGACACATAGTGAGCTCTGTTCTTCACTGTGCTGCCTCCCTTTAATCAATACAGATAATTGTCTGCTCTCTCTCTTTGCCAAATACTCGCTCTCTCTTACTCTCGCTCTCTATCAATGAACCCCCTAACCACCCTAAGTCTGGGATTCCCCCTGTCTTAATGACCAAAGGTAACCTGTTCTCTCTGTCTCTCTCTCCCTCCATCGATTGGCGTGGGAGCGATTGACTCACATGTGTAAACGTGGTGTACGATTGTCTGCGTCGAAGTCTCTTCAACTATTCCCATGTGGTTATTATAGTGACAGACTTTTCAGTGTTTGTTAGGTTAAAATCATGCGATCAGATTCAAATCTGGAGGTCACACCACACTTACTAATACTCTATGACTAAAAGAACTGATATCATCAGATGATTTTTAGCTTGAGTAGATCAAGCAGATGCACATGAACATATATTAATATTAAATTGCTATTTATGGGTAGAAAATATAGAGATGTCATGAAAATCTTGAATCATGACATGTTGCAAGTTAGATTTGAATCTGATTTTCCCACATGAGCACCAAGGCACACACTAATATAAAAATATGCACCAAGGTCAAAGTTTGGTCTCTGCCGGTCAGGCTTTTATCAGCTGGATAATAGATAATTCATATTTATGGTATACTGTGTGATTTTGGATAGCCGGGGTTAGAGCAGAAAGGGTTTCTTCATGATGACAGTGTGGTTTTGTTTGGTCAAGGTGTGAGAGAGAGGGCAAGGACATATGAATGGTGAGGTGAGATTCTTGCCTCGCCAAACTCTGATTTAAAAATGCGGATTTCTGTGAAAAGGGAGATTACAGGTGATACAGGCCTCAGTGTGACATCCCAGTGGGATCTGAGCACACGGACACAGTGGAAAAGAAATCGCTTTGGTGTTACACACAATTCACAGGATCAGTATTCATTCACCGTTGTGAGTCTTTGTGTTTTTACTGTGTATGTGAAGGTGCGAAGAACTATACAGTTCTGGGCCCTACACATCTCTAATGATTTCAACCAACACATTTTCATGTGCTATTAAAAATATAGAAGATATGGAATAATGGTGGGTTGAAAGAATAAGAGGAATGTAGCACTTCATATATATTCGTAGGCTATTGAAATATTGATATATTTTCTTTGCTTTGTGTCTCTGTTGGCTCTTTCTTTATCAGATTATGTCTCCTTTCGCTTTCTCTCCTTCTTTCTCAGTCAAGCCTCAAGGATAGAAACCTTGAATTTGAATTTCAGAGGCAAAGAAAGAGAAAGAGGGGGGTAGGGTGGGGTTGTGCTCTTAGGGAACGGTCGTTGAGAAAGTGCCTCTAATGAGCGTCTGTGCGCTCCCCCCTGCCTAGGGCCCCGATCGATACCGACTCAGAGCAATAAAGCTTTCCCCTGTCATCTCCACAGAATACAAAGCAGTATGGGGAGAGAGAGAGAAAGAGAGCGAGAGAGATAGGTGAAAAGCTGTTCCGCTAGCCAGACCGATTTCCTACACCCCACCCCACCCCCTCCAACCCATCTACCCCCATCAAACAGCAGTAGAGCCCCTACCCCCTCTCGTTCCTTCTCTCCATCTCACAGTCCACCTCTCCTTTCCCCAAATGTAGCACGGGTCCCCTGTGCCGGCTCTGAGTAGGTTTTGATATCTCCTTGCGGTCGGGAGGAGAGAAATAAATAATGGCAGAAGAAACTCTTATTTTAGTTATTATCACAAACACAGAGACAAGGACGGATAGAGAGACGGCCAAGTGGGGCATAAAAAAGGAAAGGAAATTAAACAATAAAAGTGGAAATGGATGGACAAAAGGGAGAGAGAGAAAGAGTGAGAGATGTAGTTTAGGAAGTGAAATGGATGAGAAGAGAACGAAGACGGGGAATGAAGTGATACAAAAAGGAGGGGGGCGGAAAGCGAAGGAGAAGGGGATTATGGGAGAGAGAAAGATGGATGTTGTGATAAAGATGGAGGGTGAGTGGGAATATTGATGAGTAAGAATGACAGACAGGAGGCAAAATGAAGGGAAAAAACTGCATGGGGAAAGGTGAAAGGCAGGTTAAAGGTCAAATTATTCCTGAAATTGTAAATCAGCCACTTTTAATCGTAGCTACAATATGGTAACTGTTGGACAAGATAGAAACTGAGTTTCTGTGCGATATCAAATAAGGAGGTGCAAAATGAAATATTAAAAATCAGCTGGTGTGTGAGGCTGCCGGTTTGACTGGTTTGGTTTAGGTTCACCCTATCTTCTTGTGTTTAAAAACAAGTAGCACAAAATGTCTAATCAAACCTGATATGCACTAAAGCTAAAATATCAAATAAAAGATAGTATATAATACAAAAAAACTAGGTAAACTAGTCAGCCTCTCTAGTTGACCATCACGACCCGTCCTTCATGTCAAACCAAACGGTTCCTCATGAAAGTGACAGTGTAGGTGTGAACATGTCCGTGTTTGTCCTCCATCACCGTGCACTTGTGCTTTTTCTGTGACAGCTCTAGAGTCGCTCCGTCATTACGCTGCTGTCAACCTAATAACATCTCTTCCTCATCTCTCAAAAACAACAGTTTCTGTGTGTATGTGTGTCTCATCTCTTTTGTTGTACCCTCACCCCTCCATCCTTCCCAATTCAATCCCTCATTTCTTCTTTTATTGGAAAAAGATGGGATGAATCCTTCATCTCCTCTCTTGTAATGCTCTTCTGTTATTATTCTGCAGCAGGGCTGGGCGAGATGGCTAAAAATATTATAGAAGTAATTTTCAGGCTTTTGATGTTATTTGATATATATCTCGATTTGTATTTATTTGTTCAGAAATGTTTATTATCATTTATTTATTAATCTGAGGAATAGTACTTTTCACCAAGTAGTCACTTTAGCCAATTCGATTCAAAATATTTCATGTGTAAAGTTAAAACGTTAAAATAATGAATATTTTCCTGAAGGTCACACGTTAGATGTACTTGCTATTATAATAACAATAAATGATGCGTAATTGCATGTTAGTACCTCTAAACCAAAACCTAATCCAAACCTTAACCATATTGCAAGTACAATAAAAGACACACAAGGACACCTTAAAATAAAGTGCAACCCAATTATTTAAAAAAAAAATATATATACATAATATTTAAACACTATTTATTTAGAGTATAGCAATAAGTAGTTTGTAAATATAACAAATTATATTTAACAAATTCATATTAAATAAATAAATTATAAATAAATACTAAATATAAAATGTTTTTTTTACTTTAATGCTCAACAAAAGTATATAAATTAAGTTTTGAATGAAGCATTATACGTTTATTGAAAGTTCAAATCAGTTTCATTCAATATTGCACAAAAAAAAATAAATATATAAATCAGTTCATTTCAGGCGGTCATTTGCAGCGACCAAGAGCGTTGGATTGGTGGCACTTTTTCAGCTTACACACATTTCTCTCGACTTTCTAGTCTTATCTTCCAAGTTTTTCATTTATTTTCTCATCTCTCTTCATCTCCCCTTGTCCTTTTCTTTCCCAGTGAGATTTTACTATCAATTCTCCCACTGTGCACTTCTTTTTGAAGTGGCCTGACTCTCTCCTGCATCTGCGTTCTCTCCCGTTCTGCTGTATGAATTCCTCTCAGCTCCCCTTATTTCCCCCTCTACCTTTCTGCTCAGTAATAATGCTACTGATAGAAAGAGGCCCAAGTGTGTGTGTGTGTGTGTGCGTGTGCATGTGTGTGTGCGATTATTGTCGTGTTGGGAGTCAGAGGAATCGATCGATGCAGAAATATGAGGGTCTGTGTCAAAAACAATAACCACCTATTCCCCAGACACACACACTTTCTCACACACAGCTGCGTTCACACACCTATATACACACCCAAATATTAAACATGCACACATTCGTTCAGGAGAAACGATACACAACCCTCACATTACAGGAAAAATGCTCCATTTCAGATAGGAAACTTATCGGCACAAGAGCCGCTCTCAGTTTACCATTTCACTGTCTGTCACAGGGGTAAAAACATACACATAAGCACAGACAAACACACACACACACACACACACAAGAGACCTTTCTCTGCTGTTGCCTGGCAACGTAGGCCAGTGACCAATCACAGTGCAGAGCAGTGTCCAGTGATGTCACAGTGTCTGCTGACCAGCAGGGAAAGAAAGAGGGAAAGAAATGTCTGGAAACAATTTAAAAAGAGCATTTTTATCGTTACATTACGGGACTTACTGATAGCTTAACAGCTGGAGGAGCGAGTGGGAAGTGGAGGGAATGGACAGTTGTGTTTATGGAGGTGAAGAGGTGGACGCCTCAGCCTGGAATGAAGGACGGAAAGTAACTTTATCAGCATTAAAAGACTAAGACACAGTTGTGTTTGGAGCAAACGCGATTGCATCTGCAGCGTGAAGAGCGTTCGCTGTGAGAAATAGTTAGTATCTAATCACTCACACCCATACACACGCATACGCCTCCGAGCTGTGACAGCTGCAAGATTGATGGCTCTCTTGAGGCCTGTAGCTCACGCTCTTAAATGGACAGCTGATCAGATAAACATGGAGAGAAGGAGAGAGAGAGGAGCGGATCAAGAAACACTCTCAATTTTAAAGATCATCGAGGCATATGTGATGTTCCTGCTTGTTCCACGAATAGCTTCAGGCCGCAGGTCCTCACTGAAGCTAAAAATGTTGTTTCAAGGAAGCCCTGGAAATGAAAAACGTGAGATGAGGGACCGGCCAAATGGCCTGAGACCTCTGTGACATATGCAGACGTGTCTGTGCTGTGTGACCTCTGGGGTCATGAACTTTAACCTCAGCAGCCGCACAGCATACAGACAGACTGTCGATGACCGTGAACCTGATGCTCTACTCCCTTTGTGTGACACAAATGCTCAAATTGTGCAGGATAACAAACGTCTGATTATTATGTTATAGCTAAGATGTGTAGAACAATACAGGAGGAAAATACAAGTAAATAGAGAGAACTGTAACTATATTAAGCTCTCATATGCTCCTGTACAGGCAGCTGTCTTTTGTTTGTTTGCGTCTGTTACATATATTAATACAGACTAAAAGTATGTTTTACTTTCATTTTATGGTAACATGAGCAGTAAAGTTGAAATGGAGCGCTGGGAGATAAGACTCGTCACTCGGAGGATTGGAGAGAAACTCGTTGATTAGAAGTGGAGCGATGGCGCCTCCTCGTGTTAAACACACAGTACTGCAGTCTTGTAAATCACCCAGATATCCTGAACTTCGACCTCACCTTGACTGTGAATCATTGTAGTGGGCTGTGTTTGACATTTTCCGAAGTAACATGGTTTGTTTAATACGCCAACATTCAGTAGTAAACATTTTTTATATTTGTAAATCTTGTTCTTGCTGCTGTCGTTTTCTAATTTTTGCTGATTGCACTTTTCACATCTCTCATCTCTCTTTCTGACCTTCTGAACTTTGAGACAACTTTGCCACATTAGACGCTCTACTAACTATAAGTAACATTGCAACTCCATGTAAACTCATTCTCACTCACTCATAATGGAGTAAACCGTTAGAATGGTTTAGGGTTAGTAGAATAAGTTGACCTACAATTGCAAAGTTTCTGATTGTCAGTATGTTGTATGTTTTGGATCCATCAAAATAAAATGTTAGAATATGTTAAGCAGACAGTTTACTAATACTCTAATGAGTTGCATACTGTTAGTAGAATGTCTAAACTAAATACTTAGTCCATGGAATAATAAAAAACAAAGTGTTACCAAATTTTCTTGAATCCTTACATATTTATAAAGATGCAAATACTGCTGGAAAAGTGTATTACATCATATAATATGGATGCTACACTGGAAAAAATTTTTGAGGCCTCAACTTTTTTAGACAGTGTTGCCTGGACACTTTCCCACTGAGAATGGTGAACGTGTCTCACCTGGTTGCTTGTTAATGGCAACATTTTCCAAAGTTGCCCAGCAACATTGCTCAAAATATGCCCAGTGTATCATCAGCTGTATAAAAGGCACAAACAAATCCTTCAAAATAATTTACTACACAAAATATACATTTTCAGTAGAAATCGGAGCAAATAGTGAAAAGTATCCAATAAGGATCTTTAACACGAAAGCCAAATCTCTATTTTGTTGTTTTGTAGCATTTAAGAACTTTTTCAGAATGTGTGAACTAATACAAACAAAATCAAATAACAGCTTGGTGTTTCACAACAGCGGTTCTCTGTTGCAGAACGTGTAGTTGGGACATGTTTACTTTCAGTCTGTGAACAGTACAGCATGTAATTCATTCCTGTTTCCTGCTTTAGACACATTACAGTTTTATATCACACACTGCTTGTTTTGCTTTCTCTGCTTTGTTTTGGGCTCCTACGGGGTGATTCATGCCCCACTGTGGACGTGTGAGGTTGGAAAAAAAGTCGTGTGAGCAAGCGTCCTCATTCTGTATTTTCTGATGGAGGCTTGTGTCGATATACAGTAGAGATACGGTGCGAGACGGGTGTGAGAGAGAGGACTCGTGAGCTACTCTTTCCAGCAACCCCAGCACTTTCCAGCGGCACAACTCTCCCCCTCTTTTCACCTCTATCACACCATCTGCTTATTCTTTCATCTCTCGCTCCTCTCTGCTGCCTTCCCACTCTAAACCTCTTTCATCCTCTGTCTCTTCACCTGACCCCACTCTTCAGCCCACCGATCGACAGCGCTTCACTTCCTCCTCCTGCTCGTCTTCCTCAGCATTTTCTCCTCCAAACGTGTGTACATTCACTCAATCAAACGACCTGTGACATACTTACGAGTGCAAAAAATGCAGTCAGCGTTGCGTTCTTGTGAAGGTGCCATGTCTGCCCTGACCCGCTGCTTTCTTGCACTCTCTGGGTCAGGAAGTGGGCAGGAGGGGGTGGAGGTGTGGGTGAGTATAGCGTAGAGAGGAGGTGACGGAGGGAGGAGAGAAGGAGGAGTGGAGACTTCACCCCCCTACTTGTTATCAGTTTGTTCCTCCTTCTTGGCCACACACTGACACAGTCAAAGAGACGCGGAGAGAGTGAGACAGAGAAAGAGTATATTCATGAGAGGAAGAGGACCTCAGTGAACGACTGCAAACATATTCATCAACATGACAAAGACCGGTCCTGTTGCATCCATGGACTACTCCCATATGTGGTTGCCAGGTATGTGTCTGGAGCATCTGGGGTGGTTGCCAGGTTGGTCTCTTTTTTCAAATTTATTGATGGATTCGTTAGAGATGTAGGGATGTTTGAGGTCACTGGACCAAGAAGGTTAGCGTAGAGAAACTGAAAGAAAGAGATATGCAAAGTTACAGAAAGGCTGAAATTCCAAAATATGCGTCATGAATTTCGGAGCGGCTATATATTTTCTATAGAAATAGAGCAATTTGTTTGATGGTGCTTTGCAAGAGAAGTCAGATTTCTGTGATTGTTTTTTTTATATTTTAACTTATAAAATATTTTGTGTAAATGATTACATTTTATTTTAATTAAATGAGAAAAGTCAACGTATTTCATAAAAACTAGTATTTTATTTGTTTCGAGTATGTGCCCATATTCATGCTGTTCATGAAGTCAGGCTATGTTTGTACAATGCAGTTTTCACATTTACATTTACAATATGATAAGCAATACATATTATGATTAATCTTTTCAGATGCCACTGAGTTTTTGGGTTGAAATCTGGGCCAGTCAAAGACATTCACCGTTACTTTCTCAAATTTTAAGATCATTGAAGTTCTTGCAGTATTTTTTACGTTTTGCAGCATCTGTTTTTTCTTGTACTTTGATAAGATACCCAGTCTCTGCTGATGAAAAACAAATCCACAGCATGGTGCTTCCAACACCTTCTTCACAGGGAGGATGTTGGTTTTTGAAGTGCGGCCAGTATTAAATATGCACAAGATTTTCACAAGCTTTGGCCCCAATTTTTAATTCATTTTTAGAAATGTTTCTTTCTTTTTATTGCCATTACTATTATTATTCAAGACTGTTTTGGAGTAGTGGCTTGATTCTTGCATTCTCAGCTGACCTCAGTGGTTTTTCTCACTGCCACAGTGGGGTTTAGGGGGCATTTTTTCTAGCCAGTCTCATGTTCATATTGTAGAATTTGTAATTTAGTAAAATGTGAGAACTTGTCAATGATCTGCCTTTTTTTGTAAACTAGCAATGAACTGGCGGTTTTGTAATTGTTCTAAAATCTTCAAAATAATTACCAGGTCTCTGCATTCATTAGGCACAGTATTAAAACTAGATGTCCAAAAGCTGTGTTTTTCTCTTCTTAAATTCAGCTTATCTGACTCAAGTGGTTAACAACAACATCAATTTGTGGTATTATGTGCACAAAGTCTTCAGTTTATTACACTACCATTATGTAGATCTTTTTTTTTGCTGTTTCATCAGACAACCAAGCAATTTTTAGTACTCGGGAGGTAATGGATTTATATTTATTGACTGAAAGTGTATAAAGGAACCTCTGGGAAACCCAGTGTTAAGTTCTTCATGGGGTTTCCCCCTTCCTCAGCTCCCAACTCCAACTTTGACCTACAGCTGTCTGCAGCTCAGCAGATAGACCGCAATACAGAAACCCATGCTTTTAATAATGAATATTTTGTGGAGTATTTTTGTTAGTATGGTTTGTGTTTGCTATGAGAAGGAGTAAGATTTCTTCCTTGAGGACTGTTTCCTTCACTTACTTTTGAAGTTTCTAGCAGGTAGAAACCAGGTATAATATTCCAAAAAAAAATAGCATTATCGTAACTGATTGTCTGTCATTTCAAGCATTATAAAATGGGAAAGAGGTCAGATTAGTCAGAAGTAAGTCTACTGGAACCTAGACACCTTTTGATTACGAACAGGTTTAAAAAATACAAACTGAGCTGAACAAAGTGAGAAGTTAATTCATGCAGTGATGGAAATGGTGATCTGAGATTGCCATGATTCTTGTTATAAGCTCTTTATCTTTACATGTGACACCATGAAAATAAGTAACTAATGACTGAAAATGAGCGGCACATGCAGGGATCCTGTAGCTCAATAAACACCCAACAGTAGATGAAACATGTTGTCCAAGAAAATGCATTTGCTTATAAAAGAGGTTACATGGAACTGTAAAATGAAGCAGAATTAAGGATTATGAGGTGAACACAGAAACAAGTGTTGATGAAGGTGTGCAGGAAGAAATGTGGAGTAGGTTTTTTTGGTCACTTAATATTGCATTACAATAATTTCGCTCGGAAACCATTTCCAGTATGTGCAGGCGGTGTAAGCATATTTATTTCAGATTTAAAAAAAGAATGGAGATCTGTGTACTACAGAAGTTATGAAATGGAGAAGTTTGAAATATATAAGAAACAGAACTGTGTGTGTTAGCTACTGTATGAAGACTGTATATTATATAGCAGAACCTACATTCAAGCCTGGGCGCGTGTGTGTGTGTGTGTGTGTGTGTGTGTGAATGTGCGTATTAATAGCTGGGCCGACAGTAAGGGTTTAGTTTAACACATTGTGTTTGGCCCAGCCTGAGGGGAAACAGAGAGGGAAGTGAGACATTAACACCAAAACCATAATTTTTTCATTTTAAACTTCATCTGAGTGATGAACTGCATCTTCACTTCATATAAAACCTTGATAATGCGCAACTGTGGTGGATGTATATCCAATGAGTTATCACAGACTGCAAGGTGTCATGATTAATCCATAATTAAAAAACATTTCTTTGACATTTTTTTGCTTAGAATCAATGATGCCTCTATGAAGACCTTATTGAAGTCAGCTTATTTTATTCAGACGAATTATGACACCATCCCCAAAACAGTCAGAACTAGTGTGTGACACAATCTGAAAATATTCTCAAACTTTCAGCCTGAGCTATCATAGCACCATTTTACCAGCAGACCATTCTGTGGAAACCCTCATACATACGGCCCGTTGGCTGACGGGCCTCGAGAGGGGCTTTCCTTCCCTTTTACTTCCTTTCACCAATCAGTGTCACCGGACCCTGAATTTGATCGTGAGGAAGTCGGCAATTCTTCAGCTTTTTGGTGGCTTTTTCACGAGTGACTCAACTTGTAGGAGTGTAGTTGGTTTCCTGTGTAACTTTCTCTGGGATTATTACAGTCACGTTTTTTAGAGTCAAGTTGTACTGCCCCCTGGAGGAGTCAGATATTAATTATCAGTGTCTGGTAAGGCTTCAACGTTTCATGTAGATGACCCAAATTAAATACCGTTGAAAATATTTGTGAAAGAGTGAGAAATGAAGGATGAGGCATGAGTGTTGAGGAGGAGATAGATAAAGAGGATCAGACGAGATAGTGGTATATGCAGGTGGGTGATATTATTAGTCAGTCGTTAGCTTTATTTGCATTTTTCACAAAAGGGAAGTGAGTGTTTCTGTATGTGTGTGTGTGTGTGTTTATGAATGTCTGTTTGAGAGCTTTTTTGGCTACAGAATTCATAACGCTGATGTAGCTTATAACTCCTTTGTATTATAAAAGTACCAGACAGAAAAGTGAACTGGCTTGACTTGGTCAGAAACATACTGGAGTTCTGCTGTGTGTTCTGACTTTTATGTAAAATATATCTATGATTTACATAATTCAGTTAAATCCAGAACATCTTATTTCTAAAAAATAAAAAATGGTATTATGATTCTTTTCAAATATAAGATATTTCACACTCAAATTGACTTTGCATGCTCTGTTTGTCACCGCTGAGGGACAGTCCCATGGGCTTGGTTACAGTTAAATTTGAAGTGACACGTCTGTGGTGACGTAATCAATATTAGTTGTTTGTTGGATTGAGCACGTCTCCAGTTGTGTGAAAATCGACGAATCTAGACCTCAGATTTTTTCAATCAAAATATGTGCATTTTTGTGCCCTTTTTATTCCAAATATGACATGCTTGTTACACTTCCATTCATCATCATCATCATCAAAACTATTTAATTATATATCTTGCTGTTCAGCTGTGGTATAGGAACAGATACATTATAATCATGGTACAGGGCTGTGTGTTAACAGACATGCATCATCATGTAGCAAAAGCTGATAACCTCTCTCTTTTTCACAGATATCAGAATGTCAAAGCCAATAGAGGTAGAGAATCCAGCAGCAGACTCTCCGATGGAGAGCACAGGTATAAAACTACATTATATTTTATATGTCTGCAATAAGGCTCAACAAAAACATTACTTTCTGCTCAGATATAACATTTGCAGTATATTTTTACATGTTGTAGACATTCTAAAATGCTGAAAAGTTTAATAATAAAAACTAATATAAATAAATAGTAAGAATTTCAAGCAATTTGATATTAAAAAAACTTAACTAAAACTTACATTTACAAAATAAACAGAAAGGTTGTCTTCTCTCATTAAATAAATAGCACATATTTTGCTATATTTAAATTAAATTAAATGTGTACTGTGTTTATTTATTATGAATTTATAAATATGAACACATACAGTATATATGTTGAAAATATTTACTTGTCTATATATACATTTCTATATTATTACATGTTATATTATATATTAATATAAATATCTCATCATGTTCTTTAATATATGCATTATATAAACATAAATATACACAGTACATGCTCTTTTATTTTGGATGTGATTAATCGTTTGACAGTACTAAACTCACATTAATGAAATTAACAGAAGTGTTGTCTTCTTTCATTATGTTCATCAGACTCAGAAAGAAATGGCTCAGATTCAAATAATCAGGTAAGTGTCAGCCAGACACCAGTGTATATATAAACAGCATGATCAAATCAATAAATTGTGTTTTCAATGTGTTTCCCTCCAACAGGTTCAGCCAATGAAAATCAGCCCTTTCTCTCTTTCTCCTACACTGAGCAGCAGCACCAAGGTGAGTAATCGTGTTTTTAATAATTGTCGACTGATTTACATACAGCTCGGCATATTCTTCTCGTTAGTTTCTTAAAATGACAGTTTTTAGCTTTTTTCCATCTCATGCGCTGCTAGTATTTTATTAACCTCCCTTAATCCCTCTTATTTCAATACCATTCACTGTGTCCCTTGTAGTAACACATGAACGCTTCTGTGTCTCTGTCACTATGTCTCAGACTAAGGTGGAGGACTGTGGTGAGATGTCTCCCGCTGCTGTACAAACTCCACCCGCTCAGACGGCCCTTCACCACACACAGCTAATGCTAACGGGTGGTCAGCTCGCAGGGGTACGACATGCACATGCGCCGTATACATGAGCTTGCTTGCTTTAGACGTGCTTTCCTTTCTAACTCTTATTTTGGCCACACTCCTCCTCTGCCGCTCTTTCTCTCTAGTTGACTGCACTTTTGCCGGCGCAGCAACAGCTGCTCTTACAGCAGGCGCAGCTCCTCGCTGCAGCTGTGCAGCAGTCGCATGTGGCCCACGCAGCCAATCAGCAGCAAGCCCAGCAGCAGGCAGCTCAGCCGCAGTCGCAGGGCCAATCGCAGAGCACACAGGAACAAACCGCCGCCGCCCCTCCTCCTCCTCACCAGCTTCCTCTTTCTCAGCCAATCCAGCTCACTGCGCAGGTAAAGCTGGGCAGCACACCTGAATTGTGTCGAAACTGTTCCAAAATCAGTGTTTGTCTTCTTTCAGTCCTTCATCAGAGTGAAACCGCCACATCCTTTCAGCATCTGTTTCTTTTCTCTCTTTCAGGACATTCAGCAGTTGTTGCAGCTGCAGCAGTTAGTCCTCGTTCCAGGACACACTCTGCCTTCACCCGCACAGTTTCTGTTACCACAAACACAGCAAGGGCAGCAAGGTAGCTCATTTACTATTAGCCTAAAGAAGTTCACTAGTTTGCTCATCACAGCATTGTTTAATATGAGAGATTTGTTTAGATTTGTTAAGGTGTCCTTGTTACAAATGCTACACGTACCTACTATTGTCATAATAATATATTATGCATCCTAACCCTACAGTAAGTACATGTAGTTAATATTACTAAGTACTTAAATGTATATTGTAATAGGGACACTTTAAAATAAAGGGTTAGTAATATTAAATAAATACATACATACATTTACATACATTTAGGATTAGGTTTACTTGAATTTATTGTTGTTTTTATAGAAAGTATATGTAATATGTTGTAACAAGAACACCTTAAAATGCAGTGTTACCAAACAAACTATAACCAAATGTATTGTTTATTTTCACTTTATTAGAGTGTAGTACAGTATTGTTTATTTTCACTGTGTGTAATTTTTAAAGACGTAATGATTATGTTTCAGGGCTGCTACCAACGCCAAATCTAATTCCACTACCTCAGCAAAACCAAGGAAGCCTGCTGTCCGCTCCACACAGACTTAGTCTTCAAGCACAGGTACATAAAAATAAAAAGGATTTGGGAGTCTACTGTTCCCCAACAGAGGTAAACAGTATCGAAGAAAAACTTTGAAACACATGTCTTTGTTTAATGTGGAAAATGCTGAAGAAGTAAAGTAAATAAACAAATAACAGATTAATGTATGACATTTCCAGTTCCCTTTTTGAAAAAGGGAAACAGTATTGTTTATCAACTTTGTAGTTTGTGTGCATATGACAGCTGTAGTAAGACTGGGGGGGATTATTGTCCCTAATAATTAATACAATTAACAGAACTTTATTTGGTAAATTTGAGCTTCCAGCAATAGTGACGTCATTGATGATGTCACTGATTAAGAAGTTAAGAAGTCCAGCACTATCAAGGGATTGTCATTTGATGTATTGCTGTTAGAGACGTTGGAAGCAACACAGTTTTTTGAACGAGCTAAACGAGTTATACAAGCTATATCGAGTTTATTGTATCTTTGTACTTATGGTTTGTTTTGCATTTTTTCAGTAAACTCTTTTAAAGGTAGACTCGATCTTACTCACGTTTTTACAAATACTGGTTGTTGGACTAACGTTAGCTGCAAAAGTGGTATAAGAACGTACACAAAGATATGCCACTACAGCTGTATTTTAATCATGTCAGTGCAACCTCAGTGAGCATATGTTTTTTTTCAAAAACAAAAAGTGTTTGAACAGAATTCTGTGCTCTTATATTTCCATCTGACACTCAAGTTCGAGTCTTGTTTGTGGCAGAGGGAGAAGGCTGCAGAGAGCAGCGTGAACACAGTGACCCCGGTGACTGCTCACCCAGAGGAGCCCAGTGATCTGGAAGAACTGGAGCAATTTGCCCGCACATTCAAACAGAGAAGAATCAAATTGGGCTTCACACAGGTACACACACACACACACACACACGCACACTCAGAAGAGTCGTATTTGGCAGTATAATAATGTTTGGTCTCTGTTTCCCTCTGTTTACAGGGTGATGTGGGATTGGCTATGGGGAAGCTCTATGGGAACGATTTCAGTCAGACCACCATCTCTCGATTTGAGGCTCTCAATCTCAGCTTCAAGAATATGTGCAAACTCAAACCTCTGTTGGAGAAGTGGCTGACTGACGCAGGTAAAACGTCACACACAGCTGCATTAGACATTACAGCTGTCAGTCAAAGCTTGTGCTTAAAGTCAAGTCAAGTCAAGTCACTTTTATTTATATAGCGCTTTTAACAATACAGATTGTAGCAAAGCACTGAACATT
>JAUCMS010000028.1:9126911-9185789 GCA_032357445.1 Enteromius radiatus | reverse complement strand
CTTTTCCAGTTTAGACAGCTCTTAACATTTATTTTAATCTAGGACTAGTCTTAATCCCTGTACGGGAAACTGGCCCATAGTGTATAGGGACAGTCCACCCAAATCTGAAAATTTAGATCCAAACCTGTATGACTTTTTCTTCACAAAAGACATTTAGACGAATGTTGACAACCACTTTCAATTCATTTTGACATGTTTTTTTTATATACTGGAAGCTAACATTTTTCAACATTATGTTCTACAGAAGAGAGAAAGTCATACAGGTTTGAAACTTCATGAGGGTGAATAAATGATCATTTTTGGGTGAACTATCCGTTTAATTTCCAGTCAGTCTCAAAAACATAGTCATGAACATACATTAAAACTGTTTTAGTGGCTTTTAGGTTGCATCGTTAAAATATTTTAATGTAATATGGCAGTATATAAAACATTTTGTGGTTGTTAAAGTAAACTCAAAATGTTTTTAATGGTTTACTTAGAAACAATGTCGATGGACAGCACCTTGCCAAGTCCCAGTTCTCTTTCCTCTCCCTCGCTGGGGTTTGAGGGTCTGCCTGGCCGCCGCAGGAAGAAACGCACCAGCATTGAGACCAACATCCGCGTCGCTCTGGAACGCAGCTTCATCACGGTCAGAAAACAGGATCACAAATCCATTGCACAACATATATTACCAGTTAAAAATGTAGGGTTGGATTTGATTTGTTTCCCAAAGAAGTCTGGATGCATTTGTTTGCAGTATAAACAGTAGTTATTACAATGTAAAACAACACATTTTCATTTTAATATTTTCTAAAATGTAATTTATTCTACTCTACAGATTTTCCTTTTTTTACCGTCACTTTTTTCAGTTTAATGCATGAATGCTGAATAAAGTATTAATTTCCCTTAAGTTCTCACCCCAAAACTATAATTGGTAGTATATAACAAAACACTTCCTGAACTAACCACATCCTAAACCTTGGTTCCTTTTTTGCCTTCAGAACCAGAAGCCTACCTCAGAGGAGATCCTGCTCATCTCTGAAAAGCTCAACATGGAGAAGGAGGTGATCCGTGTCTGGTTCTGCAACCGCCGACAGAAAGAGAAACGTATTAACCCCTCCAGTGCCACCCCTCCCTTGCCCAGCCAACCCCAGCCCACCTCGCACAAACCCCCCTGCTACAGCCCGCACATGGTACGACCCGGCTTGCTCCCTTGACCCATACCCCCGTCTCCAACCACCCTGTCACAACACTACAAGTTTCTCCTGCATGAGCAGATGATAATAATCATTCCCATAACAGTGCATACATCATTCACTCCTGAATGTGGTTTCACCCACCCTGCACTGCTTTACATTTTAATGTGCGATTTTTATAGTTTACTGTCATTGTCATAACACTTTAGGAGGATTCAGCCTCTGTTGCTAATTCTTTAGGAGGAATATTGCATCTTTATATTTTTAAACTATAATTTTGTAATTGAATAACTTAAATTCATAAACAGAGCACAAGATTTCAACCGACCTCTCTCCTTTTTCACCCTTCGTTACTCTCTGTCCATCATGTTTCCCTTTTGACCTGTGACATCATATCCGCGTCTTCCTTACAGATGCCCAGTCAGGGACCGTCGCAGACAGTGAGCAGTCTCGGTACAGCAGGTAGGGCACAGAAGTGGGCATCTGCTCAACAGAGATACATATGATTCTATAAAATATGTATGATGGATGCTCTATCTCCTATTATTTCTCCTATTATTTCCCTCTATCAGTGACCACTATGTCATCAGTTTGCCCTTTGACCCCAAGCGGACCCTCCTTAAGCTCTGCACCATCTCCAGTAACCCCGCCTCCACGCAGTGATGCCAGCCCCGCCCCTCCGACTCACAGTACACTAAGTCTAAACACTGGGTAAGCTGATTTCTCACACACACACACACACACACACACATCCACTCAGCACATACTCATCACCTTTTACTCCCTGTGGCTCAGCAGATGTAGGTAACTGTAGTGTTTATGTGTGTGTGCAAATTATTTTTGCGTGTGTGGTTTTGTCATTCACAGTTCTTGGCACAAAAAGAATGGTGACGTTTCTAACTACATCAATGACTTTGCTGCACATTTGAGGTGAATACAATCAGCAGAGTCTGTGTTCTTACACACACACAAATATAAAATAAAAGTGTAATATAAAAAATAAAACGCACATACACTTTCACATAAACGTTATGTCATTGTCAAGTATAAGAAAATGTGGATAAGGGCATGAGGTGAATTCTTGTCAACTGACCTTGATTTTGACACAAATGTGTATGACAGTGTAACATGTATATACACATGCAGTTGTATTATAAATTAAATACATTATTTAATTATAATTAGCATTATAGAACTTATAATTATTCTAATAAAATATTATTTGAAAATAATGTTTTTACACTACAAAAAATTTATAGATTTTTAATTTGTCTTTGTTTTACTTAAAATGTTGCATATTTCATCAAATGGCACTACATCTTAGCATAAGGATTGTTGCGTACTTATGCGTCGCTGAAGTCTGCTGGTGCCTTGTATTACAAGAAAAGTCTTATTTACTCTGCATTGCTTGTCCAGCTCTTAACTGTGCTTCTAAATGTTTTCTCTTTTCCCCTTCCTCTTCTCTGTATTCCTTTCTGTTTACCTTTTCCGTCTGTGTGTCTTGTGGGTTGGTTGTTTGTTTGTGTGACTCAGGAATACAGTGAGGGGAGTTAACGCAGGAATGAACCAAGCTCTTTTTGGCAGCAACCCACTTGCTACTATCCAAGGTTTGTGTGAAAGAGAGGGCGAGAGAGACTCTAATGACTCTGCCACCTCATATCAGTCATGTGTTACCGCGAGTGTTTGTTTATGTCTTTTCACTCCTTTTCTCCCCTTTTTACATCTGCTCATCAGTTCATGTGGTACTGGTGCATCCTATTTAATGCCAGTTTCGTTGATGTTTGTCATACTGTGTTTCTTTCACAGCTCTAGCAGCCAGTGGTGGCCAGCTGCCCATTTCCAGTCTTGAGGGTAGCAGCAAGGTGTTAATTGGTGGTTCTGGAGGCCAAGGAGCAGGTCTCCCCTCTTCCCTCTTTCTCAACCACTCCTCTTTGTTGCCCATGGCAACAGGTACCGCCATGGGTTTGGGCAGTTCAGCTCTTGTCAAAACCTCATTTCCTGTCACAGGTGGCATGAGTCCCTCCCCTTGCTCGAGCCCCATCTCTTCCTGCTCTTCCGGCGAATTGCTACACAGCCCACACTCGATTGGAGGGGCTAAAATCGAGTGACGTTGCCCAAGGCCAATCACAGGAGGAGGAGAAGGAGGAGATGAAACCTTACCAGTCAACCAAAGCATCTCTTGATCCCCCTCACTCCCTTTTGTTCACACTCATTCACACTCTCTCTCTTCCGCTCTCCCACTCTACTGATGCCAAAAATATACTGAGTAGAAGAGGGGAGAGATGGAGAGACGGAGTGGAAGGAGGAAGGAAGAGGAGGGAAAACGAAACCAAAAAAACACCACGCGGCTTAGCTGGAGGAGACAAATACATAAATAAAAGGAGAACAATAAACTAGAAGAGGACAAAAAGAGATCCTTGAGCACCAAAAACAGCAAAGAGAACAAACTTTACTGTGTGTTAAAGAACTCTTTGAAGCAAACGTGTGGAGTACTGAATACCAAAAAGTATAATGGAACTTTGAGAGACTCACTATGACAAAAAAAAAAAAAATACAAGCATACCAAAATCTCAAATACCAAAAACAAACACCAAAAATACGGATGGAAAAGCTTTATCCAAAGGACCTGTAAATAGCCAACCGTCCAGGACCAGACCCACTGACAACAATCCAGCCATCACTGAGCATATCATCTCATTTTATGATTTATTTTGAAATATGAACGAGCCAGACTCCCAACTCTGTTGTGTTTCTCTGGTTCTTCCCCATTCTTGTCTGTTTTTTCTCAGAAGTAGCAAGTTTTTGCATCTGTCTTTATTGTAGGTTTCAGTATATTCGATCATCATCTTCATCATCATTCCATGTCTTATCAAGCATATAGAGAGGATTGAGTGTTTGGTCTTTGATGTTCATCATATTAGCACTGCATAGCTTGATGCACTTGTTTGTCCGATGACATGAATGTCGTATAGTGTAATAAAAGTGAGACCAAGCTCCTCTCTAGCTTTCACGCCTCTAGTTAAGTGTAAATACTCTCATTTCTCTCTTAATAATTAAGTGCTTGTATCCTTCCTCATTTCCATTTCATGCCTCCCTCACTCACTTTCTCCCTTTTGAATGCCAAAGCAATCCATTCATACATGATCCGTTCATAATTCACATGATGCAGAAAGAGATCGCCCGAAGGGGCGGCGAAGGGGCTCCCATCCTCTCTGCTTCTTCTACAAGCCAAAAAATTAAGCAAAACCTCAGAGCCAGCCAAACTTCCCATAAAGGAAAAACCAAAAACGAACCAAGCCAAAAATCGGATGGAGGCGCAAAGTGAGTCGCTGTACAGAAAAAGTGTATCCCTTCATGCATCTCTGGACCGAGGTCACCCAGAACCATGTAGCAAGGGATCCGCCTCAACCTCCTGTCATTCAAACTCTTCCTGGTCCTGGGTGGCGGGATCTTTGATGACCTCACTGGACTCATCTGAAGAAGATGTTTTGGGTTCATTTGAGGGTTGGGAGGGTTGTTACTTTTTGTCTTTCGTTCCGTCTGTCTGTTTTGTGGGACTTTTCTTGGCTTTGTGTGTAGATTTGTGTGCTTTCTTTTGGGAAAAAGGTATTCACGTATTTGCGGAAATCTCATTTTTTACGTTCCTTACTTGTTCCTATCTAGTTGTGTTAGAGACTCTAATCAGGTGGTTGAAACAATACTGTGAAAATTCAGTTCAACAGATAAAGAAACCAGGACAAACACGCTCAAGTACATCCAAAGAACCAAAGTCGAGTATAAACAAGCTTTAAAGAGAACCAAATATCACATACGCAACAATTTACACGCTCTCATCCACCTTACCGTTGTATTTATATCGTGCTGAAATCTGTAGTCGGTGAGCGCTACAGGTTCAACGAGGGATGGATACATGAACTCAGTTCTCTACGTTACCGTATAGTCCGAATGGGTCAGTTAGTGCTTCTATAGATTTTGTAGTAAATGATCTATGTTATAACGCTTACTAATTGCTAATGTATGGAAGAAAAACATTGTGAAAAGATAAAAAAATATTGATATTTACTTAGACCAAAAATTCCCACTATCTCTCTTTTGGGTTTTTATGTTTGCTTCCTCCCCCATTTTAAATTTATTTAAAAAGTTTTTTTATTATTATTATTAATAATATTATTATTTATTTAATATATTCCAGATGCTGTTTTGTAGTGGGTGTGTTTGAGGCACCAGATTGTATTCAAATGTAAACTTCCTTTGCCAAGGCAACCTTTCGAACCAAATCCATCGACAAATGCAACCGTCGGTCCTAACGGGCCGGCCGCTAATCGACAGCATAGGGGCCGGACTCTTGTCTTCTCGACCTCTTAGCTGTTCCTTAATGGACAGAGCCTGTCGGCGGGGAAACCTATCAGGGGAAAAAGCAGCACTGTGTTTCTTCTGCTCAAATGTTTCGGTAGCATTCATTCTATGCTGAAGTAACCTTCCAGAGTAAAAGCATACACTGCCATGGCTTAGAAGGGATAAGGTCCTATAGGAACGTGCATTGTATCTGTACGTACCTGTCTCACCACTGCTGATGTTAGGGATGGTGTTGCTATGGTTACTGTCGCGAAGGCTACCACTTGTGACGGCGTCGAGCGCAGTGCTGCCGTGAGCCTTGAACTGAAAGCTTTAAACAGCTACAAAACCAAAAACTTTAGGAGAGGAAAGATGGAGGGATTTGGGGTTCCTGGAAAGAAAATACAGCGGAATGTATGTATTGTATGATAGCCGAAATGTATCAGTGCTCCATCTTCCTCTCTTTTTGCTCTCTGCCTCACTCCTCCTCCTCTTTGTCCTATTTCTATTCCTGATTAGTTTTGTATTTATTTTGTAGCGTGTCTGTTGTTCTGTCTCCTGGTTAGGGGGTGTAGAAGAGAGATAGTTCCTCATATACCTCACTCTCTTAATGACAAACCAAATAGATGAATGCTTTAAAACAGAGAAGTAGGGGCCGAGGAGAAGTGTTTTGATAGACCAGGGAACATTAGGAAGATGAAAACACTCACTGATGCTCTGGCACGTTCACTCCCTCGGACCCTGGGACCACTTTTCCAGTCACCAAACACAGGGCAGGACACATACACACACCTTTTCGTATATGTACATGCTTATTGTGCATGTGTATGTATATAAGTCAGAAAGGTGACTGAAGAGCGGGCGGCGACTGTTGTTGCTAGGTGACAAATTTTATGTCTTAAAACGCACGAGATGATGAAGATAAATATAAGGGGAAGCCTTTCAACCTTGCATTATATTTTCTCTAGCTTTCCTTACCGTTACAGTCAGGCGCAGTTCCGGGCGTCTTAAAAAACTTCATGATGTTGATATGCAAGTAATAGCTGCAGTGTAAGGGAGCGTGTTCAAAGTGTGAGTCTCTCAGTGGCGTGAATCTCCAGAGAATGATACCAAAGCAACACGTCATTCTGAGACCGAACACTAACACACGCTCCCTAAAATCCCGTACACACTCCACGAGTTTGATTCTCAATTTATTAATTAGTAACAATCGGATATGAGTGAAAATTCCTCTAAAAAGAAGAAAAAAAATCATAGCATTTCAAAACGCCTAAGAGAACTGCAAATATGAATATTTTCGTTCTCATTTTACTGTCTACGTTTATCTGCGCGCTCTCTCTCTCTATTATACATTTAAAAAGAAAAAAAAATACCAGCTTTAGTCCAAAGGTGTTTAAAACGATTTTTAAAAATAGCAAAGAACTTAAAACACGTCTAGTTAAACCAAAGAGCTACACTAACACATCCGTTTTCTTTTGTCTCTTTTCCTGGTCACCTAGCAACCCAGTTTCTGAAGGTATAACCTTAACTATCCAAAGTAACTTACGATGAAGATAATGATGAAATGTATATTTTTAATCATTCATTATTTGGGGAAAAATCTTCATGGTGATGATGATGATGATGATCTTAAAGAAAAGACTTGGTATGTTTGTGATGAATTTTCTTTTCCGTTCTTGGGGGTTAGTGATGTTAATCTGTCCCCTGCATCTTTTCCCTGATTTCATGTTCACTGCTCACTCAGTGCGTAAATGAGAGCGCGTGGGTGCGTCATTGTCTGTGCGTGCATATGTTCTTGTGCGCGTGAACGTATTTACACTCTAAATGCGGACAGATATGCGGTTATTTTGGCATATGTGCGTGAATGTGTGCGTCTGTTTTGCTTATTAATGTACGTTGTCATGTTTTTACCCTTTCCATCGTTCCTTTTTTCCTCACCTGAGTTGAGCAGTTCTTTTTTCTTCTCTCTCCAGTCCTCTGTGTCTCTCTTTTTTACTCCCTATGGTGACAGGTTAGTCTTTTGGTGTAATTATCTCTGAAACCAAAAAATAGTTGACAAATAACTCGCTTGTTCATTGTACAGTGTTGTTCATTTAAAGTCATTTTTGTAACTGAAAGTGTTTCACTCATCTGAATAAAAACGGTAGAGAAAAAGACCGGTGCATGAAAATGTGGTCTTTTACTTGTGAGTTTATGTGTGTGATCGTCGGTCCGCGTTTGGCCGCTGGGGGGCAGCAACAGCCACATGCTGTTCTCCTTCATATGGATGAATCATCCGCAAGAGATTCTGCCTCCACATGGTGCCTCAGCTCAGTCACCTTCTCTTCCCCTTGCTTCCTTCATTCTCTCTAGATCTATCCGTTTCTCTATTTTCTCCCTCTTTTTCCACTTTTTCACAGCTCTCATTTGCTCATCTGACTCATAGGACATCTGGTCTTTGCCAGACAGCTCGTCCTTTACTCATGTTCTACTCCTCTCCAATTTAGACGATTAAAATTCTCACCTTTTTAAGATTATGTCTTTACATCTGCTACTGAAAAAAAAAACCATCAACCAAAGTTTAACTTTATTGGAATCGAAATTTCCTCATTAATCAGTAAAACTAAGTAACTTACAAGTAGAGCAATTAAAAATATTTAAATGAGTTCATAATGTCAGAGTATTTAAAGCGACTGTATGACGTTCGGAGACTTGGAACCCCCTACAGATGAGTGAGTGAAATTTACTGTCGAAATTAAAGATACGTTTTTGTTGCTGCCATAAAAAGTGCACATTTTCGTGGTATTTTCGTACCCTCTCACCACATTTTGGAGAGAGCATGGCGTGGGAAAGAGGCAGAAGCTATATGCCTTATTAGCACTATGTGTACCAAGAAACTTATACTTTAAGGTTAGAAACCTTACATATAGTTTTAATCTTTTTTTTTTTAAATTGAATCTACATATTAAAATGGTCTATGCATATTAGCCTACTTTTGGCGAGGCTTAAAACAATTCTTCCAAGCTTGGTAATGCTGGTGCATAGTGGCCATTATTTTGAAGCTCCAAGAAGCGCGTATATGTCGCAAAACTAACCCATATGACTCCGGGAAGGTTACACATGTCTTCTAAAGCAGACCGATGGGTTTTTGGCATAAAAATATTTCTGTTTGTAAAATGATAAACTCAAATCACTGACTTCTGACAACGGCTGTACTTCTGTCCTCTTTTTGAAGCTTCAAAATAAAAGTCACTATCCACCAACATTACCAAGCTTGGAAGAGCCAGGATGAATGTTTAAAAAACTCAGACTGTGTTCGTCTGAATGAAGAAAGTCATATACTTACATACACCTGGCTTGGAGGTGAGTGAATTATGGGGTAATTAAAATTTTTGGGTGAACTATTTTTTTAATAAGACTTGCTGCAGATTTAAGAGCCCTGGTATAGACTTTTACTTAAAGCTCTACCTATTGTTTTTACCAAGTGAATTTACACTTGTTTTGTCTACAAGCAGAGTTGTGGAAACTGTGCATCACCGAATGCTAGGAGGTATACAACATGTCAGCGTCACAGAAACTTTTCTGTAAATTTGTCCTTGTTGAGTGGGTTGGATGTCAAGCTGCTACAAAGTTGTGGGAAGGCTAAAAGCAAAAATCGTCTGTTCGAAAATGACACTGACGTTACTGACAAGGAGGATTTTGTTTGATGGTCCTTTCCCACTTATATTATTTTAAGGTCAGCAGAAGGTGTATGTGTTTTGTTTTTTTATTTTTATAATAACTGATTACTTGGGGGAACTTTAATGCATGAAATGGAGTGCAATTGTCAGGTTTTGGAAGCCAAAATCCCCTTAATTGTCTTAATTATCTCCGATCGTGGATTTACACTGTGAATGCTAACAGTGAAGCTTGTCCAGGTATCATTTACCACCTAAATCCCGCGCAAACTAAATGTGATTTCAGCGTGCAGAAGCTGTGAGGTGTTTACAGATTGGTCACAGGATGCGTCAGTCATCTCTGCTCCCACTCACAATCTGCCTCAGTCAGACTGTACCCTCCCACTCACAGAGACAGGTGGTCAATCTGTCGCTTCAGCGGCACAGGTGTGTGTTTGCGTGAGTGTGTAACAGCGCTTCAGGACAGAACAGATGACGGTGGCATTTCAGGTGTGTAACAGGAGCACAGTAAATTCCACAAACATGGGGCTGAAGCATATGCTCTTTTGTTTATGTTAGATTATCAACCATAACACTCTATCTTTGTCACGGAATCCTGCAACAATGATTAGAAGCTAAGCATATGCAGACTGTCAGTGTGGGCTTGAGGAAATCATCTGACGGTTAGTGTTTCAGAGGACATTCTTACACAAACAATCAAATTTCCTACCTGAGTGTTTTCACACCCCTCCCTGAGCTGCCGCACCTGCAGAGCAAACACAGTGTCAAAAACTATCTTAAGCAGCTATTGTCATTCAGACTAAACACACAAATGGTCAGTGATCAGCTCTATTAGTCACACCTGTGACCTATGTGAGGAATGTGTGCTTGTGATTTAGACATTTTACAGGCATTCAAAGCCTCTCAAATGACTTATTATATGTTTAAGCATACCATATTACTATATTTTACTCTATACATCTATTAGTATTTACTAGGTAAATACTAGTAGGCTTTAAATCTCGAACATTCGCTGCCATTATAAAGGACATTATTATAAAGGACATTTTTTAATATAACTCATTGATTATATCCATCTGAAAAAAGAAAGTCATATACACCTAGGATGGCTTGAGGGTGAGTAAATCACAGGGTAATTTTAATTTTAAAGCAGCATTTAGCAGTTTACTGTTCATTTAAAAAGTTTTACACATTAAGAAATATGTTTATAAATTGTGCACACTCACATGAGATGTAGATGAAGACTATAATAGTAATTTTCTACAAATTGTATATGGTGTGGGTTGCCACCTTCAGTGTATTTTACCTGTTTAATGTTTCACGAAACATTGAAGAAAAACTAACATTGAGTTAGTTTGAGGTGGTTTAAGCTGGTTCTTAGTTGGTCATAAACTGGTCTTAAGTTGCTTAGGCCCAGCAAAGGACCAGCTCATGGCCAGCAGTCATGCTTCAGCTGTGATATATGCTGTTTTTGTGTCTAGGAAAATTCCAGTGATGGCCAAATTGCTTCTGTTTTGTTGGACAGGTAAGGAAAAAAGTTATTGTGTGTGGTATTTAAAGTAGGCCTACATGAAGGACAGCAAGGCTAATCATAGCTAGAGTAGTACTGAATAAGTTGTTAAATATGACAATCAAAGCAATAGTAATGAAATATTTCTTGTTATTTGTGTTTTCTTAATTTGTATACTTTTTTTTGCAATTTAACAGTGTATTAGATTAGCATACAGCTAGTTGATTAGTCTGCTAGCTTAGCCTATACGTTTTTCTGTCCCTTGACCTTACAAAGGACAAGTTGTTTGGAAAATGCATGGATGTTTTTCTGATTGACAAACAGCTAACCCTTGGGCTCCATGACAGGGGCCACAGAAACCAATTTTTGAATCAATTATCTGCATTGCAAATTTCATGCTGAGAACATAAACTCCAATTAGAGACGATGTTGAGATGTGATGGATGACGCTAACCTGCAAAACCTTAAACTTGCAGAACTTGTCGCTGATACTTTATGGATCACCCCTTCCAGAGATCGAAACAAGGAGCTTTGGGTTACCGCCATCTATCTGGAACACACCAGCACATCTTGTCAGTTAATTCAGATCCAAGCATGAGACACACAGATACACAAAACTGAGAAAATATGGGGGTGTCCCACATTACACATGGACTTGGTGAGTCATTAGGAACATCTAGTGCCCACAGTATGAATTTGGTACCTACACAGATTTCCTATCTTTGCGATTAGCCCACACACAGAGAGAATAACGTACATCTGTCATAGCATATTACAGCAGAAATGCCTAAGGTCTCTTCATCTTTACAAACCATAGAAAAGTTAAACCTCTTTATAGGCATTTTTGTCCTGAGATGTACCTTGAGGTGGTGAATTTTGAATTATGAGAAAATGTTTTTAGCAATGAACTGTCTGAACAGCATAGTTCTTGCAGCTCAGGATGCAGATTGCTCAAAATGGTTCTTATAAAAAAAAGTACCAGCATGCAGTTACTGTTTTATGTGCAAGAAGAATGTTAATGTTTTATACATTTAATACACAGATACTGCTATTTAACTACTTTACAAAACAAACTTTTTCTGACTTAGGGTCCAAATTGAGTGGGTTGGTATTGCACATTCAGCCCTCTGCTGCTAGATGTTGCAACTACATTATTTGGACCCAAAAATAGTCTTTTTTAAGAAAGTAGAAGTTTATGACTGGAAGATGTTTTTGGTAATTTTTCAATGGATCCTTTAAGCATTTTGGGGTTTTTAGAAGAGGAAGTCGTCATAGTCGGGTAATCTTATATAGTGCTGAATGGGAACTAAAACAAATATCTTTTTGCTCTCTCATCTCTCAGGTTTTTTTATGACTTTAAAAGGGGGAAAAATATGTTAGAAAAATGTTGTATGTGTTTTCTCTCCCTCAGCCATTATATTAGGAACATTGTGTTAACTAGTTTTTTTTTCATTAAATACTTAGTATGCTTCTGTAAATGTAGAATAAAGGGAACTGAGAAACCTAAAATTCCCTTGATGCTGTGACATATAATTGATAGAACTGGGACGATTTTCTGATTGCAACGCAATTCCTCTTGAATCAATTCTGAGATTAGAGTTTAACAGCAGATGGCACTGCATGTTTTAGAAACAGCCATACTCCACTTGTTTCCAAATCCAAATTCCTAAAATAATCACTCATAAAATTCGAAAAGGTTAAAGCAAATTACAAGGGTGTCATAGTGGGCTGTATTTACATTAATCTTGCGTCATAATAGCATTTCACGAATTCGCAATTCTTCATTAAATTAAATAAGCAAATTTGGCGTGCTGTCCGGGGAGCGAGCCGGGAGCTCGGCGGACTGATAGTAACCCTAGCGAGGGCAGGGCTCGGAGCGAGGCTCGGTCCCGTTCGCCCCCCTTGAAGGTGCGAAGGAAAAAGGCGGAGAAGGGGAGGAAGGCGGGATTGTGCGTAACTAGATACCTGCGGCCTCGAGTTGGAGCTGCTGAGAAGTAGAGTCCTCGGACTCGGAAGAGTAGCTGGAAGGCATCTTGTTGGCAGAGCGGACCGTACGTAACTAGATACCGAGAGGAGTGAGACGATGGTAGAGGTGGATAAATTAAATTAGGAATAATTAATAGGCTAGTGGGGGGTAATACTAATGAGCGTCAATGGTTACCGGGTGTGCTGACATTCAGCGTGCTCTTCCCGAAACCATGATAAAACATCCCTCAATGGAAGCCCATCACTCAATAAAAAAAAAGAAAGAAAAAAGAAAGGTTATTGCAACTTTTTTCTCACAATTCTGACTTTTTTTCTCAGAATTGCATGATACAAACTCGCAATTGGGAGTTATAGTTTCAGGTATAAAGTCAGAATTGTGAGATTCTAAGAAAATTTTAAGTCTTTTTTTTCCACCTAAAACTGGACTTTAAAACTCACAATTGCAAGTTTATATTTCACAATTCTGAGAAAAAAAAGTCAAAATTGCGACCTTGATCACACAATTCACTTTTTTTCCTCGTAATTGCGAGTTTGTAACTTGCAATTGCAAGTTTATATCATGCAATTCTAACTTTTTTCTTGTAGTTGTGAGTTTATATCTTGCAATTGCAAGAAAAAAAAGTCAGAATTGCGAAAAGTTGCACTAACCTTTTTTTATGTTTTATTCAGTGGCGGAAATGGTCTTCCATAACATTCGGAGGCCAAACACACATGCGCTCTTCTTGAAAAGAGTAGAATGCCATCTGCTGTTAAAATATAAGTTGCATTGATTTAGCGTCCCAGCCCTAATAAGAGTTGACTGTACTATAAAAACATCCTGTATGTTTTAAAATTCACAACTTTTCATTAGTCTAAAAACAACTCATATTGAAGCCAATTCACCAATATGCTACTCTACTATATAATAGCATGGCTAAGCACCGCCTCCCCAGAAGATGATCAATGCCGCCTTCTACATGACTGTCTGTTTAACCCCGCCCACCGATTCACGCATGTAGTGTTTATGAGAGAGGTGAAAATGCAGGTGTATCTATAAACCAATCAAACCATAAAGATGCTCTGAAGACAAGATTCTGTGCAGTCCCAAGTAGTTGAAAAACTGTGCTTTGCATCGCCTTCCTTCTGATCCCAACATTAAGAAAGAATGAGTCAACTTTATTTTTGATAATAAAGATTCAGACTGCATCATTAAGAACTTGGTCCTTAGTTCACTTCATTTTACTTTGGATTGGTTTACAAACAAGGCACAATTCAAAATCCGATTTTTTAAAAACATAAAACTAAAGCAATACTGTGCCGACTATATTGGATCTGACAGTGATGTCACAACACAAGTGTAAGTAACTGTTTTTATTATGTGGTCACTATCGCTTTGTCTCTTCTTACAGATCATTTGATATGTATTGGGCTATTCATGGATTTTTTTACTTAAATGTGGCCAAGTGTAAAATGGCAGTTAAAGACAGCAAACTTCTTTGAATTACAGTTCATTTCAACACTACTTCCTACATGCAATTCTGTTTGCTGCCTCAATTTTTGACCCCTGCCGTATAGGGACATTTTATGCATAATATCCTAAAAACAGTTTACAACATAAGTTCTAAGTGTCTGGTAGGAATCTGAAGTATCTGTTAAACAGAAGTCCATTTTTGTGCATCTGTCTATCTGTGAAATGTCATGTAGTGATTTGAGACGGCGCTTGAATTACATGAAGTTCAGCAGCTGGTGTACTATCAGCAGCAGTGAGTAGCAGCCCTGTGGTGACCCCGCTTTAGGCCCGTCATACTGCTAAATCGGACCTCTGATTAGCTCCACGCCTCTGAAATGACAGCTGTACCGGATACAGATCCATTGCACTGGAATGAAGGTATGGCAGCTTCAGTAGTGGAAACAGTGCACTGTGCCAATAGGAAGAGTTTGATCCTAAGCAAGATACTGGAGACACCATCAACACACACTGTGTGCTTAATATAGCAACTGACATAGAGCGAGACATGCCTCTCTGTCGCTCCTCGAATAACACAGGCCTGTTACTCCGAGGGCCTTCAGGTTGGGTGTGCAACGACATGGCATTCTGTTCTTCAACGTGTACTCTTCATTTGCCTCTCTCTCTCTCTTTCTACCCTCTTTAACCTCTCCTCCTGTCTCCCCCTCCAGTCTCTGTCCTTGGCAGAGCAGTGTGTGGTAATCCTATTACTCTTGTGTGAAAACCAGCTGAGAGAAAGAGAGGGAGACGGAGAGAGAGAGGGTGAGCGGGAGAGAGGGATTGTCAGTTCTCTGTTATAGCGGTGAGCAGACAAAAAGCACTTTAAGCTATGGAACATGACCCTAAACACTGAGGGAAGAATACAGGGACGAGAGAGGAGGGGCGCTGAAGGGAGATGATGGGATTCCTGACAGTTGGAGCGCCAAACTTGAAAATAAACATGTTCTTTGATGACAAAGAGCCCATTGACATGCTCTCTCGTCCTTCCACTCTCACAAGGACAACACGCGCAGATAGACAAACACAAGTGGATGAACTGTTTTGCTTGTAAATTTGCAAATTGTACTTCTTTAGTTGTAAACTGGCCACATAAAGTTAAGTTTATTTACATTTTGTTCATTTTGCAGATGCTTTTATGCAAAGTGATTTGAAACAAGCAGTCCACCTTAAGGATGCAATTACATGAGGAATTCTAGCAGTACTATTCAGGGGTGCATTTCCCAAAATTACTGTTATCTATGGATGGTAGTTCCACTAAGCTAAGTTGTAGCCATATTTTTCAGGGGAAACGTACACCAGAATAAAGTGAAAGAATAGAATAGAGTTGTCTAATAGAGCTACACTTTCTGGTCATATTGCAAGAGTTTTGTATTTTATTTGTCTTTTTCTTTTGTCTACAAATTTCACGTCATATCGATTGGTCATTTTTAGAGAATGACACTGCAGAGGTATTTAAAAAAAGTTAACCCTATTTTCAACATCAAAATTGAATTGTCAATGCCAAGGGAATAATTGATGTATTTGATGTATATTTTATACAACAGAAACATATTACACATATTGCATGGAAAAATAATTCAAATAAAGCTACATAAAAAAATTATATTGTTATTACATGTTATTGTTGTAATATTGTTATTACATTATTATAGTACATGTTGTTTATCATTCATGAAATGAAAAACATAAATTTTTTATAATAAATTTGAAAACATGTTGCATTATGTCTCTCGTTCCATCCCTTGTTTCTTTACTCTCTTGCTCTGTCTAACAGATTCATCACTTTTGTGTGCTTCACTCCACTAGGAGGCCAACAGATAAAGAGGTACAATGAGGCCCTCTTAAAAAGAGTACTCTCTCTTTTAGTATCTAACCTGACAGTGCAACAACACTCATGTGTGGAAAAAAAATGCAGTGCACACTAGCACATATATTTGTCCTGTGGGACTCTTAACTTCTCAGAAAAATCAGTACCACAGAGAAACACTTCTTAATATTGAGACCATGCACTTAGATTAACAGCTAAAGGGATGGAAGCACTGTATCGCTTCAGCATCACTTCAGCATCTGTCTGTCATCACGATTTTAAATGCTGGTCATCTTATAAAGAAGAACAAGGATATTAAGCTCTTGGGGGGCTAATGCTGCGACTGAGACAAATCACAGAATTACATCAAACAATGAGGCCAGGTATAATGAAATGAGAAGAATGTTTCTGTAATTGATTTTTTAAACCAAAGGCTTAGGCTTAAATACTTAAAAAATGATGTATATAGCGTCTCTGTATTCCTTTATTTACAAAACAAAAAGTATGAATAAATCCACATTTGCAAGTCGCTTTGCATAAAAGCATCTGCTAAATGGCTAAATGTAAATTTCACCAGAGAGTGAAGGGAAATGTGGTTTTATATGGTAAGATATAAAGTAACAACTTACTGTGACTTGGTATCTTTCAGTGTGACTTTGTTTTACAAAACTGTGTCTTAATAGCACACAGTTTGACTATATCTTCAAGTATATTATTTCTTATACTGATCACTGGTTCTTTACAATAAGGTCCAACACAGTTTCACGACCAAGTCGTACATATTCGTAAATTTGTGCAAATTTGTAAGAACTCGTATGCTTTTGTATGATTTGCCTAAACCCCAGAGATGGGTAGGTTTAGGGGCAGGGTTAGGTGAAGGTCATTCGCACAAATTCATATGAATTGGCAACTCGTAAAATACATACGATAAAAATACATGTTTTAATATTAACAGAAACAATTTTTGATGTTAATGACGTATATAGTTTATGTTGAAGTTAAGATTAATACACCCTTTTTTTCATTCACTTGAATATTTGAATTGTTTTTAGTATATGTTAACTAATGGACCTTATTGTAATGTGTTACACATTCAATGTCAAGACGGAAACAGCTTCCGTACAGAAGTAAAAATATAAAAAAAGTAGGGGTTTCCAAACCTTTGACTATATTGTTTCTCCAGTCACTTTCTTTGTCTTTGGTTTTTTCTTTGTTTGTGGAAAGGCGGCAGAGCTGTTGGTTATACCTGAACATAAACAAAGTGCAGAGGAGAAGGTGAGTTGTGTGTCAGTACATAAACACACTGCATGTGAGAGTTAGAACAGGGAGGAACTTTTCTTAGAAACTGATAACCTTGAGTTTACTGTGCTAAAAGACTTGACAAAGTCTAGGAGTGGAAGAGAGTCAGGAGAGCGGAGGACGTGGAGGAAGAGAAGGTTGATGGGGCTAAATAATGATGTGGATGAATAATACAAAAGTGAAGGAAACAGTACAAGGATGAATAGGATGAAACGGGTAGCAGAATGTACTGTGCTTTGGCAGAGAGTGCAAAATAGTGATTTAGCAGTTAGCAAGAAAGATTTAAAGGACAAATTTTGCAAATGAAGACATTTCAACACACTGGGAAACAGAGAAACAGTAGGCTAAGAGAGTAGGAAGTAGAAAACAGAAGATGCAAGTGTGCGAGAGAGGAAATGGAAAATTGGGTGTAAATACAATAGCAGACTGTATTTATTGTCCATTACAGTCAAAGGAAATTGCCCATCCCAATAACTGCTCTTGTTTTCTTTCCTGGGGAAAGAAAACAGAGGGTGTCTCGGACAGATGTGACAGCACTGAATATTTCCAAAACACACACACACACACACACACACACACACACACGTTCACACAGACTGCAGCAGCAGCATTATGGAGCTGAGATGCTTATCTGAGGTACGTCTGTTTCCTGTGACCAGAAATGACTGCTGACACTCTACAGCTTGACTAGCACAAATAACAACAACAAGCACAATCATGAGAACCACTACAGCACACAGAACAGCTCACAGCACAATGACAACAGTTTCCTCTCAAAGCAAAGGACAATTGAACAGGTTAGAGCTCATAAAAGCACAGACTATCCTGTCGGTCTTGCCTTAACGTTCCCATCACATCAATTTGAGAGAATTTGATGAACTGCTAAAAATCTCATTCTAAACCATGTGAAATGTTGATAGTTAAAGCAGTGGTATTATAACAGACGGTTTGTTTATGTTCGCTGGCTGACATGTATAGTATGTGGGACCCTGACATACTATTTAAAAAAAAAAGGTAATTAAAAAAAAAAGGTAATTGCGGATTTTTTATCTCACAGTTCTTACTTTTTTTCTTGCAATTCTTAGTTTATATCTTAACTCACATCTCACAACTCGAAAAATTCTGAATTCTGAGACGAAAATCTAAACTTGCAATTGAAAGAAAAAGGCAGAATTGAGAGGGTTAAAAAAAACACTATTTAATACATGGTGCAAACAATAAAACAGAATTGTGAAATATTAACTCAGAATTCAGACTTTTTTACTCGCATGTCTGAGTTTACATCTTGTAAATTTGCATTTTTTTTCCTTGCAATTCTGTTTCTTTGGTTCCACCAAGGAAGCAAAAGAAGAGTTTCATTTTCACTTTATTTCATAATTCCGTCTTTATTCTGGCGGTTGCAAGTTTTTTATTTTTTTCTTCTCTTAATTGCAAGTATATATATCTCACAATACTTTGTCTTTGTGTCAAAGTTTTTCCCCCTCAATTACGAGCTTCTGTCTTGTAATTTAGATTTTATAACTTGCAGTTCTAAGCTCTGAGAACTGAAACTCTGACAATAAATTGATTATTGCGAGGAAAAAGTCGCAATTATCTTTTTTTTCCTTTTCGTGGTGGTTTCCATAGATATGTCAGCCATCTTAGATTTATACTGACACCTAGTGGAATGAATGCAGTATCATGAAAAGCAATAGTTGGCAACATTTTTATTGTTTTTACTGAAAAAGTGCATGATGGTTGAATCATGTTATTAGGGATTTTTTAGGAGAAATAAAATGTGTTAGTGCAGTAGGTTGTACAAAACTAGAACAGGAGACATGCTAGACTGCTCATGAGAGACACCACATTTACTCAAAAACTGTTCTCCAATGAGGGAGGGAAGGGGTCCTTTTATGGTTCAGGTGCTCAGCTTTAAAACAGGATGTATATGCTTGAGTAGACTGATCAAATTCAAATCATACAGGAAACAAACATACATGCTTTCTCACACTGCATACTTCTCATTCTCTCTCATACACATCTCTCGCCAACAGAATTCACTGGGATTGTGGTCATTAGGCCACATGGTTCTGTTTTACTGGCAATCTTCAGGCAATCATGAGACTTAAGGAAGATCATGTTATAGGTTTATGAATCTTACTTTTCATCTCCCCTTTAATAATTAGTATAAAGGGCAGTGAAAGTGCAATCTCATGAATTTATCAAAGCACACATCTGTGTGTGAAAAAAATCAAGGTTAAAAAGAAGCAGCTTCCATTATAATGGACGAATTAAAAAAAAAAAACACCTAATGGACCCTCAGACTCTAAGGGTCTCTGGTCTAATGATCCATGATCTACCATCCCAAAAGTAAAGTGTGTTGGTGTCAGCCTCATGCTGTGGGGCAGGGACTCATCAGAGTAGAAGGAACGCTCAGTGCAGCAGAAATATAGAGATAGCCTTAAAGGAAACCCAGTCCAGAGCATTCAGAAACTCAGAAGGTTCAATGACCCTAAACACACAGCAAGAGTGGCTTATAGACAACTCTGTGAATGTCCTTGAGTGGCCAAGACACAGCCTGAGCTTGAACCCAATCAAATATTTCTGGAGAAACCTGAACATGTGCAACCCATCCAAGCTGACAGAGACTGAGACGTGAAGAGGCAAGGACAAGAATGGCAAATAATTGCCAAATGCTGGTGTGCAAAGCTTGCAACATCAAATCCAAAAATACTTGAGGCTGTACAGGTGCTTCAGCTAAGTGTGGAGATAAGGTTTTGAATTATTATATTTTTTTATTTGTTTTCAGGAATTTGCAAAGTTGTGACAGCTCTATTTTTGCTTCACCATTATGGAGTGTAGATTAATGTTGGAAAAAAAGTTATTTAAAGCAGTTTAACAGGCGGCAACAAAACATGAAAAAAGGAGGTTGAATGCTTTTGCAATATATTTATATATAACTTAAATACACTTCTCATGTTTTTATTTTGTGCCGTTGTGTTATTTCAAAACTAATGTTTTGGGGTTTTTTTTAAGCTGGAGCAATTACTAAAGTACTAATTGTTGAAATCAACATTAACTAAGGTTTGAAGTATTACTAACAAATGCGTTTTAAGTATTTATCATTATTTATGTTTAATAATGTGGTTGTGCACAAATGTAACCTTATTGTGTTAGCTTATTTTTAAACATCATATTTAAAAAATATTTTCTTTCTTTTAGGTCAAACACAATATACAACTGTATAATGCATATGTGATAAATAAGCCACAGAATATTTGACATTTTGTTTTGACAGAAAATATTTGAGTGGCCAAAAGCGCCCTTGGAGTTGAGTCCCTGATCTTGCGGGGTATATTCCGGAAATCATAATTCGATGGACTAGCTATTAGCCTACCTGATGGGGGTAGATAATTATCATTGAATGAAAGAGAACGAGGGATAATTAGTTTGAAAAACACTTGTTGCTGACGTTAACGGGCGCGATGACGCTGAATCTGAAGTTCTCGTAGGACGCGGATGTGATGTCATCACGGACAGTGGCTATGGCGGTCTCCATAACGACGCCTCGTGCTGCAGTGACGCCAGCCCCGGCTCGTGGTGAGGGGGCGTGACTCAGCCGATGCCCCATTCCCCTCCTCCTCCCCCCGCGAGCGTGTGGGCGCGAGCGAAACACGACACCCGAGAGAGAGCGAGAGAGAGAGAGAGAAATGGGGGAGGAGACAGCGAGTAGTTTCAGACTAGGGAGAGTGGAGGAAGGAAAAAAAAAGTCGGTGTGAAAGAGAGAATGGGAAACTGACTGATATACTGCGAATGGCGAGCCTCGGGAGAGCAGATGACAAACTAACACAAGGATAAAATGTTGCGAAAATCATCAACTGGGACCAAGAGCGCGAGTTTGTAACAGAGAGACGCGGAGCGCTGTTTCCTGCGGTGTTGGGATTGAATCGATCGCTCCCGGGACAGACGGGAAAGCGCTGTTTTGGAACTCCGCTGCACCCCGTCCCGTCCCGCCGCGCCAGTGGAAGTAGCGAGCCTTCTTTCCCAAACTCGGCGCTATCGCTCGGGTGTTTGGAGGGATCGCGAAAAGAGGACAGAAACCGTTCCGCGAGAGCAACAAGAGCGCAGATCATTGGACAAAAGTTTGGCCTTTTGGAGACGGGGAGCGGGAGAGGCCGAGTCTCGCCACTGCTGAACTTACCCCAGCTCGCTGTGTGTTAGGGGCAGATAACTTTCACCATGAAAACCCCGGGGGACGCGGGTAAGTTACCCAGGCATTCATTATCAAGTGCTGCCACAACTTCTTTGACTTGTGAGCTTGTTGAGCCTGTGTATCGAGTCGGGATTTTACACAACATCTGCTTCATTCAGAAAAGTCAAAATGGATGTATTCGTTTCATGACAACTGACTTCTACTTTTTACTAAAAGTTGACTATTTTCCCTAAGATTTATTACTCTGACATGTCAGCAGATTCACCACTAGGATATTTTTTGGTTTAGTTTGCATTGCATGGTTAATCTCATGTATGTTGAACTCGTGAACTTGAATGTCAGTTTTCAAATATTAAAACTAATAAATAATGCGGTCAGTTGTCCATTCATTTTAATAACCTCAACTGTCGCGGTGTAGACATGTTAGTCCAGCTCAGCCTAGTAGTCGTAATGTTAACAATTCAATAGTTTGCGGTTTTACTTTAAATAGTTACATTCAAACCTAACGACCGCTTCATTTCGGTTTCGTCCAGTCCTGTCAGCGCTGAACCTGTTGAATGGCTACAACTTCAAAACAGCAGCGTGTACATCTGTCGTTCTTGGAAAGATGTCGAAATCGACGCTGTGAATGTGAATTCCCCGCAAAATATTAAAAAATGTTCCTCCTCGCGCACTCTGCGCCTGTAGCAGTAGCATGGCACATTCAAAATGGAAGCCCCTCTTTTTGCACCGGAGTATTTAATTATCATGTTACTTTGTTTACAAATGAACCACTTTACATTTGCTCCAGTTTCTAGGGTTTTAAATGCAGTCCTTTTAAGCTTGTAAAGCACAGTGAAGCATAATAACACAGAGCTGCGCGCTAATATCCAGTTAGGTGAAAGGACTTTTATGATGAATGCTTTCCAGTAGTTTGAATTCACTTTAATCGCTGTTAGCATACTTGCCGCAAGTGTTCATTTCCTAACATGTATCTACTTGTCCAGTATGCACTTGTGAAGTCGCTACTGTCCCGCCAACTACAGGAAGTTTCAGTAGCCGTGTTCAGGAGGCCTATTGTGGCATGTTTGGGAATCCATGTTGAGACGCTCTCGTTTTCTCTCCCTCAAACACAATAATTTCTCTCACATCACGATTTTCCCAGCGGTCGTACCCCGCCACCCACGCAGCTCGAAGTTTTATGGACTTTTAACAATTATTTTCATCAACGCTGCGAGCGCGCGACGTCATTACCGAGTGTGTGAGCGCGCGGCGCGTTGTAGTTTTGTCTCGCGCTGTCTCGACTAGCTTTATTGAAGTCAACCCTGCTCTGCGTGAACTCCTACCACTTCATGGTCTCTTTCGCTTTTAAAACCCCTGATTTTTATCTCGAGTAATGTTTGTTGTTTTTAGCCGAAATCTCAATTTTTGTCAATGTAGTGTGTTAAATTGCAAGTACCTTTTGTATTTCAAGGATACCAGTGACATCTTGGCCAAGTGCCAGTGATTATATCTAAAATCGTTCTAGCTCCTCTTGCCCTTTCTGATAGTGAGTTGAAAGCCTGGGTTAGCTAAAGTTATTTTCTTTAATATTATTGAAGAATGTTACTATATCCCAAAGACTGTTTGCATGTGTGTGAATCTATCTCAAAGAAATGCATTGCCTAATAAGCTAATTTATATAGGCAATGCTGTGATACTGATATCAACACATTCGAAAACCACATTTTACTTTCAGCTGTGATTTGTTCTGACAGCATTTTCCTTAAATGGAGTGTATTTAAAAATAACATAATTTATGTACAAAATTTAAATTAAAGAAGGTTTTGTGGTTGACCTCTTGACCTGCTCAAAATTGCATACTTGCATTAGCAGCATTGGTTTTCCCTTTTTGCAAGATACAAATTTTGTATCGCACGTATCTCATCTTTAGTCCACAAACAATGACGTTTTAATGTATGTTGACTTGTTTGCTGAACATCAGTGCTGAGGTGCAGACACAGGATGAAATGTTGCTTTAAGTCAGGTGGCAAAAACTACTACAAGTACCTTGTGGTTTTATCATTCTACGGCTGTGCAGGCCACATTCTGACCTCGATAGTTACGAGGTGAGCTCAGCTGCTGAGTATGCAAGCGATTGAGCGAGCAGGAGAGTGAGACGAAGATACAGTACTCAGTATAGGATGTGGTTTCCAAGTGCTTCACTCTTTATCAGATTTTAGTATCTCTCTAGTCTGTGTTCTTACCTGCAAACACCCACAGCGGTACAAATACGTAGCTCATTTCGGTGAGAGAGCATTTTCTCTGAAAGCCGTGGTTTGTTATGAGAACAGGAGGTGACAACAGCGCTGGTATGGTGTGCATCCTGATAAAAGTCATGTGTGTGTCTGTCAGTCCTTGTAAAACTGACACTATCGACTTCATCAAAAAGCTGTGAATCGTCCATAATCCACATGAATCGCATTAGATAAGAGACTCTGCTCTTATCAATTCCTCACTCACTGACTGCCACTTTGCATGAATTCAGCGAATGATGCACACCTCTTCAGGCTTCCTTCTTTTCCGGGTGTTGTGTGTCTGCACACAGGCTTCAGCTGACCCTGGCTGATCTCGTTTCCTCTGTAACATCTGAAAGTGTCTGTGGTTTAACTATGGTCTACCCATCAGGCCTCAGTGTGTGTTTAGTACAGCAGTATCCTGAATGGCTAACCCTGTAATTTGTGTGCTGTCTCATGAGATGGTCGTGAAGAATATTCACTTCCAGGCGAAAAATGAACAGATAATGTACTCAACCCCTTGCCATCCAAGATGTTCATGTCTTTTTTTTCTCCAGTCATAAATTTTGAGCAAAACATTTCACTATTTCTCTCCATACAATGGACTTCCATGTTACCACCGTGTGACGATTGGTTATATAAAAAAAACAAAAAAAAAACAATTTCTATACTTTTTAAACTTAAATACTCGTCTTGTCTAGCTCTGCAAGAACTCTGCTATTTCTGGTTCATGACAGGTATGTAGAAAAACTCCCCTATCATTTTCTCCTCCAAAATCATATTACATTGCCATTTTACCTTTTTTTTTTTTTTTAAAGGCCATTTGACCTTTTTTGCATGTTGTAAACACTGGGTTGATACTTCTGCAGCAATCTAGGATGAATTTGACAATTTTATATTTAACATTCAGTATTTTCCCCCACAGGCATTTGTAATTTTATGAGGTCACTTTCTTTCCAATCACATTGTGTCAACTTAGCCTAATTAAAAAAATTAAGTTTAAGCAATCATTAAAATACAGTACATTATCAGTGGGAATAATTACATAAGCTATTCATTAAAATAAATTAACATGATTGCAGATATTCAGCACAGTTTCTAGTAAGATATTGCTTTTATGCAATAGTTAAATAAACGAAATTAATAATGAGTAACTTGAATAAATTTAGAGAGTAAAGACAAGTACTTTTTGGGGGGGGGGTAGTGTTTTTTGGTCTTTCAAACAAATCAATTAAGTGAATGATTCAGTGACACTAACATACAGTCACTAGTTTTGTTCTTGAGTCAATCAGTGGTTAATCAATCAAATAATTAAATGAGCCAATCAAATTCAAATCGTCATATAAATAAATGTAAATAATAACAACTATATCACATTTTAAATTCCAGGTGCATTTTTGACCCAGTCCCAGATAATTTCGAACCCTGGCACGGTTTTCATGTTGCCTACACTATTTATTCGACATGTTTTTGTGTGTGTTGTTGTCATGCTCACTGGAAGCTGGTTTCCATGTAGGTGTAATAGATTGTTAATTTAGAATAATTAGCAGCCTTTTATCACTCGTTCACATTGTCACACAGGAGACCGTGTGCTCCATTTTAGTCAGTGTTATGCAGCCGCCTCACTTGTTCAGGTCTCTCTGGAACCAGTTCAACATCAACAGGCACCTCTCTATGTTTACATGCTTATGTATCCTGTTCGGCAGCATGTGTGTGTTTGTGCGAGCCAGCCACAGAGCAAACGTGTTTTGTATTTTCCGCCCTGCCTAGTTTCCCATCAGGCCCATCAAATGATTGTGCCATCATGCTTTTTCTGTGAACGCCTGTAAATGTCACTCACATAGGCAGGATATTTTGTTTACATTGAAGTGTGAGCTTCAGCGATAACCTTTTTTTTTTTTTTTTCTTACACCGCTCGCCTTGGGAGCGCTTGTACCTCGATTTGGGAGCGTTGGGAGTAAATGTTTCACTGGAAGTGTACGGATGGTGTATTTCTAGGGATGAATAAGGTCCTCTGGGGTTGAATAGTATTTTGTTTGTTTTTACCCCTGGAGAACAATAATGGTGTGTCCACCGACAGGGAAGCACAGTGGTTTGTGTGTGTTAGCCATGTCAGTGGGTTACGGGGGCAGTGTAGAATACGAGCGAGAGCGTCCATGTGTTGGAGTCATTTATGAACTGACAGAAGCACAGAGGCCCCTGTGTATGATCGGGGGGGAGGGGGGCAACATGTGTGTGTATGACCCTGACCTTGTGACCTTCCATAGCTGCACCCCTAACCCTGCATTCCAGCACACGCCCCTGCCCCCACCGGTCACATGCCACGCAGCCAATGGCACGAGGGCCCGATGCCATCTCCTCAACCACATATGATACTCTAGAAGAGCGCACCAACCAGCCTGGTTTCATTTCCTTATCTAATTTCCTAAATTCTTCTGTGTAATTCCCCATTTCATCAAATCAGAAGTACTACAGATTGACATTATTTGATTAAGCTTCCGGTTGGCTCTAGTTAGTGAGGTCAGATGTCATCTCGCTTTCACTTTCCTTTCCCTTCTGTCCTGTTCCTCCTCTTCAAGCGTCAGGAGAACGTTAAGCATTCGAAGCTAATGTGAGTTTTGCGCATCACATGAAGTGTAGCGCACAAGAACAAGTTGATGATTGAAGTGTTGTGGAAAGAATAGTTTAACCGATGCTCTATTATGTGGTTTGATATTTGCATGTCTTTCACAATAGCATACCTCACATACCCGAAGAGCCTTCAGTAGGATGTTCATTAACATAACAAACCACTGAAGATGAACTTCGAGGCCTTTATGAAAGCATGTAAAGCAGTGTCAGGGTGCTAATTTTTGGGTTTCCATTCAAGCACAAACGAACAGAGCTTTGATTTTTCTGCTTACAGAAGTTTGGAGATTTTCAACCAGATTTGTATTGGTACAGAGTCTCCACATTACCTCCACACAGATATCCTGGTGAAACTGTAAGCTAAACCAGTTATCTGGTGGATATTTGACAGCTCCAGGGCTTTTGTGAAAATTACAGTACTTTAGCATTTTTATATCTCCACTTACGGTCAGTCGTATTGAGCCAAGTGCATTATGGGTTATGTTTCAGCAACTTTTTTTTCTTTTTGTCAAAAGGGAATGCCACAGGCCGTCATGGTGTCAGCAGTGGTGAATCACTTTTTTTAAGTGCCATAATACAGTAAAAAAATTACACTGTGATGTTTATAAATACTTTTTTTTTAATTATTGCAGATTCTTTAAACAGAAATGAGTAAGATAATTGTTTTAGCATATTTTTTTTCCTAGTCACAATGGCTGATAACATTACAGAATTTTTTTTTTCACATATAGCCTACTTGTTTCAAATATAGTAATAATAAAAGTAATACTTCTTTAATAAAACAAAGCCTTTGATTAGGTTTTTGTATGTTTTTTTTTTTTCTCTTCTCTTCAGTAATGTAATATGTCAAAATAATAATTTTTGACCAAAATAGTTTTTGACTGGTGGTAGCATTGTTATTCGAAATTGTTACTTTTCTATAAGTGAGATTAAAAAAAAAAAATATATATATATATATATATATATATAAAGTATATACCTTTGCAACAATTAGTTTAATTTTTTTTTTTATTATGGGTTTGTCTAGGGATTACTACTACTTCTCTATCTGCACTTGATTACATTTTGTATCAATGATAATAGTAATAATATTTATTAAACAAATTAAAATGTTTATATTTTTATTGCACTGATAAAAATGTTCTATACCATGAAATATTGTCATTTTATGGACGTTAATAAGTAAAACTTTTTACCTTCTAATATCCTCATGCTATCTGCTCCTAATGGTTGTGTTTTCAAATATGTACGCCATCTTTGATATCTAAGAAGGTGTGTCCCGCCAACCAAACAATTGTGAGGGCATTAAAACATATGGCTTTATTTATATATTTAGCAAAACCCTGATTCACAAGCTGTTCTTTTACCTTTCTATATTAATTTTTTTACGAGAAGTGCCCAGAAGAATCTGCGCTGACATCTAAATGCTCTCTTAATTCAATTGCTACTTTTGATTGTACCCAAGGGATCATCAGAAAAAAAATGTCCCAGACTGCATTGCACAGCATAAAGAAAAATAACATTCATTTACAAACTCTTAAGTACTCGGTACATTTTAAGAACATATTATTTTTATTAAATTCTGTGTCTGTGTATGTTATTATGTTTGTTTTAATGGATAAGTGACCTTTTCTGCTGATTTTAAACATCTCTGTTTACACTTTATACTGTAGCTTTCCATTACACTTTCAGAGAAACCTCCATTAACCTTTTATTAGACTTGCACATAATTGCACTGCGCAAAAAGTACGGACATCTGTTTTCACTCAATTAGGACGACGCAGAAGAGACACAGTCTTGCAGACTGTATACATATTGAGCCACGTTTATTGATTTTGAATAATGGACAAAGTGTTGATATTGATGGACGTGCCATTGACATCCGATAATAGGGCGATCTTCTCATGGTTCAGCAAACACTCACTCTGTTAACGCTGACACACATGCTCTCACACTGATTTGTTTTGCAGAAAAAAACGTGGACCTCCCACATTCCTGCTCAAAGCTTAAATCACTGCAGCCTGTGTGGCATTACTCATTCCAGGAAAAGCATTCTGCCAAACACACACACTCATTTACTCAAGCACTAACTCTCACACATCGAATCGCATTCTTGGAAAAGCTCGGTTTTTAGAGCATTCTTGAACACGGGTGCTTCAGACCCTCACACAGATAGCATTGCACAGATGCGGTACAAACTAAAACGTTTAACTTTTAGGTCATGTGTATGAGCATGGCTTCAAATCTTTTTCTCAGCGCGATTAGAGCTTTAACTATGTTTGTGGCTGTGTTTCTTTCTGTCACACTGTACTTTTCCCGACACTTTTTGTGCTGATCCGGCTGCTCATTAGAGCTCAGCTGCTGTTAGATTGTGTGTTCTGGGTCCAGACTGTCATCAGGAGCTTCTGCGCTTGAACCTGATGAAATGCAGCTTGCTCTGCTGTGAAAGAATGTTACTCTATGTGTGTGTTGAGAGAGAAATGTAATACAGGTACTTTACAGAGGCTGCATTGTCATGAGCATGACTCAGTGCAACACCTGGATTGTGTGCGCCTGTGTGTGTATGTGTGTGTTTTTCTGAGTTCAGCATCCAGCGATGTTGAGACGTTAACTGATGTTAAGTGCTGGTCATAAGCACTTCAGATAAGGAGCGTTTTGCTCACACTATGTGAGACATTTCCTTTTTCTCTGTCCTTCACCACGGACTCACTCCCCATGAATCTCTAGATGTTAAAGCTTGTTGGATGTGTTTAGTTGGTTGTGTTGCTGCTACAAAATATATGTGTGTGTGTGGGTCAGGGTTTGTCTTTATTGTGTGGTCCAGATGTCTCATTAAAGATGAATCTGCTGGACTGTGAGAAGTAGCCTCCAGAAGAACATTACAAATATAATTGTATTATTGAAAATGTATAAAAACTATTTAATTATATTTAATTATTGAAGTTAATCAAAAATATTTTAATGTTTAGAGTGTATTTATGATTAACAATAGCTTTATGGCTAGTTTAAAGTTAATCATCTAAAAAAACAATAGATGTCTGTGTAATGTCCTCATTTAGCTAGGTAAACATGTCTGTGTATGTGTATGAGTTTGTGATAATGATGTTCAAATAATAATGAAAGTCAGCACACACACACTATTATTCATTATATACACAGTCTAAACCTGTGTGTGTGAGAGTGTGTGTTTGTGTGGTCAACTGCCGGGAATTCAAATGCTGTCTGGCGCCACTTTAACACCCCTCCCCACCCCCTCTCCTTCGTACCCCGTTCCCTTTCCTTCTCTTCAGAGGAATGCAAGATCATGTTCTCTCTCTCTCTCTCTCTCTCTCTCTGTCTCTGTCTTGTTTTTCCTCGGTCCTTCTCTTCATGTGCTGAAACCTGTTCAAGAGCTTCTGGAGTTTGTTTTGAACTTTGAACTAGTTTGTTACCGGCATTTACGGCACTCACTTTCTAATTCATCAGTTAGGGCGTGTGTGTTTAGTGAAGGGAAGGTCTGTGTGTGTGTAGTGTTGGATGGTAGCAGGCGAGTGTGTGCATGTGCACCTGTGCAGTAAGTACTGTTAATCATATAAAGTCCAGGATAGAAGACAGGTGGAAAATCTGCGAAGAGAGGACGTCCTTCCCTCACGTGCCGCCCGCTTGTTGTGTAGACACTTTGTTTGAGTTGTGATATTCTGTTACACTTTCACAGAAGGCCAACTGGATTTCAACCCAACGTGGTGTAACTATATTTAACATAACTGTGCTGATACAAGTTGCCAGGTCTGAATGTGAAACGATTTTAAGCTACACCAAACTACAACAAATAGTGAATGGAGGAAAATATAATAGTAATAGTTAATTGAAATATTTAAGCATAGCAAGTATATCTAAAAGATGAAGTTGCTGGCAAAGTTAATGTTAATGTAATGTTCTTGAATCTGAAGCATTGCAACAGTTTAGTGTGTTTTTTTTTTTTAAATATAGTTGGAAGTAGCTAATTTGTTCATCACTATACCAAACAGGATAACAAAAATTATATTCATAATTTAATGTTAAGTATTTTTTTATTTACACATCATCAACTTTTTGTTAACTCATTAGTCTACAAATAATGAAAATCCTCAAACTAACAGATGTGCATGTTTACGTTGACTATGCCTTACATCTAGCGTTTCTTTTTCTAAAGTTTAAACTGAATAGAAAATATAATGACTGTTTTCAAACAGGTTTCTCAAACATTCTTAGTCCCTCCCCTGGCTTCATGCTATTGGTTGAGCCATTGTTGTTGTGTTTGGCCTGATCTGAATGCTCAGCAAAAAAACACAGCAAACTCGAGCCATTTCAAAGAAGTACTTTGAGTATTTTAACATTGAAAAAGGACACTCTTCAGATTTAAAGTGCCATTTGAGTTTTATCCCACACCTCTGACACTTCCACAGTCAGACGAGATGATATTGGTGCTTGACATGTACTCTATACGCGTGTGTGTGTGTGTGTGTTCAGATGAGTTTTGTATTTCATAGGGAGAATAGTGTATGTGTGTGTTGGTGTGACTGAAAACCTTTTAAACCATCGATTACACCTCCATCCCTCCACTCCTCTTACACACACACACATAACCTCTCTGTCACTAATCCATGCTGGAATACCCCAGTGGCATCTCATCTTCCATCACTCTCTCTTTCTCTGTCTCTTCCCTCCATCCCGCTCTCATTTTTAGGGAGGGTGTCGGTTGCACAAGCTTCTGAGTATTTTAGTGACTTTTAGTTGCTGTGTCATCATCTCCATCTAAAGGTTGTAGCATTCAGGAAAACTCGTACATGCATTCTCACATCTCTGACGCAACCTCTCATTGTATGCAACAACCATTCAAGCTCTTAACAGGGTTCTGCTCTCTTTTAACGTATGGCCACGTAATGTCTAATGGTGTTGAATAATGCATATCTGTCTTCACTAGAAAGTCAGCCGTCCATTAGCTCTATTATTAATCTTTTCATTTATTATTATTTTGTCTTGGTGTCTGTGGCCATTTATTTTAAACATCTCATCTTCTTTGTGTTTTCACATGTTGATATTCTGAGCTGTAGATGACATCAGCTATAAGCTGCTTGTGTGTATGTGTGTGATCTCTGGCCAAAGTGCTTGCCTCATAATTGTTTTAACTGTACCATATTTAGCCTCAGACATGGTTTGGCTGATTATGCAATGCTCACACGCGCATGTGGGCCAGATTTTAAGGGACATGCTCGATTATTCTCTCTCTAAAGCTGTGTAAGGCTGCGCAGGGCAGCTCAGGGCTTGCCTGCGTAACAGTATGTGATTGTTGTTTTAAGGGATTAGGGTTTATAACTTATGGGGACAGAGACCGAGAGGCCCTCGGTACAGCAGTCACAGAAAGGCTTTTAGCTTTAGCTTTCAGTCTGTCAGAGGAACGGCTGCCCTGCCTCACACTTTCTCAGCTGAGCACTTCGTAGCTTAAAGGGTTGCACCACATGACATTTTGCACTCTGTACTAACTTTAGCTTTTCGTAAAAAGAGTATCTGATATTTTAAGAATTATTGAACTTGATACACAGCCATTAGAGTCAGTAAAGGTCTTCCTTATGATATCATGTTCAGAATGTTGGTTGCACCACATGACTTCAATTTGATGGACACAAGTTTTTCAAATGTTATGTAAATAAATAAATAATTAAAGAGTAACATGTAATATCAGGTGGATAATGTCAATTTATAATATACTGTACTGTTCAAAAGTTTATTTTTTTATTTATTTATTTTTTCCCTGAGTAATGATAAAATAAATTTTTGAAAAATTGTCTGTTAGTTTCAATTAAATGCTGTTCTTTTGAACTTTTATATTAATCAAATTATAAATTAATCAAATAACACTGAAGACTGGAGTAACAACTGCTGAAAATTCTGCTTTAAAATAAAAACTAATAGAATTTTACAATATTACTGTTTTACTGTGTTTTGGATCAAATAAATGCCTTGGTGAGACAAAGAGGCTTTTTTTCAAAAGTCTTTTATTAAAAATAATTTTGATTGGTAGTCTGTAAGAACAATATTGTGTTCATTGTGCACACATATTGTCACTGAAATTTAAACAGAGAACATATTTTGGTGTTGTAGAAAATACTCACTTCACCTTTAAACGTACAACAGGTCTCCACCTTTGGTATTTAAGATAAGACCTGATAAGTACTTTATTGATCACTTGTAGGAAATTGTGAAAGAAGGAAGTCTCAGCACTGGGAAAATCAAATCTACTAGCGGGGAGGATCTGAAAAAGTTGTATGCCACAGTTATTCCACAGACCACCTGAAACCAGTTTGACTGAGCGGCCATTTTGTGCTGATGTGTGATGAGAGTTATTAGGTTTACCCTGGCCTGCTGCTCAGAGACTGTGTGTTATTTCTGTGTTATCTCAGGGGTTCAGTTTGCAACCTTGTATTTGTGTTGCTGTGTGTGTGTGTGTGTGCAACAAGTCATAGACAGATTGTAGATCCCTTTGTAGCACTTCATGGAAGATGTGTACTTGTGTATTATTGGAGAGTTAGAGTGTGTGTATGTGTGTGTGTTTGGATGACTCAGCAAGGTGTGTGTTCTGAGAAATGTGCACTTCCATTGTTTCTGCCACTGGTACTGTAACTCAATGCCAGCTGCCTCAGTGTGTCTGTGTGTGTGTGTGTGTGTGTGTCTGCATGGATGAAGTACTGTTAGAGTAGATGTGTTTTTGGATCGGATTCCCCTGGGTGGAGTACAGTCCTACTATTTTCCATCCCATATTGTGTGTGCGAGTAAGTGTGTGACTGGCATGTGTGTGTAGATGTTCAAATACTTATACATCTTTTATACAGCCACTGTGTAACGTGTATTGTGTATTCACTCACATATATGGATTAGTGACAATAAAGTGCTTTGATTGTACAATTAAATTTCTTATATCTGTCCAGTGGACTGTGTGTGTATACTCATTTCCCCATGACATAATACACCAACAATAATCAAGAAGTTAGAAAACTGACTATTCACTGTCTCTCCCTTGCTGTAGTAATAACCTGGTCAGTAGGTTAGCACTGCGATTTAGTTGATTTGAAAATAACGAGGTATGTGTTATTTGTTACCATTCTGTGAACCTCACTATTTTAGGAACTGATACATTACACAGAGCAGTAGTGTTAAGAACCACAAATCAATTCATGTTGCAGTTTATTTGCTTTGAAAACACACAGCGGTTGATTGAGGGTCATTGGCTCAGTGTTACGTGTGTGCAGGGCTGAATCTGTTTTTGTATGAGTCCATGTGATGATGATGATGATGATGATGGTTGTTTTGATTCTTTACATCCCAGTAGCTGATGCTTGTTGCTGTGGTGAGATACCGTGTGTTTGAGAGGAGTGAGTAAGCGTGGTTACATCATCAGTGTCTTGCATAATGCAGCGGCCTTTACTAGCTCTAGCTGAGGAGGGTAATCTGTCCCTGGAGGCAGAGGGACCGAGTGAGAGACAGGGGGACTGGGACAGAGACGGAGACAAAAATCCAAGAGAGAAATGGGGCACCAGATGAAGACATATTGTTTGTTTTGATTAATTTTACTTTATCTTGTTATGTTTATTGGTTTTCTTTTGGTTTCTTTGCATTTTTGTTTTAATATGCTTGTTAACTTTATTTTTTGTTTTTGTTTAAATGTATTATTTTTTGCCCTCATTATTATTTTTTTATTTGCATTTATTTAATTATTTATTATTAAAATAAATAAATATATAAAAATGATTGCTGGCAACCGATTTCAAACATTTTTAATAAATTGAATACATTTGCTATTCATTATTATTACTTTTATTATTTTGTAATTCTGCTTTTGTTGTGTGTACTGATGCAGTATCATGTTTATCAGTACTTTGAAATGAAGTAATGAGTAAACTAGGATGGAGAAGGAGAGATGTGGGACTGAGCGAGACCACGGAACTGAAGGTAGGTGATAGAGAGAGTGACACAGAAGTAGGTGATTGAAGATAGAGAGACCGATAGTGATCGTGAGCGAAAGACAAACAACGGGATGAGAGGAAGATGGATGGCTGTGGCGAGATCTGGACCCAAAACACTCTGTTCTGATAATTCAATCATTCCCGCCATTAATGAGATCTCTCCCTGCTGCGTGCGTACGTGTGTGTTTCTCCATCCATAGACAACAGCAGAAGATAAACACTGAATATCTAGACAGGCTGAAGAGACACTGCGCTAATACAGTGTGATCAGACACATATACACACACACACGCACACGGCGGCGGCTGTAATCCAGGTCTCCTGTGGTGTGAGTGAGGTGAGTGTTATGTAATGACGAGCAGCAGGACTTTAATCAGCTTGAGCAGATCCATTTAAGCATCTCTCAGATACTGAGCACAGCCGTCCTGCTGCTCACCACCGCACCACCATCACACAGAGACACGTCTGCCTGTGTGAGTGTGTATGATGGTGACAGGCGGCATCTCTGCATGTCTCCCAACCTTGTACATGTTTACAATTGGACACACACACATGCGCGCTGTGTCCTGTCCTCTGTCCCCTCTCTCACACAAACACACACACAGGGTCCAAAATGAACACTTGGAAGTGCCAAATGTGAGTAAAAATTGGCTCGGGGAGTAAATAAAGTTACTTGCCAGTTATAAAGAAATGCAAGTGATGTGAAATGGTTTTATATAGATTCTAAAAATTATATTGATTATATGCAGTGTAAATAAATTGACCTTTTAATTAATGCATATAATATAAAACAATAATTAATTACATTTGTATTTACTATATATAAATTATATATTTATATATGTGCATTTATATAATTATTATAAAAAAATAATCCTAATCCTAGTTGGCCAGTAAAGGTTCTCATTTCACCTGCTATTAACAAATAAAAAACAACAAAGACATTTTGGACTCTGGACAAACACACACACACACACACTCCCATACCTCTTACAGAAGTTTCTCACCAACTCCAAGTGTTACAACTGTGTTACTTGGACAGAAACACTCTTTATCCCTCTCTCGCCCTTTCTCTCTCTCTCAGATTGTTCGCAGATGTGCAGCGGTCTTTCCCCCCCACTATCTAAAATTAGAGAGGTAGAAGAATAGCAGGAAGAGAAGGGAGAGCAGGACTGATGGAGGTGAAGGAAGGAGGGGTGAGGAATGGGGTGATGGAGATAAAGAAGAGGGAGTATTTTTGTCCGGTTACACGTCACACAGACGCAAGTCAGACTGCCGTCCACAAACAAAGATGAGGAAGGTGATAAAAGCGCTGTGCTCTGACGGGAGGGGGTCGCCGTTTGTGTGTACACTCGTACAGAGGTGTTGACGATGGGGCTGTTAACCATTTCAACGACTGGTTTAATACGACATAATGTGTGTTTTTTACAACTAGAAATATACTTTTGTTTTTAGTTAACCATTGTAAACTGTTACAGCAGTGCTGTCAAATGATTAATCATGATTAATTGTTTGATTAATCGTTTATACAACACATTGCACTCCAGTAATGTATATTTTATTGAAGTTGTGATTTAAAAAAATCTTTATAAACACAACCAAACTGCAGTCACATTGCCATCGCAGCCTGTACAAACATAACAAAACAAAAACAAATATACAGTGAAGTTCAATTCACATGAATTACTTTAACTTTAGCTTGAATCATTTAAAAAGACTTTGGTTTGAAGCAGTTTGACGCATCATACACTGAATGAACTCACTGAATCGTTCAAAGCGGTTACTGAATCAACATATGACTCAGTTACTGAAATGCATTTATCTTTGCTTGCAGTGATGTGTTTCTGAATGAAGCAGATCCTAAAATGTTTGATTAAAAATATTAAAGCCTGAATGAAATTTATGTTCATGCTTTTTTTTTTTTTTGGAAATGCATTATTATTATTATTATTAGGAATGATACATTTTTCATTTTTTTTTCTTTCTTTTTTGATCTTTCCCATGAAATGACAGTTATTTTTCTGGTGACAAATTGCTGTACTTCTCTAATCATTTAGCCCACTTAAACCCTGCCCCTTTCTTACAGTCAACTGCAGTCTCCCTATAATCACCCAACATTTTTCACCCGATGCACTCCACAATGCAGAAGAAAATATCTGTTGCATCTGTTACACTGCAACATCATGTTAGAACGTGTTTTTTAGTAAAAATTTTTCCTCCGTTTCAGTTGCCGAGCACAGTGCTTTGCAATTGATGTTTGTTAAAAGTCAGCGAGAAATACGTTTTCTTGTGATTGACTGACTTTATGAACGCTGCTTTATATATTTGATTTATATTTCATTTCCTCTCCTTCCTCCACTCAAGCAAAGAGGAAGTTTGTGGTAGCACCACACCATTTAGATTAGGTGTGCTAATAAAGTGTGTGTGTGTGTGTGTGTGTGGACTCTCAGTATTACAGTCCAGTTAAGAATGCGTAAGTGAGTTTGTTTATCTGGTTAAATTTAAGATGGTTAATAAGAGCAGGGTTTCCCTTTGACCCACCTGCTACATGAGCAAGAACCTTATATCAAAGGTGAAAAGCTAACAAGAGTATAGAGGGGTCAAATACAGGGAATAATGTCCAGATTGTCATAACATTTGAAGTGATCTTCACTCACAAATCAGTCCAAATCAAATGAAATGTAATGTAATGTTGTTGACTTGTATTTGAAGGTGAGGTTTAGAAAAAGAGTATATATAACTGCTTCGGTTAAAAAAAAAAAACCACTGCGGTTATTAGAGTTTCTGAGTAATTTTGTGTGTGTGTGTTTGTAGACTCTAAAAAAGTCAGCTCACTTCCCAGCAAACTAGAAGTGCTGGAGTGCACGAGAAAACTAACAAATACCTGTTGCTGGCTCTCTCTCTGTTTCTTTCTTCTGTTCTTCTTGGCCTCACTTCTTTCTGTTGCGCTCGGTTCTCGCTCCTACCTTTTCTATTTGAGACTCACGCTCTGGTGAAAGGATTAATTGTCGTTTATGTTTTATTTCTTGTTCTCTTCATTTCTAGGGGTTTATTTTTAGGCCTGAAGTGTCTGGTTGCTAGGAGACGGTGTCCAAGAGAGAGAGGGAGGGAGAGGATGGAGAAAGCAAGGGAATGGAGGAGAGAGATTGTTTGCGTTGTGAAGGCTGAATTACAAACACGCTCACGCACTGAGTCAGCGCTGACGCACGCTCGCACACACACACACACTGTGCCTGTTGCTTGTTTTTCTTTATTATCTTTATCACTCCGTGCTGCGAAATGTTTGTGTGTCGGTTGGCGTGATTCTCGTTGAAAGTTTGCGACTCCCATCAGATCTGATTCAAGTGAGAGGAAAGTGACGAGTGTTATAGTGCAGATGCTTTGAGTCAAAATCTGTCCCTCACACACACACACACACACACACATGCACGCACATATACAGGAAGCAGAGATGTTGTTGTGGTGCAGAACAGTTGCTAACTTCCTGTACCGCAATGGTGACACATTCCAGGAAACACCCAGTCACACGTACATATACGCACACATGCACGCGTACGCAAACACACTTTACTGTAACTCTGTAGTGCGTTTAACCCTACTGCTCCTGCTGTACAGGCGTTCAACCACAGCACCAAAATATTCTGTGTCATAGGGGTGATATAACCTGTCAGTTTCCTAGCCTCTCAATGACACGTCAGACAATTGTGTTACTAGGCTGACATATCTTACCTGCAGTGTGTTTGTGTTGTTTGAGACAACTGGGGTACCTTTAAAAAGTGACCGTGAGAAGAGGGGTTCACCAGGGGTGGCTACTGGGTCCGCTAACAATCTTACACACACTCACACGATCTGATCACTACTGTGTTAAGGTGGATGGGCTGAACTCTCGTTTTCGCACCTACCTGTTGGAACATTAACACTAGCTGAAGAGAGGGTGTGTATGTGTGTGACTATACCTAAGAGGGTCAAATTTTGCCCTTGCAAATGGAGTGAAACATGCCAAGAACTGACATGTAATGGCATTTTAAGTGTGCTGAACTATTTGAAAGATTCACAAATTATAATAATGTCAAAAGATCATGTTCACAAAAGTAAGTTTTAAAAAACACATTTGTCTGAACTGTCACTTTACGTTTGGGCTTATGGGTAGGATGAAGTAAATGTAATTATCTTTGTAAAACCAGTGAGTCTATGATAGGTCTTCTCTTAATATAGCTATAGTGTTTGTTTGTGTTTGTGTCTGTGAAAAAGAGAGAGTGGAAATAGAATGAAGTGTTTGACTGCAGTAGTGTGAGAAGTTTGAGACGGTAATTTAAATGAGAGCGAGAGAGAGAGAGATAGGGGAAGAGTGGCTCTTGTCTAGGGATTGAGTGAATAAGTGATGTTCACAGAGAGAGATGGAAAGGAGAGATAGAAGTGTAATGAGCGGAGGATGAGAAGACAAATATACTCCTTTCTCTGGGACACGGGATGCTCCGCCTCTCCTCTGTGTACTAATATTTTGCACATACTCAACACTCACAATGCGTAAAGAGATGTGTGTAAATAAAGACATGCTTAGCTATTCTACCCAAAAGGTTCTGTCATCTTTTACTTGCCCTCATGCGGTTCCACACCCATATTACTTTTTGATCAGTAGAGAAAAGTAGATTTCGTGACGTTGTGTGAAGGGGTTCAGCATGGGTGGATTCTGGGTCCACTAACAATTTTTGATTTTCTTTTGAGTCCTTTTTAGCAGTGCCTAATCATAATATGTTTTCATTTTATGGAAAAGAGTGGTTTGGAGATTCTCTCACAAGTTTTCATTTGTGTTCCATGAAAGAAAGTAGTTCGTACGGGTTTGGAATGACGTGAGGATGAGTAAATGATAATAGAATTGTTATTTTTGGGTCACCTAGTGTGTTTTTGTTGTGAGCTTTCTGAGGAAGTAATTGTTTTTTCACACGCTCTAAGTGCTTGTCTTTTTGTGTCAGGACTCAGGAATTCAGAAAGAGAAATTTATGCAAAAATGCAAAAAAACATTTCATTGCATACCTCTCCACCCTTTTTGCTCTTGGTCCCTGGAAAGAGCTGTAACTGGTTGTGAAGTACTGGAGTGTGAAATGAGGAGGTTACAGTGAAAAAAGTGTGAAACCCCTTAACTTTGTGTTTCATCCTTTCATTTGCTCTTTCTCTCGCTCGCTCTCTCTCACTCACTCACACACACACACACACACACCCTCTCCCTATGTTTAAAACAATAACCCCAGTGTGTTGGTGTCTATTTTTGGAGCTTCAAGGCCACCACTAACCCCCTGGTCTTATTTCTAAGGTCTTCAAGGCACATCATGAAACAGCTCTTGTGTGCGTGTTTACAGTGGACCGTTAAGTTCATATGCAGGTTCACAGTCATTCATCTGTTGTAATGGTTGCTCTCTCTCTTCTTCTCTTTATAAATAATTTTAAACAGCAGTATGGTTTCACTCAGTTCACTGAGAGACTCTTATATTATGTTTTCTTAAATTCGTCACGTTTGTTCATTGTATTTAGCCAGTAAAACCACTGTTGTACCAACAGGTGACCAGTGCTGTTATGGAGTTTTTGTCACACACTAAAGATTAGTATAAATTTTAAAAATTATATTATTTTGTAATCTTGTCGATATATGCAGAATATGATGCAGAAGCATGCAGGAGTTAAATATTACATCTCAAGCTGCCATATGAGAACTGGAGCACAGCTCATTTCACATGCATAGTAGACGTTTCTGTTTATACAATAAAGCAAAACTAAAAATATTTATTTAGAATATAATAGAACAGAATGTCATTTATTGTCACTGTACACATATACAATGAACATTATATACATGTACGATAAGATTTAAGAGCATCTTCCTATTCAGTGCAAACATGTGTGAAGTATATTTACAACAATAACAATAAATAAATAATTTTTGTGGCACAGTACACTTTTGTACCTTCATAAGCAGAATTTATTGAATAAGTAACTGGAAAATGTGTGATTTAGCACTTTTATATATTATATATATCATTTTTTTATTTTTTACATTAAAGCAGCTTGTAATGTCACGTGACTAAATAACACTTTGTTTATACATCTTTCTTTTTTTAAACTAACAGTCTTTTGTGAGGGGGTTAGGTTGTTGAGGTAATGTTGAGGTTATTGAGTTTAATTAGAAAAGGATTTAAAGGGTTAGTTCACCCCTATGTCTTCCACTATTTTAAAGAGTATCATGATGCATGTGAACGCTTTCCTCTAATCGTAAACAACAACAGATTACGCACATGCACATGCTTTTACCCAGAAGTAAACAAAGCCAATTACGTCAAAAATGTTAAAGCCTGCATATGCATTGTGATACTCTCAAAGATTTGCAGACGTCAGGGGAGAAGATAGTAAATTATATTTTTACTGTTTTACTGATGATTTTACTACGTTTCTGCATCTGTGATCATTTTAGTTGTTTTGCTGTCTATGGAGGGTCAGATAGCTCTTGTATGTTATCAAAAATATCTTAATTTATGTTCCGAAGATGAACGAAGGTCTTAATAACATGAAGGTAAGTAATTCATTTTACTTTAAATTTTCAACTAAGGGTGAACTAACCCTTTAAAACACACAGTGTGTTGTTAAAAAGAGATCCGTTTCAACATGCTCATCCACACACTCTCACAAATTCACTTGTGGCCTTAAGATACACACTCTGAATGCTGACTTTGTGCTATATTAAGCCCTCACACTCACCTGTGAGTGTTAAACCACTGATTATCTGTCTCCTTTCTCTTCACACAGAGTTATTTTCTATCAGTTTACATACACACACACACACACAAACACACACATACTTGCTCACAGTCTCCGCAGAGGTGTGAAAATGACCAGAGAACAGTCACAGGTCCAGTGTATGATACATAAAGCTGTAGTGCCACTGAAATTACAGGAAATGAAATTGTGCCCATATTGCGTAGTCCTGTTGGAAACAGAAGAAAAGGCTGCAGTACTTTTGGGGAATGATGCAGAATCCTTCTGAATCGTAATGAATTTGATTTATCTACCCATCCTCTTTTTCCAAACTCTCTTTGTTGGCAGCTCCCATCTGAGAAAAGAGGAGACAGAGGAAGAGCTGTCTTTGTTTTGCTTTTTTTTCCAGCCAACAACTGAATCCCTCCTCTGTGCTGCCTGACAGAAACTCCTTCAGAACTTTTGGAGAAGTTATTTTGAGTCTCTTTTTCTCTTGTCTGCTCGCTTTCTCAATTTCAATTTCAAAGTACTTTATCAGCATAGTGGTTTTGCTTATAGGTTTAGTAAAGCATCAACACACACTAGATTATAATGTTACAAAGGTTTTCAATTTAACGCATTCTTAACTGGAAAAAGAGTATTCTCGTAGCTTTATAACATTACAGTTGAATCACTGATGTCACATGGACTACTTTAACATTATCCTTACTACTTTTCCGGACCTTGAACACCAAAAACCTTGAAAGAGTTTTTATTTTCGGGTGATCTACCCCTTTAAAAAACATATTTCTGACAAAATTTGGGTAGTCAATGTTAATGAAACTTTAACAGTGTTAAAAGAAATAAATTCTGAATTAAAATACAATGTCGCAGTTTCACAGACAGCTTAGCCTAAACCAGGATACTGGTTTAATAAAACTAAAAGTAAAACCATAAAAAAGTTAAAACTACTTTATTGTAGAGAAAATGAATGAGCTAGTGATATAAAGATCAGAGATTTTTGAGGATCTGATGGTCTGTGGTTCAAGTGACAGATGCATGTCTGCCCTCTTCCAGTAACACCTGCATTTGACCTCTTTCAGACATTTTAGGAAAATATGGAATGAGGTCTTGAAATGCACTACAGAGTGTGAAAGTGTGTCTCTGTGGGTCGCCCTGTCTTTCATTCTGCATTTCTGTATGTACACGCCACTGTGCCGAGCAGAGCGGTAGTTTCCTCGGATGTTCTGAATTCTTTAAATACTTCCTATGTAAGACTAAAGTGCAGGAGTGCCCGCGAGATTTACATTCTTGAGTGCAATCGATGCTTTAGGGAGAGAGAGAGAGGGAGGCAATTTGACCTGAGTGACAACAGACTACTAGAAGAGCTATGATCTCATCCCTCTCTCTCTCTCACCCCATCCCCCTTTCCCTCTCTCTATTGTTTCCCTCTCTCCCACTCCCTCCTCAGGCCCCCTCTTTTCTTTTCCTTCTTGTTCTCTCATCTATTTTCTCTTCTGTTACTTGTCTCTGCATCTCGCTCAGTTTTCCATGTTCCATGTTCAAGTTTTCCTCTCTCTTTTTAACTCTTAAATACTCGGGCGTCCCAGGACAGAGAAAATATCTCCCAACAACACACACTCAGGCAGTCAGGTTGTTGCATTATTGATGCGGTGTGTGTGTGTGTGTTTGTGGGTCTGTCTTCTCTCATCTGTAATGGGGATCTAGTGTCTCCCCCTGGGGTGGGGTGGGTGGGGAAGCGGGGCAAAGAGAGGGGAGAGAAGGCGGTGTGTGTGGGGGGGAGGGGGGTGCGAAGGTCACAGAGGTTAAGTAGGGTGGGGGGGATGAGGTCATACACTCTCACACAACCCAGCATGCTATTAAGATGCTCGCACTACTCCTTAGGACATACAATTCATCATCACGCACATGGACTTCACTTTTTTTTTCAGTTTCAAAAACAAGAAATTGTCAGTTATGTACATTGTATGTACTTGTTTGATTTTTAGATTTCTTGATTGTAGACGGTTGTTAAATCGGTTTGATTTTCTGCACATTCTGCGTTGTGTAAAATATGTGTGTCCTAATCCACCAATAGTATTAGAACAAAGTATGAGAGGCTTTTGTGGCGGGGGGGAAATGAAATGCCATCAGAACAACCTGTAGCATCATTGTTGTCAATCAGTGCAGGCTTTATTTTCTGTGGATGTGCACAAAAAAGAAATTTGTGAAGACCTGGTTTCCTTTAAATCTGGAGTTGGTGATGAACAATTATAATTGGCTCCTTTTATTAAAATGTTGTAACATAAAAGCTTATTCAGCTGTTTCGACCTTGGCTCATGTGAATTTCCTGTATATTTTTGTTTGCACTGTGAAACAAAAGTTTTTGATGTAAAACTGCGCATGTAATATCCATTCCAGACCAAATAAGTTTTTTTTTTTTTTTAAAAGCAAAACTGATAAATCACCGTAGTATAGGGACTAATTCTCACTTTTTACCCAAAACCTAAATCTAACAACCACCAAACTATTAATAAGCAGTAAATGAGTAGTTTATTGAGGCAAAAGTCATAGTTAACAAAGTGTGGCCAATATTTCTGTATAAAATAAACCCTTTTCTTCAAACATTTCTGTTCATTATAAACACGCTTTCACACGTTTCACACTATAAGCAACTGTTTTCAACTAATATGAAATGTTTCTTTTCAAAGCAGCATAAAGAAATGTTTGCCACTATAAATTGAAGTAACGGCTTTGCAAAGAAATTAATAAATATTTTTTATGCATTTTTAAATTGTATTAAGTACAATATTTATATCAAATAAATAATATATCAGCTTTGAGAACATAAAATACCTTTTTTCAAAAACAATCAAAAATCCCACAGACCCCTTACTTTTGAACAGTAGTGTTCATAGTTGTGTGTTAGTATAGGTGTGTATTTCTGAGAAATGCAGAGATGTTGTGTGATACGATGTGGGTGAGAAACATATTATTACAGAGCATTGATGCTAGGACACTGCGTAATCACCTGTAACATGATTAATAACACACACACACACACACACACAGTGCCTCAAGAGATTTCATTCTAAAACATGAGCTCACTGAATTTGTTCGCAGCCGTTCATCCTGAGACGAATATAGAGATTGTTCGACTGGCAACACCACATTCATTGAGATCACACCTGAATCAGAGAGCTGGATGAGTTGAATTGTATGAGTGAATGTAGATCTGAATGTGAATCAACACTGGTGTTTGTATGTGCGTTACGATACAGCAGTAACTGTATCTGTGCCTGCTGGTGAGTGTGTGTGTGTGACTCATAGTGTCTCCTCTTCATTGTTCATCAGGGAGTTTGACAGACATATTGAATTTAGCTCAAACTTCTTAGCAAGGATCCTTTTCGTGTGTGTGTGTGTGTGTGAGAGAGAATGTGAGCTGTGAAACCAGATCCCCGTCTGCAGTTCCTGAAGTCAGATTTCGCTCTCTGGTGCATGGTACATTTGACCTCTTAAAGAAGCAATCAGATGTGCCCTCTAAGAGTTTGTGTATTTGTGTGTGTGTGTGATGTTTTGAGAGTAAGCAAAGGTTATAGGATGTGCTCAGTGTTCAGTAAATGTACTTCTGTTCATTTGCTGAAGGTAAAATGATGATAAACGTCTTTCCAGTCCGGGTGTAAAAACGCATTGGCATTTATTTATCAACTGCCTCTCACTGGGTTTTCACTGGGTTCCTGTCTCGAAGAAAAAAAAATGTTGTTCAGGTTGTTGGCAGGTAGAAACCGGAAAAACAACCTCTCGAGTGTGTATTTTAGATGTGTTGAGTCATCAGGAGGAAGTGATTGTCTGATTCTACGAATCAGTAAATTGTCGGAAGTTGTTGAGAAGTGTCTGTGTCATTTATAATAAAAGCAAAACTGATTCAAGGTTGATTTTAAACTCTAACCCCCGGTTTCACAGACAAGGCTTAAGCTTAGTCCTAGACTAAATGCAAAACTGAACTGTTTCAATTAAAAGAAACTCACACTGACTGATCTTAAAACATGTCAGTGTCTTTGTTTTGTCTCAAGATACATACCAGTAGTGCTTTTTTCTAAGGCATGTTTATAAAAATGACTTAAATGTCTTAATTGACCTATGGCCTAATCCTGGACTAGGTTAAACCGTGCCTGTGAAACCGGGCCTAAATGTACAAAAATGATCCTAAATGCCTTAAAGGCATAAATAAGAGTGATTGATTTTGCAGAGAGCAGGAATGAATTGAAGAATGAAGTGTAGGTTTAAATGCAGTTAAACTCAAGGTAGCTCCATTTAAATATCTCTTAGACAGTTTGAATACTGGGTAAATCACAAAATAAAGCTGTCTGGTTAAGGAAAATATTCCTTATTTTTGGCTTATTTTGGGGACATATTTGTACCAATAAGTGAGCCAAATGTGACGAAACCTCCTATAGGAGATGTCTTAATTTGTAAAAGTGTTATAAAATGAATAAAGTTGTTTTTTTTATTGTAAAAATGCAGAAAGTTTCCCTTTTTGGTTGCAATATAGGATTAGGTTAACTAGAAGTCTATAAAATGTCTCAATTTACATAGCTAAGTAAATGTGTGTGTGTGTGTGTGTGTGTTTGAGAGAGAGAGGGAAGGGCCTCTGTGTGTGAAACTGAGTGTTAAGAGGATCAGTTGTTGAGGAACCACTGTGAGCTGTTACCCTATCCGACCTTTACCAGCCTCAGCCTAACCTGACCCTTCCTGACCCCACTTCACCCATCCTCACCCTGAGTGACACCCTCCATCCTCTCTGCAGCCCTTTCAAATCACTTCTTGATTCGAGAATATGCCAGTCGCATCAGATTGTGTGTTAGATTGAGACTGAGGTTGCTGGTGACTCTCAAATCAGACCTCAAGGTGATTGATAAGAGATGTGACGATATAGAGCTTATTGAAGATTTAAATGTATACATTCGGTAGAAGCTTTTTTTTTCTATATTGCATAAAAGGCATGCATATTATGCAGGTAATTCTCTGTTACCTACTTTAAAAATGTACATTTTTATTGGAACTTGACACAGTAAATGTATTGAATTGACCTAATAATAGATACCATTTCATATATCCAGTAACCTAACTTTAAAAAAAGTATAATTCATATTTATTTAAAGCATAATTATTTAAAGCATGAATACAATTAGGGGTATATATTGGTCAACACTGGAAACTTTTTGGGTTTGCTATTTTTAAGCACATTTAAAAAAAAAAAGCTAATGGTTTAAAAAACACTTTTAATTGTAATATTTATGAAATCTCAAAGTAAATATAGTGCATTTATCATGCTCATATTATAATATTGTGATGCTATAAATGTAATTTGTGCGATTATATTTTCAGTGTATACAGTGTAAGTTGTAAAGAATTTTAATATTGGCCAAGGCCAGAGCTGTAATTTTGTTTTTGAGTATTTGGGCTTTATTTTATATGCAAACTGAAAAATAGGGTGTCAGGCTTTGATATGACATTACCCAACAGTCATGATTCCTTGCATCTGTGCACATCAGCCCGAGTCTGATCTCTCTTTCTGCGCTCTCTGTCTCTGCAGGGTTTGCGTTCCCAGACTGGGCCTATAAGCCCGAGTCCAGTCCTGGCTCCAGACAGATCCAGCTGTGGCACTTTATCCTAGAGCTGCTGAGGAAGGAGGAGTATCATGATGTGATTTCCTGGCAGGGAGATTACGGGGAGTTTGTGATCAAAGACCCTGATGAGGTGGCCAGGCTGTGGGGCGCCCGCAAGTGCAAACCTCAGATGAACTACGACAAACTCAGCAGAGCTCTCAGGTAAGTCTTTTGTCTTTGCCTTTAAATTAATTCCTGTTTAAAGTAAAGTTTACAGTACACAGTTTACAGTACACTTATTTCAGACACAATCCCCCTTGTGGTTTAAAGGGATAGCTCACCCAAAAATGAAAATTGCATAATTTAATTACATTCCAAACCTGCAAGACATCTCCATCTCCATCTTCAGAACAGAGAGATATTTTTCATAAATTTTCGTAGTAAAAACATTGTTAAAATAGTCCATGTGATAGTGGTTCAACCGTAATTTTACAAAACTACAAGACTTTTTTTCTTTTCTTTTTTTTTTACACAAAGAAAATTAAAATACTGACTTTTTTCAACAATTCATCTTCTCTACATCACCCTGGCATGATTTTTGGAGAGTTACATTTATGATCTAAATGTTAAATACATATGGCCCTGCTGATGCCGTCCAAAATGGCACCTGGGTGACGCTGTGAAGATTAATTGTTGAATAAATTCATTTTTGTTTTCTTCACACAAAGTATTTTCGTAGCTTTGTAGTTTTACGGTTGAACCACTGATGTCACATGGACTATTTTAATAATTTTTTGGACCTTGTGGTAGTATCCTTGTTGTCAGAACTCTTGGGTTTTGTCAAAATATTTCAATTTGTGTTAAGATATTACAATCCTAGACGGTTTGGTTTGCCCAGTAACGACTGAGGCCTATGTCTTCTCAGTCTAAATGTAGAGGAGGCAGCTAAAGCGTCCGACTCTTGTGTTGCGTTATGGGATTGACCCTTCTAGTGGAGAGTTATAGCTGAATGGAGTCTGATCTCTCTGTAATCCCGCTCCATTTACCTGTGCAGGAGCTGATCTCATTACAGTACAGACAGGTCAATGTATTCTGAGCAGCTGATGGTTTTAGCCTTTACTCCATTTTCTGACCTGATCTGCATTTGCTCATTTGTACCTTTTATTTTCGCTCATGACTCACCTGCTTTAGCAGATCAGCGCTGATCCTCAAAGTGGATGGAAAGTGATCCACTTTCTACCTTTATATCTGGTTGACAACCAGAATGAAGGTTTTACCGCCGCGTCTGCAGAGAGAGCTTGCAGCTATTGACCCTCGAGTGGCGCTTTAACCATGTTATTAAGAAAACTTTTTGCACGTTTTCGCCGATAGCTGCCAGCTTTGCCTCGCTGATGTTACATTTGATGGCAACAATCAGCGGAAAATGAAGGGGGAAAAACAAACTAAAGCTAATATTAACAAATTACAATTCAGTAGAATTCATTCTTAGAATGAAAAAAATTGTGGTTTAGGCTACTTTGCATCGGAAAAGACAAAAACAAAACCGTATTATATTGAATGTCATACTTGCAATAATTTTGCAAAAGCCAAAGCAGTGGAGGCATTTGTCCTAAAGCAGACACTTTGGCAAAACCGGCTCTGCAACTTTTAGCTGCGCTCTCCGTGTGAAAGAGTGAGAGATTTATACCTTTCTCAACCCCCACCCAACACCCCCAAACCTCAACCCCCTCCAGCTGGAGTGTAAAGTGGTAAAATTCTTAGTGTAACGCAAGACAGACAAGCTCTTCATTCATCTCACTTCGCAATAATAATAATAAGTGTCATCATGAAGATCATGTTGTGTGTTTATTATAGTGTTCAAATGCTAATCTATATATTTTTTCATAATGAACTGTACATCCAGTGAGCACACTGCTTTTTGATGCTGCTTTCGGTGATAATAGCACTGTTTATTTTTCAAACTCATAATATATATATATATTAGTTTTAGTAATTTTTAAAACAATATTTTAATACTTTTTGTCATGCTTTATGATACCTTTTATATGTGTTGACTAACACACTAAGGAACTTGTTTAGTAAGACTTTACTTGAAGATTTTAGGTTATTATATATTTTTTAAAATTATCTGTTAATTAATAAAAATATATTGTTGTGCTTATTCGGATTTATTTAGTGTTTGTAGATTTATTCCAACTCACTTTTGCAATAAATAAGCCTTAAATGTTAACTAGTAAACAAATATAAAGTACTTACAATTACAATTTTAAACTGTAGTTTGTCATTTGATGCTTGCTATTTAGTGTTACATTTAAAAGCAATATATATTTTAAATGTACAAAAATGGCAACTGTCATTATAAATCTATGTGAGGTTATTATGATGCATTTCATATCTTAATTGACAATAATTCCCAACTTGATTAATTAGTGCGGTCTCAGTGAGTAAGCTTTTATGTGTTTGGCTGATTACTGACGTAAAGCCAGAATTTGCAGCAATCATGTATAATGTTGTACTATGGGACAGGATTTAGGGAATCACATCATGTAATCCACGGCAGTTAGAAGATAGTTGGAGCTGTTGTTAGGAAGAGAGATTTTGCATGATTGCAAACACTGACAAGATCCTATGTTAACAGTGTAGTGCAGGATTAATGCTTGTGTGTGTGTGTGTGTGTGCTGATGTCTTTTTCCATCAGTTATCCAGAAGACATAAACACTGTCTTAAAAGCTCGACCACTTATGATTGTTAATCCAAGTTTACCTACTTTACTTCTGATCTTCTCTATTTTTAGCCTATTGTTTGTTTTTCCCAGATCAGATTTTGAGCTTAAATATATTTTTCTTTACAAAACCGAATATAATGAGAGTGAAGTGTAAACTGTTTACTAGCTGACAGCTGTGCTAAACTATGATGTCACCCTTCCTCTTCACTCTGTTATTACAAATGTGAGTGTGTCCTCTGTTCGCACAAATGTGTATTTTGCCTTGTGTGTTTGAAAGAAAGTATAGCTATGAAGCCAAGCTACTTGTTGCTGTAATTATAAGTGATTTCTCTCAGACTGTCCCTGCATGTCAGACTTAGACAAACACACGCTGACACAGATACGGTTGCCAGATTGTCAGTCCAAACCTTAGTACCTTCCGTCAGATGAGTACGTTTTTTCATAGTCAGAGCAGAAACTCTTTCAGAATTCGGACCGTTCATCCTGTATAAGCCTGTGTGCTCATCTAGAGAGGATCTGTAATCCTCGGGATTGGAATTTGTTTTAAGTAGCGTCAAATGAAATGCTCTTTGCACATAATCATTAAGCATCGAGGAATAAGTGATCTGATCACCAAAACTGCTAAATACTGGGACCACTGGTTTCTAGCACGGCCAGGTCATGGGAGAAGTCCCATGGTGCAACGTTGCTCCATTTCTCCAGTCTCATATGGCTATCAGAAACTGAGTTTCAGGGTCATTGTATCATATTTTAGAAGGTTTCCTTTCATTTCTTCTCACTTTGCTGAGAAACTTGTTTTACCGCCAACCTGTGTAAGCCACTTTTGTATAAGTTACCTGTGTAGAACATTCACAATTTGGCAACACATGGACAGCATTGAACATTTTTTACTTAATTTCTTCATTATATTTTTCTTTTAAAATGCACCCAAATCATCACGAAATAATTTTGGTCTTTTTACCCAAGCGCACCTTTCGTAGTTCAGTCAAAGCTAGCTGAATTCAGCCTGCTCAATCTGGCAACACTGCACAAAGAGTGGCACAAAGTGCATTTTGAAATCTGAACCCGGTAATCGTTGAACTGTTGGACCTTCATTTTCTGTCAGATACAAACCTTCTCAGCATGAGCTTTTCTCTTGTGTTCTGGGCAGGAGATATTTGCATCGCCCTCGCCCGAAGGTCAAGCAGCCGCACATAACTTCTCATTTGAGTCCTCTGTTCTCTTTCCTCTTTCTGCAGACCTTAGTCAGGGTAAACAGCGCTTGCAGTGAAAGTCTACAGCGCATGGAATTAAAAGCAGAAATGTGTAGGTTGTATTTTTGTGTAAGTGCACGCAAAAAATTAGTTATTTGGGATATAAAGTTACTTAAATTGTCTCCCACGCATCATGAAAAGCTTACAGGATCTACATTACAAGAAATACTCACTGTAACTTTGCACAACTGAGCGATTTTTATTCTTACTTTTGAAACCATTGTAATGTTTATCCCAGACACTTCCATTGCTTCAATTCACATCATTAACATTAAAGTCAAACCCTTTATTTTGTATTTAGATGTTTATCTGAGAGTAACAAATTATTTAGGGCATTTGAACATACATTAATGTTCATTTCTACATGTAAATTAGTCCAGATTAATAAATGCTGTAATAATGTTTTAATAAACTGAAGGATGAGTTGTAATTATTTTCTGGTACTAGAGTTAGAACTTTCCTGTAAGACAGTATGGACTTGTTCCTCTCTTCTTGTTTCCCTTTGTCTTATTTTCTCTCCTCTCCTCTTTTTTTTCTTTCATGATGTCAATGACTCACTGCTATTCCTCCACATCTACACCGCCTCCTTACCCCACAATCCCACACTCTACTCCTCCATCTGATTCATACCTTCAATATGACACTTCTCAAACTCACAACAGGGCTTTCACATTCAACCCTGCATGCTTGTGACGTCTCTTTATTCCAGGACAAACGCTCCTTTTCAGACATTTCTTGGCCACTCTGTGGCATGTGTTAAAGTCTGGGCTAATGCTCTAATCCTGACTGGAATTTGACTTGATGTTGATGGAGTTTGGGGTGTTGTTTCAATGATGTTCTCCTGCAGACAGCCCGCTGGGACTCGCCTCATCACCTTCCTGCCACACGCGTGTGGAAACTCCACAAAAATGGAATTCTATTGTCCCACTGTTGATGTTCCACTGAACGTCAGGACATTTCCTGTCTGGCTCCGAGCACGATGGACGCCCAAATACTCATTCCCTTCCTTATTAGATTTCATCCCTCTTTTGTCAAAACTGATCCAAAAGAACTCATCAGAGCTTGTTTATTTAAACTCCCGGTAGCTGCTTGCTATGAATTTTTACTTTACAAAGCCGTCAAAATGACTTGACGCCATAGTTTATCCAAGATTCTATCATAAACCTTCATGTCCTCCAAAAAAAACATATCACTAGGCGTTATGTCATACGTTTCAAATTGGAATAGTTTTTCTTTTTTTTGTTGCAGTTTTACAGTGTTTCTTAATTAGTTTTTAACAGCAGAATTAATATTTTTACATTTTTAAATAAATATACATAGGCTATAAACCGCAATGTCATGCTGCTCATATTTATCACACAGAAACATGCATGTACGAACACTTCATATAAAGATGAACTGCTCATTTTGCACGTCATATGTCATTACACTATATCTGCGCAGTTCTTTCAGTTTCGTTTTTTTAATCCGATCAAGTGTTTACATGCGCGCTCAATTGTATTAGAAAAGGAATAAACCACCCCTTTGAATCGGATTGAAATTTTATTCCAATCGAGCTCAATCAGATCGATTAAGGTCTTTACATTAAGCCTTTTCAGTCCGAATGAGGCATCAATCCGATTGAAAATGGATTATTTGGTTACATGTAAACGTACCCATAACTACACATGACACCACAGGACGCAAAAGAATCAATCAAATATCACAGCCAATCAGAAGAGTATGTGGGTTTTGGGCTCTTTCTGGAATTGCACTGCACTCGCAAAGTTCCTTAATATTAAACCTTTTTAACACTGCATTGATTTGGAAAGGTACCGTACAGGTTTGTTTGAATTTATTTTCAAGATCTAAGGAAAACTACCTGTTGCGGCTTTCATTGTGGCTATAAATGGCGAAATTCAAAGTTACATTAGCACATTACATTAACACGTTTAACATTTGAAGAAAGCACATGATCAGTACTTGAGACAATCGCTGTATTAGTTTGCATGTTATTGTTCCAGCCGTGATGCTACAGAAATAGAAACCTTTCAGGAAATGAAAACACTTTGACAAAGTCTTTTGTCATATTAAATATGCCTATGATGTTATTTTGATGTTCTCAATGTCATCATCAGCATGAGAACCGATGTAGTGTTGATTGAAGTGGCCGGCCATGATTTTCTTCTTCACTCTTTGGAGATTTGATTAAGATTGACTGTGTGTGTGTGAGTGTGTGTGTACTTGTGGAAAGAGTGGGTCAGAGGCCTTGTCCTACAACAGCTCTCTTTGTTTGGAGGAGGATGACGACATGTGCGTGTGTGTGTGTGTGTGTATGCGTATTTGAGGGCAGTTTTGGGTCTTATTGTCGGGGACAGAATGAGCTCTTTATTAGCTCAGTGGGTGGAGATACACACATACACACGCTAGTGTAACAGTGACACGTGCTAACACACGCAGCATACAAAACATGATGTTTATCTCTGGCTTCTCAATAGAGTTTATGGATGGAGTGGATCTCGCTGTCCGTTTACCATCCGCCCTAGAGCCACACAGGCCCACTCGTACCCCACCCCATCTTCTTCACTCGCTTGAAACAAACACACACACACACACACACACACACATTTACCATCTAAATGAGGGCTTCTGTTGTTTATATAAAGTTAATTAGAAGAACTGTAGACCTAAACCACACCATAACCCTGTCTTTAACAGAAAACTCTTTAGGATCTTACTCCACCCCAAAATGAAAATGTTGCCATTAATCACTTTCACACTTTTCAGAGTTTGCAAGGATACTGTCAGAAATTTGCAAGGATAATATTCCTGGTCTGTGGGGATTTATTTTCTCCCAGTATTTGGTCTTAACAAATATAGAACAACAAGTCCACATAAGACTGGAAAAAGCAGCACAATGTGTTCCTCTTTAGCATCTGACTGATAATCCTCATCCTCTCAGTCTTTTCTTTATTCTGTCTCGTTTATAAAGCGTGTTAAGGCCCTGATTTGCGAATACCAGGAATTGCTGTAGTGTTTGTTTAGCTCCCATATTCCCGTCAGTCACAGAATATTGACTCTGAGAGCTTTTAATAATCTGCTGTTTAATCCAAGTCCTAACCCAGTAAAATCTGATTGTTTCCTGGAAACCTGCTCAACTGTACCACCTAAAGTCATTTAGTCACCGGAGTATATGTGTCTGTCTGCAGCTGTTAAAATTTGGTCATTTTATATCCTATCGTTTGAAAATGTCGGTCAGCGTTCAGTGTTTCAGCTCGACCGGGCTCCAGCGTGTGGGTTCACAGGTGTGTAAGTGAGGGTGACAGAACGAGGGTCATTGCCACTAGATGCAGATGCTCAAAGAATCCTTTCTTCTGCTTTGAAGTCAGTTCAAATGCTCTTTAAAGTGTGTTTGAGAGAGTGGGTGTACATGCAGTGTTGTGTGTGGGGTGGGCGACACTTCTTTCATATACTGATCTGTGTCATATAGACTATGACTTTAAGATATAGTCTTTGTAAACAACTTCAAATTATCTTGTGCAGTTTTGCTTGTCTGAACAAATATTGATTAAGAAACCTTTTTGTTTTTTTTTTTCCCTCAGGATTTACTGAGGTTTTAGGCTCAAATAAAAGTGTAATGTTTAACAAAAAAGGAGAAAAAAATAAAATGATAAGTTTGTAGATTAATTCTTTGTTTTTACATGGTTTAAAAAAAATGTTTATACCATTGTAAATTTTTTTTTAAAAGTGTTATGTTGAAAAAGACGTGGTGTATAGTAAAAACAATTTTTTCCCCCACCAACACATTAAAAAAAAAGTAAAATATTTTTGAATGTATTTATGTAAGGTATGGTTGTTTTTATTTATTTTTTTACCATACAATTTCTGTGGGTCCTGCCACCAACCATTTTACAACCTAAACTAACTTTTCCATGTCAAAAAGGTCAATTCGTTTTTAATTGCGCTGCAAATAAACGCTTTTCTAGCTTATTTCCAGCCACAATATCAGTCAGAATTGAGTTTTTGCTTACCTCATTGGTAGACTATTTTGCTTGTATCGAGCAAAAAATGTTAATTTGGACTTGTTTTTTCTGAAAACTTATTGTTTTTTTTACTCATTTAGAAAATCCTTCTTGATTTAAGAAGTTTTAAATATTTTGGCTGAAAACAAGAAGGCATATGAGGCGACGGCATTGTGTGACAGTGCAAAAATTTTTAACAACCAGTCAATTCTGACAGCCATAGAAATAAGTGTTTGTTTGCCTGGTCTGGTGATTGGAGCATCACAGTTCAGGATGTCATCATTAGAGCATCCCTTCATCTCCCCTCTGCGTTCTCATCCGTCATCCATCATATAAGCTCAGGTTACCACCTCCAGCCAGACAGTGCAGAAGTACAGTAAGTAGATTGTGTGAGCTGGATGTCTACCCATGCAAACACTACTGCTGGTGTATTTGGTAGACATGCTAATCCACAGCTGTCTCAAGTATATTTATATCTACTGTGTGGCTCAGAGTGTTATCGGTTGTCACATGATCACTGATCACCTGCTTACATCTGTGTCTTTGCTAATAGTTGTATTGAGGTGCGTTCAGTGTATGTTTTGATGCCTGTAGTCATGTGTTTTTTCTCTTGTGGTGGCACATACTTGGTTAAAAAAATTATGCTTGTCTGAACGTGGAAAAAAAAAACTCAAAATCATGTTGACCACAACTCAAACACATTTACACATGCTCACGTCTTCATCTGACTACAAGACTCTATCTGTCTGTCTCGGCTTAATCTCTACAGACAAGCCTGTCTGAACTCACTCACTCTCTCTCACACACACAAACACACACATGCAGGGTGAGTAAATGTATCCTCTATGCATTCTAAAAGCTCAGCGTCAGCATCTTCCCTGAAACATGTCATTCACAGAGAATTGTGGCTCGAAGGTTATTAAGTACAAGATGAATCGCTGTCAGAGATTTGCGCGCACACAAACACACACACACACACTTACTGGTGCAAGTCTGTAAGAAAGAAGCAACGTTATTGGAGTTACATAAATGCATGGAGGTTTGTGAGGAATAGAGAGATGTTATGTAAAGAGCTGGGGAAGGACAAAGGTTAATATATAGATAGGAAGAGAGAGAGAATGGGATTATATAAGGGGATTAAGAAAGGAGAATTTATCAGTGGGTTATAGTGTTATATAAACAGGCACTAGAGTGACCAGAGCTGTCCTGATAATACCTCCCAACACATAGAAATTTATTAAAAAAACATATTTACAACATTGTTTACATCTATATATACATTTTAAGTGTGTGTGTATATATATATATATATATATATATATATATATATATATATATAGATATATATAAAATATTATTATAATTATTTTTAACAATGTGTAAAAAAAAAAGTAAGTTACATTTAAATAACAGTGTCTTAGTATTTATTTTTTGTCCCATTTTTTTGATGCCACCACTCAATCTGCATGAACTCCACAAGTGTCAAATCTGATGTTTATGTTCATCAGGATGATTTGAGATGATCCAAAAAGTACATTTGACTGTCTGTTCACATCAATGTCATACATTTACTTATTTGATTAGTGCAGGATATGGATTTTTTTTTCTTATTCATTTTGCGTCTTAACGTTTCTTTGTTTTAAACTTTTAATAACCTAATACTACATTTCAGCATGCGCTAATGTGTACTGCTTGTCTTTGTGCAGGTATTATTACAACAAGAGGATTCTTCATAAAACTAAAGGAAAACGCTTTACCTACAAGTTTAATTTTAACAAGCTGGTCCTGGTCAACTACCCTTTCATTGACATGGGGTCTGCAGGTACAAAACGAGGACATACAAATCACATACATTTATTTACGCAATAAAATACACCACTAAGACCTCCATCTGTGTTTGTCTCTCCACAGGAGCAGCCGTTCCTCAAAGTGCTCCTCCAGTGCCTACAGGTCCCCATTTCCGTTTCCCTCCATCCACTCCATCGGACATGCAGGTGTCTGAGGTGCTGCGGTCGCCCAGCAGCGAGGAGCTGCGCAGCCCGGGGATGTTCAGCGGCCGCCGCATCGCCCGTGGCTCCGTCTCCGACTGCAGCGATGGAACTTCCGTCAACTCTGAGATTGAAGACGGGAACGGAGGCACGGCAGAGGAGAGAGTGACAGAAAGAGTGGCTGAGAGAGGAGGAGGAGGAGGTGGAGGTGGTTTCCGAGGGGCCATTCACCCTCGTCTTTCTCACGAGGCGATGTTCAGGATGTACGGTGGACCAGGAGGTCACAGAGGTCATCGAGTGTCAGACATTGGTGGGCACAGGGTTCATCCTGAACCTCTCTCACCATTCACCGTCTCGCCTCTGCCCGGTCCCGGAGGCCCAGGTCTGTTGGCTCCACCTCTCTCTCCGGCGCTCTCCATGACCCCAGGCTCTCACCTGGCCTACACGCCTTCCCCTACCCTGTCGCCCATGCCTGGCTCCATCTTCTCCTTCAACCCAGAGGACATGCAGCGCTACCTGCAGGCTCACACTCAGAGCGTCTACAATTACCACCTGAGCCCTCGTGCCTTCTTTCATTACCCAAACATCATCGTTCCTCAGCCTCAGCGCCCGGACAAGGGTATGCCCGGACCCCAGGGCTGTGATCGCGGCCCTGCTGAGAGGCCCTCAGTGCTCAACAGCCATCACTCCAGCCTCCCACCACCTCACGCTCACCCTATTCACCATCACCTGGGGGAGGAGCAACACCATTCGTCATTCAAGTTTAAGCTCCAGCCTCCCCCGCTGGGCCGAAAACAGCGCGACAGTCAGGGTCGACAGGGCTCCCTGTCCTCCTCATCTACATCCGGGCTGGGCTCCTCATTGTCATTTGGGAGTGACCTTAGTTCAGCCAGCGGATCAGGATTGGTGTCCAACTCCTCCTCAACTGGCTCGCTAAACAGCGCTGGGTTGCCCAAGATTAAGGTAATCAGGAATTAGGTTCTGTACAATCACATGCACTATTAAGAGTTTTTTGTTCCTTGTTTTTTGTTTGTTGAACATAAAATAGATGGTGTGGTTTAAGTCAGACTAAAGGTCCTTGCACACAGAGTACAAAGTTTTTGTATGCATTGTTTTTTTCTTATTCGTCATCCTTTCTCATCAAAATGCTTGCTACGGATGTGATAATGCAGAAAATCAAACCTGGTCCAATTTTCTAAATGACAGAAGACAGACCAAAGTTTCAAAGTTTTCAGTGTGTAAACGTAATTGATTTTAAAATGGTAAATGGTCAAAAAAAAATTGGGCATCATACATCAAACCAGTGATCCTGTCCTCGCTCTTGCTCTGCGTATTTTTAATGTCTCTCTTATTTAACACACCTGATTCAGATAACCAGAGCTCCATGTATGAACTGTGCCTATGTCGCAATGTGCATACTATCCATCGTAAATGTGATTTTAGTCATTTTCAATGTTATTTAGGACAGATAGGTTGGATAGTTTGCACATTGGGATGTGTTCTAATCGAGTGCTCCCTGCTCCCTGATCTGAAGTTCACTTTACTTCAGAACATTCATTCACAGATATACAGCATTGCCTGCAGGGTCTTCACACACAGATGAAACTTACTTGAGAAGTTTGAAGTGTGACATAATATACGTCTGTAAATAAATGTTTATTTATTTATTCTCGCAAAATGTAATAGCCTTTGAATGGAACATATATGCTCCTTTCAAACTGGAATTAACTTGTGGTCAAATAGAATAAACATACAAAAACATGCAAAATTTACCAAACGACTGAAGATCATATACTACAAGTCATTCCTAACTCATAAAGAAACTGTTTTAGCCTAGCCACTAGAAGACACATGACAAATTAAAACATTGTGTTCTAAAAGTGGTGTAAAATATCAAACATCTTTGATATCTTCTGACTGGAAGGAACCAGTCTGATGTGAGTATATGCCCATCATACACTACGCAGTTTTCTGAAATCTATAAGCTCTTTTGACTTTTGGCAGCTAGCATTGAGAAAATCTAAGTTGCGGATGTCAGGTGGGAGGGAATTCCACAGAATGGGGGCAGAGCGACTGAATGCTCTAGTACAGAGACAAGCAGAGGGCACGGCCAAGCAAATGGAAGTGAGAACCAGAGGAAGTGACAATATGAAGTAGATCGAGTAGATAAGGAGGGGCAAGATTATGGATTACCTTGAAAGTAGGGATGCACCGATAACGATCGGCCGATATGTTTGCGCGTTTTGTCGGTAAAAGCGGTTCTGTAATCAG
>JAUCMS010000028.1:9083453-9126811 GCA_032357445.1 Enteromius radiatus | reverse complement strand
ACTGCTGATTACAGAACCGCTTTTACCGACAAAACGCGCAAACATATCGGCCGATCGTTATCGGTGCATCCCTACTTGAAAGTGAACAAAATGATTTTAAATTCAGTTCTGTGTTTTATGGGAAGCCAGTGAAGTTGCTGCAGAACAGGGGTGATGTGAATGAGAGAGGGGGTTTTGGTGATGATGCGAACTGCTGAGTTTTGGACAAGTTGTAGCTTATGGAGACATTTCTGGGGAAGACCAAAGAGGAGGGAATTGTAGTAGTCAATACGAGAGGAAAGCAAGCTGTGAACAATGATAGAAGTAGAATGGGTGGAGAGAGAGGGACGAAGATGATTAATATTGCGCAGAACGGGTAATGTTGTTAATGTGAGATTGGAATGATAATGAGCTATCAAGGATGACACCCAAACTCTTAACTTGAAGGGAGGGAGAAACTGAGGAACCGTCAATTGTGAGTGTAAAACTGTTGACTTTGGATAGTAAGGATTTAGTGCAGATGAGAAGGATTTCTGTTTTGTCCATATTCAATTTAAGGAAATTGTGGGAAAACCAAGACTTTATTTCATATAGGCAGTTAGGAGGGTGGAAGTGAGGAATTAGGTTGGCTAGAGGGATAGAGCTGGGTGTCATCAGCAAAGCAGTGTAAATGGATATTATATTTATGAAAGATGTTACCAAGTGGGAGAAGATAAGTGATAAAAAGAAGGGGCCTCAGGACAGAACCCTGGGGAACACCAGTAGTAACACGGGAAGGCTGAGAACAGAATGATTTGAGTTGTATAAACTGAGAGCAACCAGAGAAATAAGAGTGAAACCAGTCAAGTGTGTGTTTTGAAGCGAATGTAAACATACTGATGATTGTTCACATGACTTAAAATGTTCAACAGGTTTAATAAGTTCTAAAAATAAAGCAGTACATCTCCTAATAATTCCTGAACAAGTCAGAAGATATCTAAATATTGAAACATTTTGTGGGCTTCATTAAACAATGACAAACAATCCATTAATCTATTCAAACGTTTTAGGGAAAGACAAGAAAATAGAAATCAGACCAGTTTTTAAAAAATAGTCACTGTTTTACTTTTACCACAGTCCTAGAAAATCTAAAAATAGGCCTTTTCAATGGTTACATTTTCAGACCTTGGAAACAAATTCTAGTTATGTTATATTATAAATTATTATTTATTTTCCTTGAATTTGAGTGAAAACTATTTTTAAAAGTTCTCTTTCAGTGATTGCAAACAATTGTAAAATGAATGGAGATGAATCCGTAACTCCCAACTCTGTTTTGACACTACATGCACTTTCTCTCTCTCTATAGGTCGAGCCCATATCTGACATTGAATCTGAAGAGGAAGTCGAAGTGACTGACATCAGTGATGAAGAAGCTGATGAAAGAGATGAAGAGTTTGACGTTTTCCCCTCTCACTACCACAAACACCGTCACCATCATCATCATCATCGTCATCACCATAATCATTACCCTCATAGCCAAAAGCACCAACAGCCCAACGGCACAGATGCCGCTCTACACCCAGATGAGGACTTAGAAGAGGAGGTGTTCAAAGCCCCTGCCCCTCCACCCCTCTTCCTCTCTCCCACCTCTTCCTCGGGTGATAGCCGGCGCGGAACGACCGTTGTGAAGAGCGAACCCGTGGAGCCAGTGGACATACCGTTGCCCTCCGGCGGCCTGCCACAACCCAACTCCCAGTGTATCCCACTGAAGCTCCGGTTCAAGCGGCGCTGGGACCAGGACCAGCACATGGAAGAGGCGGAGGACAAGAAAGTGAGAGGAGAAGAGAGGGGGAGAGAGAGGAATGGGATGGCAGAGGAGAGCGGCAGCGGAAGCGGGAGTGGAGAAGCAGAGAGCCCGCCGCCTCTCGCTCATCACAGAGTTAGCGCCGAGCTCCACCGAGCTACGGCACAGCTGTCACTGGAGAACAAGGAGTGCTGATACGCATCGACACACGTAGACGACTGCTGATACACAACTCTACAACTGCTGATGGACCCACACTCGCACGGGACTCTTCTTAGATCAATGACTGCTGATACTGACAACAGTAATACTGACACATACACTGCACACTTAGACTAACTGACCTTTGCTTAATCGAATCCCGTTCCCCATGCTAGCCTCGTTCCCCGCCAGCAAACGTTCCAGTACATCTTATTGTGACCGTTATGAGGAATGAGTTCACCCACGTGCCCCGGTGACCCTCAGGAGTCATGAACTTTGACCTTTGGCACTAGAGAATATTTTATATTTTTAGAAGAGAATTTTATTTTGCAAAGTGCCTGTGAGCTGTCCCTCAAAACCCCTCGTAGAGAACTAGAGACGGGCCCCAGAAAGACCGGTCTGGTTCGAAGGACATGATCTTCTTCTCTAGCAGCCCAGCATTATTTTCCTCAGCGACCGACTGTGATCAGTCTCCATGTGATGTGGTGGGATACAGATGCACAGAAAGTCACAAACAGACACTGTTCTAAAACCAGCCTGGTCAGAAGTCCGAACCCTCAGGGACAAAATCCCTCAACACACACACACACACACACACACACACACGCATAGACATGATCCCATTCTTATTCCCTGTATGATGTGTGTCTGATTCGAGTTTGATTGTGTGTGAGTTTTGGAAATCTAGCTGTGTGTAAGTTCTCAGGATATATCCCTCCTTCCTTTTTTATCCAAACCAGCTCACCTTAAAACTTTTTTTCCCTCTGGGACCATACCTGAATCACTTTCATTCGTTAGGGACGAAATGACTCGGGCGTAAAATGCGGTTCAGAGACCATGCTCCTAAATCTCTTAAACAGCTAGCTCCTTAGTTGGTTAGTCTTTAAAACGACAATTTGAAGGTAATGCACATTAGGGAGCTTATAACAAGCTTCCCTTGTATAGGCAGTCCTTTAGCGTGAACTAAACCAGCATCCCACACACACAAACACGCACACACACACACAAGCTTGTACAGTGATACTAGACTCAGTTTTGAACTATTTTGGCACTTGATGATGTACCCTTTAGAACCAAGTGCTGATTCTTTGTTCTGATTAAATGTTTTTCAGCCATATAGAACAGCTGCGGACTCCTGTGAGGGGTTTCAATAGCAGTTTCAATCCATAAAACCAAAATTTAATACTAACGTAAGTATAGAGAGACAGTAGAAGGCTTGTTGCCAGAGGTTGCATTCTCTCTCTCTCTCTCACACACACTGCCTCTTATGCCTTGTTTTAATAGCATGTCTAAAAAGGAAATACAAAAATCTTAAAAAAGAACAGTATACACTCAATATACCTTTATATATTATGCGTTACACATACTATAAATGGAAAGCATAGCATTAACAGATGTATCGATTTGAGGGGGTTTTGTAACAGATTTTGTTTTGAGGGGAAGGTTGACGCTTCTCCTCAGGGATAATGTTGCTATTCGGATAAGGGAAGTAAATGTCGCTTTTCTTATCACGTTAATAAAAGGTGGGGTAGAGGAGCAAAAGACTAAATTGTACCCAAGACTCTAACAACGCGAGCATGAGAGCTTTGCACCACAGATGATGTGGCACGTTCGGCTCTTTAACCAGCACGCACCTCCTCAACATCCTGTTCCTACTGCCACAACTGATGTGTGTGTGAGAGTGTGTGTGTGTGTTTGACAGAGGCTGCAGGTCTCTGTGCATGTATGTCACACCACACCCAAGGCTGTAATTCTTTTGAAATCTTGCATCACGAACCTCATAAACCTGTGTGCACTAAAGCCCTGTGGAAGTTGAGCACAGGACTTGAGACATCAGCGGGGTGACCAGTCAGATACTAGCCATGATATAATAGTCTTCCAGTGACAGGAAGGAGTTATATCATGGCTGAGGTGTCTCTAAGATAAAGTCATAATTGAACTGGCGACGGTGTCACCTCCTCAAACTCTTTCTAGCTGCCTTATTCCCACTTTAATCAGATTTGATTATGTTTAAGATCTCCTCATGCTTTCTTATTCGACGAGTCAAGTCTTTAACTGGGGTGCACTTGTTTTATTCCCGGCATACCTCGAAATTGAAAAAAAATTAAGATGGGGTGAGCAGTATTGACCAGTGCGGTCTGTAAACTTTAGTTTGGGCACAAAGTGAGTGCATTGTTTCTCTTTAGGAGGGAAGTTATTTGTTTTCACTTAGGCTGCTCTCGTTGGTTTTCCCAGGATGTCACTTTTTTAAGTTCTGTTTTGTTTTTCATCCAAACTGCTCATGTTTATCTGCTCTCTGATGTCAATGTTGCTGTTCATCCTAATTATTATTAGTTATTATCATTATTTTGTTGACATTTTCTCCTCATGTTGTAGTCATGATAACATTGTATACAATACTGTAAGAGATCCTTTTAAGAATGTTTTCCCCCAGCCCTGCCTTCCCACGAGCAACCCGACAGTGTGTTTAGTGTAACATTTTAAAATTCTGTAAAATAACGTAAAACTGTAACTTTAATATAGCTGGTTATTGCGGAGAGATATAGGATGGAGGAAGGGCATTCAGGGGAGGATCGGGCTTTTGATTTGAACTCAAGTCATGTCCTGTAATTGTTATTTTGTAGTGTTACTGATTTCTTGCTCTTGTAAATTTTTTTCATTGGGGGATTGTATGATTTTAAAAGATATATTGTGTATTGTTTTATTGTGTAAAAGTCTCTATCTCTCTCACTTTCTTTCTCAAAATTTATTTCTGTGGTTCCATAATTCATAATAACAGGTTTTAATACCATGATGTAACATTTTAATTCCTCCTTTATTCATTTTTGTGTTCTTTTTCAGAATTGTAATTAAAATGCAATCAGGGTCAATTAAACTGGTTAAAAGCCATCTGGTTTCTGCAACCTTTTTTTTTTACAACACAGATTCGTCTATTTTAGCCTTGCAAGTACATTCTCCTTTCCAGAGTTTTGTAGAAGCTCCTTCTTGTGCTTAGTTTGCATTTCTGTTAGTTTGGAGATCCATGCCTCTTTACATCTACACTCAAATGACAAACAAGTCAATTAGTAAATAAGAGAATAAATGAATAAATAAAACATTTATAATTCCATGCCAATCAATATACTTGAAATGATCATTAGCTACTGAGAAGTTCTTTATAAGTTCATGTTGCGTATCCAGCCTGTTGATATGATAAATAACATAAACACTTTAAGACTGACCTCTGCTGTCTGAAAAGCAGAAGTACAAGCCTTATCAACTATCTAAAATCATCACCATTGATTTTTTTGAAGACATCTTTTTGCTCATACAATATATATATATAAATGTACTATAAACATCAAAGTAAATAACACAGCTCAATACATTTATTATTATTTCATTTTAAGAGGAATATGAATAAGCAATGTAAAGATTGTGTAACTTCTGTTATGATTGTGTTATGAGTAGCCACATATGCTAAAGAAAACCCATGTGTTCCAAGCATCTGCTTTCTTATTAAGTGTCTGTGAAGGTGAAAGCTTCAAACAGAGAGAGAGAACATACACAGAGATGTAACTCTTTAAACTTAGTGCAAGAACCGGTTCAGTTGGACCATTTTATGTGAGTTTTGAACTTGACATTGATAACCTTAATTCACACGTTTACTGGTAACGTTTTGTATGTACTACTGATTTAACTTATTCAGTAGGTATCTGTCTACTCATTCAAATCAATGTTCTTTATGAGCACTGACTGAATAAAAAATAGGTGGTTTGAGGGATTCAAATAAAACCTGTGATTACATTTCTGCCTCTCGTTTATCTCATCATCCCTGTCATGTTTTGTTTTGTCACATTCCATGTCTGTCGTCTCTCTTTAACTTCTTTTATCACTTCAGTCGTCGTCTGCATTTCAGAGAACTAGAGGAGGGGATGCAGTTCCCTGTGGCACAGTGGGAGTGTAGAGCAGAGGGATAGATGTATGACAGCTGATTGACACAGCATAGCAGAGCTAAATGAAAGGGGTCGACATCATGGACGGGGTCAGGTCAAAGGGCAGGGCTCTGGGGAGAAGAAGTGCTAATAAGACACTTGAGTACTACAAAAAGTGCATTATTTTAAATTCTCTATTTCCATCGTCAAAGAAAAGTCCGCTAAAGAACTTCACCTTGTTTTCAGTGTTTTGAATAACCCTAAGCAACCACACAGTGGCGCGTGCACGTATGTATGTAGTTTTTCAAGATATAGCCGACAGAGGTCGCACTACATTGCTTTGCCATTTGAGGATGGCGCTTGAGAGAACTTGATTCTGTCTATAACAGCGATTATGTAACGATGCCTTTGCTTCTCAAAAGAAATTCACTACGAACATTCATTCGATGAATGTAGATGTGCGCGTCAATGCGTAAGAGTATGATTTTCTACGCTTGAATGGGCTACATTTGCCAAAAAAAAAACTTGTACAAGTATTTGAACAATATTTTAAATGTATAATACTTTTTTTCCGGGCGTGTTTTAAAACACTGTCTTATATCACTTTTATCAGTCACTAGTATGTTGTCCTACTACGCATCAAGCATGGGGTTAGACGAGTACGTCAGGCCACGCCCCTATCATCCAGCTGGTGGCAACATGCTTGATGACTTCATCGCTGAGTTTGATCATTGGCTCGTCGACGCGGCCCCTCTGGCCAATCACACCGCGGCAAGATGACGTCACCTCCAAAATCCTGCAAGGGTTGTATGGATAGGGCGGGGCACAACGGCACATACGTTAGAGACAGCGGAATGCTGCACAACGATTGGCTGTCGCACACGAGGTGAGGGGCTGTTGCTGAGAGAAAAGCGAGGCAGAGTGGAAAAAATTGAGAGCGAGAACGACAACAGTCCATCCCGTATTCACAAGCATAGTAGTGTGAGAGTGAAATGTTTAGTCAGGTTCAAGGGGGGCTTTATAGTGATTAAAATAATAAGTTTAGTGATTTTACTAATTATCATCAGAACTTACATTTAATATAGCAAACAGTTTTAAAACATAAACGTATTATTTATTTATTTTTAGCTTAGAAACATTTCTTGCAGTTCAGAGGAAGTGGAAAAACAGTGATTTTTGGATTAAGTGTAGCGCTGTCGTTTGTGGTAAACACGCACCTTTATTTAGAGAGCGAAAACTCGAATAGCGTTATTGGCCAGCGCTTCTTGAACACTTCCCTAGTGCCCGCCTACACCCTGTTCCTATGGTTCCCAGCGCTCTCATTGGATACTGTAACTTTTGGAGTGAGCGCCGGCTTCGTATCTAGGCTCAATGCTATTGGCCCAGAGCACCTGCCAATCAAATGGAATAAACCACTGAGCAACGCCTCTAACTTTGTGCTGTCACATCCATAGGTTACTGTATCTGTCAGTGCGTTCTGATTGGCCAAGCGGGCCAGCTGTTAGTGGTTCATTCACCATTTTGTGACTGTAGTGGAAAAGGGATTCATATAGTTTTTAATCCCTGTCTGAGTTGCTGTTGGGAGGGGGTAAAGATGTTTTACGGAGGACCAATATAAAATAAAATTCCCGACAGACAGAAGACATGGATGGACGTTGCTCGCCACTTCAGACGACAGCACAGAGCCCTTCTGCAATTTGCACCGTAATTTCATCGGTTACCTCCTAAGTATTTCTGCTGTTTTGGTAAGTAGTTATTACTCAAACGAATCCACCGGTAACATGAGTGACAAACCGCATTTTAGACACGAGTGTTGTGTGCAAAAGACAAAAGGAGAACAACCCAGCTCGCTAAAATATCAAGCAAGGACCTAGTGCAAGAAGGAGGAAGGGGGTGGGGATGCAGAGTTAAACTTTGTCAAATGTTTTAAAGACAGCGTTCAAACCAAGCTTTTGAGTAATTTATTAAGTTCTCCCTTTCATAATTGTTTGGACTGAATGGCATGAGTTTGAGCAACTTGAACAGAGCAGACTGGCACTCATGCACTGCGTTACGCACTGGCAGGATTACGCTCGAGGAAGGAGTGCTCTACCTACAGTACTAGCGAGTAAGAACGTCACGGCGCCAATGCAAAAACAAACAAATTAATACTTTACTCCGTAACCGACGCTATCACTCGGACTTCTTCCACGCGCTGTCATCAGCTCTCTACTAGGACGGCTCATAAAGGTGGATAATTTGCAACTTTTTCTGCATGTACGTCCTTATTGACATGAACAACCTTTGCGTAGTGTTTTTGCGCGTGTGTTTAAACACGTTTTAAAGCTTTATTTTACTCTCTTACAAGGCCTTATCTAATTTAGCTGTTGCGAGTCCTTGGCATAGTACTACTCCCGTGACATTGCGAAGCGCTGCGAGTACTACTACTACCACCGGCGGCTTTCGTGCGCATTCTGACGGTACGCTTTTTATTGTTGTGCATTATTTCAGCGGCTCGCCTCATAGTCAAATACGTGTCGGAATACGTCCTCGTGGAATTATAAAAGAGCCTTTCATCCAAACTGCAATTTTATAATCAGTTAATATTGTGTTTGATATTTTAAAAGTATCATTCAGTCCTAACGGGCCTCCTTGAATAGTGCCGTGTTGACACAAGTGGGTTTTTCGTGTTACACACTCCTGAGATTTTGTCATCTTCAGAGATGCACGTAAATACGATGCACTCTGCTGTTAAAGAGTGTGTCCATAATGATGGCTCAGTTTGCCTGCATTAGCACCATCCGTCAATTCATTTTTCATCAGGTCATGTGTGCCACTTTGCATGCTTTTAGTAATGGTAGGTGTTTGCCATTGAGCACCTTTGCTCCTTTGGGTCATGGTGGATAAATGAGTGGTATTCTTCCATGTCTGACTGATGGTGCTGGAGTGTTGATAGGATGTTGTTTTGGGCAGCCTTTCGTCTACGTCACTCACTACATGTACTGCTTCAGCATCCATAGAGCTCGTCTGGTACGCGCTTTATAGGTAATGTTTAGCTGCTGATTTCAAAGTGTTTGAACTCTTTTGCAGGGAATTTTTGCACAGCTGCTGATTTTTGAAAGAGCGAGGCATGTGTCCCTGATGCCCCTTGTGCGCTCATCTCTTAAGTTTCTCCATGTTTTTGCTGTTTCATTTGTGTGACTGTAACACCCCCTTGGTGACCCACTTTAAAATCCAAATAAAGCAGGTAAATACAGTTGGAAATGGTCGGAATTTTAGGAGGAAGGATAGCACCCATGCATGCCCCTGAGCTGCACGACACTGCACTGCTGCAGCCCTGCACCCTTCTGTATGCCCCAGAATGCACATTTGCAGAACAATCTGTGAATGAGCACAAAATCAGTGTCGATACGCAATGTGTGTTGTGTGGAGTGGGCAGATCGTTGACTTGAAAATTGCACACAATTGTGGTGTATGGCAATGTCGTGGGTTGTTTTTGTTGTTTTGTTACCCACATTTTTTGCATGTTTATTTTGCTTCGTAACACTGCGGTGGAGCGACGCACTGTAAGACTTATTCTCCAATTAAATCTGAGTAGTGTGACAGGCTGGCATACTGGCATCACAACTGCGTGTGAGTCTGTGTCCCCCTTTTCTGTCGCACATTAGTCTGAATATATAAGATAGGTGCTTTATTGACCCCTGAGGGGAACAGTGTATAGATGTATGGTTGTGTTTTGGTTTGAGCAAAGTCTTTGGCACAAACAGTTGCTCCACTGACAACTGGTTCACCGTCAGCAGTGTGTGTGTGTGTGTGTGTGTGTGTGTGTGATCTTGCGTATTTGTGCTTGGCATTGGTGTGTGACGCATTGAATATTATAGGCTATACATTTAAAAAAAATAGATCATTGTGCAGTATAGCTCTCTTAATCATGGTGGCTTAATGCTCGGTATTAAATTTACAATATAATATGGGTGAACTGAAATATGTTCTGGCTCATTTGATTCACCTTAATAAACGTATAGCCTTTGTGCAAAATGACTATTAAGTGAAAAGGAAAACAAATACATTTGTTGAGGCTCGTAAACAGGAAATATATTTTATTCATTCTGATATAAATAATTTGACCTTTTAGGATCAATGTAGATGTTCAGTGACATCTGACCATTTATCAAGTGAAGTCTAGTATAGTTTTGAAGTGGATTCAGGCTGTACTGGACAGCAGTTGTTGGCCTGAGGATGAGGATGGCAGGTTTTACAACGATGCTCACGTAGACTCATATAACACAGCAACGTTTGAGCTGAAAACACTGCGCTCAGAGTGTGTGCTTGGATTGGACTTCTGTCATATGGCTGACATCAGAGTTTTTCTTGCTTTAGTTAGACATTTAATACAGATATCATGCTAATATCCGAAATGCCGAGGCTTCGTTTGACCAGCTGTAGTCATACATAGGAGTCAGAGCTGTCACAGTCACGGGAAGTGACCCTAGGATTAGCTGAATGTGCGCACGTGTGGTTTTGCACGACTGTTGTTGCACAAAATAAATATCTGAATGTATGAATGTTATATAGTTTATCATTCGTAAAATATAATTATTTTCCAAATGTGCTAATCTGTTTGCTTATAATTTAACATTTAGGCCTAAATGTATTTCACAGATTGCTGCTCATGTTAGATTTCTTTTGTGATGCCAGTATTATTTAGACTAGAATTCTATCATTATATTGTTTTTAGGTGCTTAATAATGACTTCTTCACTAGTCTGCATTTCTTTCTCTCTCTCTCACACACACACACACACACACACACATTTTTGACGGCTGAATGATATCAAAGCAATGAAATATATTACAACATTTAAATTAAACCTGTTCTTGTAACTTGGGGACAAGCCAATACACAAGCATTACTAGTTTTCCAATTTGTTCATGCATGTTAATGCAGATTTGAAAAGTAGCATGAAAAGCTAAATTCTTGTATGTGAAATACCAAGGGAGACCTGAGATGATTGTGATTTAATTGTCAAATGACATTTCCTGGTAAATATCATTGGTTTAAATTCATGAGAAATAAATCTTTGGATAAACAGTGATTGAGTAAAAGTAAAAGGGCCACATGTTTTCTAGATTGTAGGTTGTGCAGTTTGACATCATTGATGGGGTTTTCAGTTTCCTGAGCAGGAATTTCTAGAAGCTGCAGGGATCTCTGAATTTATGCAAACGTAGCAACACTTTTTAACAACACGCTTTAAGCTTCACGGCTGAGAAGATTATATATGATCATGGTATATTTCAAATTGCTGTGATAAATTTTCCGATCATGGGCATGGCATAATTTGTTGAATTCTGTCAGCCATAAACAAGAAGTTGAAAAATCGTTTGCAGTACTAAATTATACACAAACTTAAGGGTCATGTTTCTCTACATCAGTTAAACAACAACTTCGCTTATCATATATTAATAGACCAAGGACAAGGAAGACACAGAGTGTTCAGGATTTATTGTGTAAAGATTATAATACACTTACAATCATATTATAGCTTTATTGCTGAAGATATTGCAGTCATGCGTTCACTTTTAAGAACATTATTTATTAACATAGGAAATGTTATGTATCCCCTACTTTTTGTTTATTTATTTATTTATTACAGATTTTATTGTGTGTTTGTTTTTATTGTTTTTACTGTTTCATTAAATTTAATTGGTGTGCTGGGTGACTCTAACTGAATATAAAGCTCTAGAATAATGTTAGCAAATTACACAACCATGTGATACACTACCAACGGTGGCTTAGAGATTTACGCCATGATTTGTATGTTCTACAATTTATTGTGAATGTTGTTTTTGTGAATATACTGAAATGTGTAGTAAAGCAGTATGAGGTGAAATTGCCAGTGAGCAATAACTTTTAAATCGATCTTGTAGTATGAGATAGACCTCATCACTTAATTTTAGCCTAAATGTTAGTAGTGTGTAGATTAGGCCTCGCTACAATTTTTACAATTGTTGACTTACGATTATTTATTTTTGACCTCCCAGTAAAAAAAGACACTAACACTTTCTTCATGGTTTTAAATTTTCAGAGACTTTCTGACTCCCCATCAGGGGGAATATAAGGGAAAAACATGATATTAAATTACCAACCTACGCTGAGGTCAGAAAAAAGCTGATAATAGCGGAATTTACTCTGAATTTTGGCTTGATTGGTGACTCATACATTGTGTTTTGATATGTGCATCCAAAGCAATTACATTTTTTTTGCAATTACTAAACTAACATGCTGTCACGCTAACCATTCCAAAAGCCTTCTCACAAACACATTTTCTAAAATTTCAGAAACAGATTGTTTATAATGTGATGCATTAAATACTGCATTTTGAGTTAAGCCTAATAACATTATTTTCTGTATAAAATTCCATGTAGTAACCAGGAAGGAAATCTCTCCACTGCAAATAAACAGTTTTAAGGTCAATAGGAACGGTGGGTGGGGTGTCTTTTGGAATGACTCAAAGAATTCCCCAATTCTCCTTTTAAAGCCATCTCTCACAGGAAAATCCTGTGCGTGTGTTGTTTGTGTGGGAGTGTCTGTTTGCAGATTTTTTGTAAGTGGGTGGGAGTGTGGAATAGTAGAGAGACTGAAAAAAACCGAGTGTAGAGGAGTGTGATTTCACACACGTGTTTCTGTGTACGAATGAATAAGGACAGGCTGGTAAAGGGGGGGCTGGCTTAAAATGCATTTCATGTGTAGAGGACTGAATGTTTGTGTTTCTCTCTTGCTGAATTCTCAGCCTGACTTCCCTCATTTTTGTGTATTGCAGCGTGACAGCAGATGCTAAATATGTTTGTTTTGTGTGTGTGATATTTTAATGTGGATATGGGAGAAGAGGCACAATCCGTTATGCACATGGGTGCAATGGATCTTCCTCACAATATTTTGATACTCAGACTTTTTATTGAGAGATCTATATTTCAACAGGAAAATCACAATCATGAGACAATCAATTGTGCACACACATTCATAGCTGATTTGGCATATCTTTGCTTTGTAGGACATATTAAAGTATTCACTCATGTTACAAAGCACTTATGACAAATAGTTTCTTATTCACGTTATTTAGACTGTGTAAGTGTGTAGATCTACCCATCATACTGATATTTTTTTTAATTTGAACACACTTAAGAACAGGCATGTATGCAATATTTGTTTTTCTGTCTGCATGGCAGCCAGGAGTAATAAGAGTAACTACTGTCTTGCCTAATGCAACAAAATACAAGGCTTAAATATGCTATCAAGTCCAGTTATCTTTTAAAATTTATGCATTTTTATCGTGAATTTCTTTTCTTTTAAATGTGGATATGGATATATAAAAACAACCTAATGGTATATGTTTAATGAATAGGTGCCAACTATGGACAAATAATGATTTTTTTTTATACTAAGTACAATGTGTTGTCTCTGTTTTTAAAACTTTTCAAATACATTTTCAAATAAAGTACATAGTTTTTTTTATTTGAGTAAAGTACATAATTATTATTTGATATTTAACAGTGTTTTAAAAAAACCTGTGAAGTCAGCTAATGCATGTCACTCTGTAAATGTGTAATGCACCAAAATTAAACAGATTAAATTAATATTTTAGTTTTCTACTGATTTGGGTATATTTTCTTATGGGCCCTTGTATTTATACCACCTATGCGTGTACCATATACCACTTTTTCTTGTACTGATGGAAATCTTTTTCTTAATATATCATATTTTAATAAACCCAAATGTCTTTGCCCTTCAATAGAATGCTATAGCCTTAAAAACAGACTTAAAAACACTGATCTTCACAAATTTCTTAAGTGTTTTCCCATATGACACTGAAATTTACAGCACAGGTTCAAGCTTGGTAAAAAATATTTACAAAGACTTCATATCTTTTCTGCACACCATTTAACTTTCAGTATGTATTTCAATCATTACAATTATTTTGTTTTTAAAATTAAAGCATTTTAACTGTAGAATTGTGATCATCCAGCCATGAATTCTGTTTTCAGAAAAGACTTGGTGTACTGGAGCGAGTGTGCTGCCATCCATTGCTGAAGGTTTCCGCTTTGTAAATTTCCCTTTTAAATTTGTTGTTGCGTGTGATACTAACATGCGTTATTTAAAAGTACTTTCATGGTGTGCTGTTTTGTTGTAGATTTTTTACTCTGTATGCTATTTAAATAACATTGATATCAAAACATCTGCCTAAGTCTAAACATTAGATTACTTTTTTTATTGACCTTTTTGTGTACACAGCAGTACTTTTTCTATTTGAAAACATTTGCACATGTGAATTAGTATCTTCCCAATTGTTCTATATTGACAACAACTCACTTTCACTCACTTTCACTTTTTTCTTCTTGTTTCAGGTTGTTGAGGAGAAGGAAACCTCAAAAAGCCTATTAAACAGGGGAAAAGAAGGAAGAAAAAAAGAGTAGAAAGAAGTAGCTGTGACACTAGAAAAGATGAGGCCACCAAAGAAACAGAGAGGACGCTCTCCTTTATCGGCAAGAGCAAAAGGAGCAAGAAAACGAGGGGGCAAACTTGAAGGACATTCACAGACAACACCGCCTGGACCTTCAGACCAGAAATACACTCCATCCAAAGAAGACAGCTCTCAGGACAAGCATATCAAGAGTAGCAACATCCTAAACAGTGAGGGGTTAAAAGAGCAAATAAGAGAAAGGACAATGGAAACATCAAAATCCGAAGAGAGTGCCGTAATAATGAATAAGGCAAAAAGCCCCAGAAACGTTAACACTAAGAGTTTAACAGATAATAGAGATTCAATCAAGATAGCCAGCAACGCACATGAAAATTCACATAGTAATAGCACAGACATCTGTAACACAAACACACAAAATCTCACTAGCACAAACAGTAAAGGTAACAACCAACATGCAAACAGCATTGCCAGCAATACACAAAACACAAATACTACAGCCAACAGTTTAAATAAAAATAACTCATTGAGTGCCAACCACACTTCCACCACACCCTCCAGTCGAAAAACAGCCACTTTCAAAGCCAGGGTACCCAAGAAGAAATACATGTATGAACATCAAGCTTCCAGTACCTCTCCCATCAGTTCAACCCCTGTAGCCCAACTCACTATTCATAGCAACCATCTAAGTTCCCCACACAACTCCATTTCTCAAAGCACTACTCCTTTGGTCAGAAATGATTTTGTTAAAGCAGAAATTTCTGATCAGGACAATAATGGGAATAACAGGAGAGAAATGGGGAAAATAGTAAGCACAGAAACTCCAAAAGGAGATAGATCTAAAGGCCATATGTTAAAAAGTGAGGTGTCTACCGAAGGAGAAAAAGGGGTCCAAATGGTGGAAGTAGATGGATATGGGGAGCAAGCCCCAAATTCTGTGCGCTCATCATCCACAGACACAGCCAGTGAACACTCTGTGGATCTGGAGGTCCTTGAGCCCTCTTGTGTGCAGCTAAATTCAGGGAACCATGTAAGAACGTCAAAAAGATTCAACCTCTCCAACAATTCATCCCTATCTGTCCTCTTGTCCCCCAAACACACACAAATTGAGCAGGGAGGGTCTGCTACAATAGCAGAAGCACTAGCTAAAGGACTAAAAAACCAAAGGGTGCTAGCACGTAGAAGACCTAGAACTAACCTAAAAGAAGATGAGAAGCTGATCAAGGAAAATGTATTTATCTGTGGTGTGGTGCGTGGGTCCAGTAGAGAGCAGCTAAATGTAGAGTTGCAGATTAATGGGGAGGGGACACTGCTGTCATATCCATTTCATACATTAGTAAGTCGCCCACACCAACCCATTGACCTCATTTTAGACGCCCCACCCCCAGGAAATGAACTTGTGGAGGTTGGGACGCGTGTTTGTGTGCCTTATGGAGGAGATAAAGGTAAAAAGTGGTACAGAGAAGGTGTGGTTGCTCAGGTAGACTCTCACTCAGCTTGCCCCTACATGGTGCTTTTGAAGGAGGAGTTGGAGCAGGAGAAAGAGAAAGAGAGGTGCAGCAATGAGGAGATGCAACAGACATCAAATGCAAAGACTGTATGGGTTACCCGCCAGAACTTGCGCCTCCTTGTTCCGCCATGGGATGGGGTAATGAGAGAGAAAGAACGGGAGGAGAGAGAGCACAGGGAGGAGATAGAAGTGGAGAGAGAGCTATGCCAGTTAAGCGAGGGAATGGATTTAAGTGCATGTCCTCCCAGGGAGAACTGCAGATTCCCATCTCCAGACACAGGGGTTCATCACTTTGGAAGCACACATCTTTCATCTTCCACATCACCAGCAGTTGTTATGGTAGCAAACAATATGTTTAGTTTAGCAACTAGGAGGGAGGATGATGGAACTCAGAATAGGGAAAGAGTTAGAGAAAGAGAACACGAGCGAAAGCAACTGCAGACTCCTGAGGTGGACATGGAGGTTTTGCGGCTTAACATGGCACCGCTTAGAGATGGTGGAGGACCCATAATCTCAGGGGGACCAAAAGCAGGTGTGCCTAATCAGCACAGACAAATCCTTTCGAAACCTCCTGGGTATCCAAGTCCCATTACAGTGGTGCGAGGCATTGCCAGGACCTCTTTAGGAAGTCCACAGCCCACCCCTTCACCTACAGTTTTAGGGTCTGATGGGAGTATCTCTCACCCTATGCCACCCTCTGTGCCTCCTTCCCCAAGCTCCAGAGGTTCTCTGACACCTCTGGAAAAGACTCCTACACCTTCACAGACCTCCACCCCAATTCCAGGGAGTTCTGCCTCTTCTTCTGCTTCCTCCTCAAGATCAAGGACACCATTGTCAGCTGCCCAACAGAAGTACAAGAAAGGCGATGTGGTTTGTGCACCTAATGGGATCCGTAAGAAGTTCAATGGAAAGCAATGGCGCCGCTTGTGCTCACGAGAAGGCTGCATGAAAGAGTCCCAGCGTCGTGGCTACTGTTCTCGCCACCTCTCCATGCGTACCAAAGAAATGGAGGGAGCGGTGGGAGAGAGAGGGAGGGGAGGAGGTGGAGAGAGTAGCTCAGGGACTGTGACCCCTTCAGATCTGCGGGGTCGTGCTAGCAGTGAATTTGATTGGGAAGAGACTTCTCGCGACAGTAGCGAGACAAGCAGCCGAGGAACTGACTCTCGTCCACGTCTTGGCTTGCCGTCACTGCTTCCTCAAGACTTCTCTCGTTTTGACTTTGACGAATGTGAGGCTGCGACAATGCTGGTATCCCTGGGCTCAAGGTCTGTAACACCCTCATTCTCACCAATTTCAAATCAGTCCCCATTCTCACCTACACCTTCCCCATCAGCTTCGCCACTTTTTGGCTTTCACCATGCAAATTTCACTCCTATTACTGCCTCTCCAGTCTTGCCTCCTCGCCGCCACAAACACCCCAGTGGTACTAACAGTGGTGTCCCAAAACATGGAACAGGAGGCACAGAGAGGGAGAAAGACAGACACTTGTCTGGCATTGTGCCATCGTTCCACACCAATCTAACCTTCACAGTACCTATGAGCCCAGGCAAACGCAGGACGGATGCCCCACCTCCCCCAGCTCCTCTGTCGCAGGAATATGGCAAACCCGATCAGGAACAAAGCTGTCGTGAGCCTTCTCTTGTAACAAATCTCTGCATTATCTCTCCTCAGACCACTACTGTCACGCACCCCCAAAGACTGCCTTCAACCACTGCCTCTTCCCCACCTGCTTCTCCCCTAAGCTTAGAATCAGGTTCACAATGTACAGTCTCCCAGCAGCCTTTGAGAGACTCTCCAGTAATAGTGAGAAATCCTGAGGTTCCTTTAATAAAGTTTACAGAACTCCCACTGGCCAGAGTTGCAGAGGTGGACAGGACCAGTTCCACAGAAAACAGCCAAACTGGGATGCATTCAGAGACAGGACTACAGGTTCCTGTTCCAATTAACGCTGCTTCCACTAATGGATCTGTCTTACTGCAGAATCCCACCTCAACTCTTGTTCTAGTATCTACTACCTCTTCCATTCCAAACCCAACCCCTGCAGGTCTACCTACGCAATCCAGCGCCACCTTAGCCTGCATATCTGTGCCTAGCCCTGTCCCAGGGCCTGGTCTCATTGGTGCAGGTGATGGAGGGGGACAAGATAAGAATGGCCAAGTGACGCTGCAGCAGCCTGTCCCTTGTCACCCTGCTCCTACTGCCCTGCTGCCGCTCATACTTCCCACTGAGACCTTGCATCCTGTGCCATGCAAGGACATCATCATGGGGCGACCTGGAACTGGTAAGAGAATATATTTACATTTAATGCTAAAGCTAATGTTTAAAATGTGATTCCCTGGAGACGTTAGATAACAACAAAATAATGTCACATTAGACTAATTCAATGAAAATGTAAAAATAGAAACAATTTATAGAATAAAGATGAACTATTATTGGTCAGTTTTATTTGTCTATGCATGCAAAATGTCAAAACATATGTCAAAATATAAATTTTATTAATTTACTTCATTTTTAAGTTATAAAATGAAGTGTTAAGTAACAAAACTATTTACTGATTAAGTATTTTATTAAAGTAAAGGAAAGAAAAAGTTCACATAAAAAGCCATTTTCTTTATCATTTGCTTAGCCTCATGGTGTTCCAAACCTGTATAAAAATGCTTGAATACTTTTTTTTAAACATGTTTAAACTGTTTTAACATGAACCAATGAAATATCAATATTACAACATAAATCAAACATATATAAACATGTTATGTAAGGAATAAAGTACAGTTAGTCTGTCAAAATAAAAAAAACACTGAACAGCTGAAATTATTATTTTTTTGTATGTGCAAGGAAAAGTTCACAGAATGAAATAAGAAACTAAACTAAATCCGTTGCCTGGGACAACAATCAGTTATACAATTTGGTCATCATACAAACCCGTTTTGCAAAATGTGATCAATAATACCCACTTAAAATACAAATATATTTGAGACTGCCATGTTATTAATATTATACCAGTGTTGGTAAATGACTGTATTGCACATATAATGTCAAACTCTTTCTTTGTTCTTTCTTTGTAATGATTCTATTTAAAAACTTGAAAAATTGCAGTTAAAATGTATTTAGTTTTATTATAATTATTTTATTAAAAATTATAAATATGCTTTGCGTAAATGTTTTGCATTGTTAAAAAGAGGATATTGCTTCAGTTTTTCAAAAATGTTTACTTTATTTTGTAGTATTTTCTACATTTTAACATGACGCTCAGTTTCTGCTGATGAAAAGCAGTCCCACAACATGCTCTTCTCATCACCATTCCTCACATGGTGTCATTTTAATTCTGGGCGATGTCAAAAGATCGGTCTTGGTCTCACCACAAAATCTTTTCACACATAGCACTGGGTATATATCTTTTACATACAGACCATGCAGAGATGCTGAAATTTTAATCCCATTTTAGCTACAGAATTAGTGCACTATAGCATGTTTATAAGTAATTGTTAGACTATTGTTAGTGGCTTTTCTCACAAGTGCTAAGAATTTGAAGCCACAGCTTTTTCTAGTTTTTGGATAGTTTGATGTAATTTCCTTATAACTTATCCAACAGTATGCATTGGGAAATTGTTTTTACCCTTTTTCTAAATGATGCATTTGTTTTATTTTCTAATAGTCTAATTATCTAATAATTTATTTTCTAAGAATTTAGCTCTGACTTGTGCTCTTTAGTCTTTATTTTCACAGCTATATTTCAGATTCTCAAATTACATTATCTCTGTTTTGTTGTTGTTTAGAAAATATGCATTAATTTCAGTGATTCACATGTGACGACCAAGGCTATTTTGATCTTATTAGGGCAAGTATTTTTTGTGAACACATATGCAGAACAAAGACCAAATATATATTCTAAATTTCATGGCACATCAAAAGTACAGTTTCTCAGTTTCGGTGCTTGTAAATGGCTAAATCACAGAGGTGATATATAAAGAATTACAATTCCTCATATTTCAGTGAATTTACAATTGAATAAAATAAAAAAAACGTTATGCTTTAAAATATTGTATATCCAGATTAATATAGCTAAAAATACATCTTAATTTTAAGCTTACAAGTAAGCTGTGTTTGATTTCAGGAATAAATGCTTTGGCATTAAAAGGGGTCCCAGATTTTGCAGTGTGGTTGTAATCATCAGTTGCTGTAATAGTGAAATAGTGAAACGTTGCGCTGGTCATAGCATTGCAGTGCTGATTTTAACACGATATTCAAAACATGGTCTTTACATGTACACTGAATAAAGTGAAACTACAGAGAAAGAGCCAAAGATTGTACTGAAGTGTTTATGAATTACTTACATGTGTTCAGTTGTGTATGTGCTATGTATGCATGTGGTAAGAAATGAGAGAATGCCATTCATACAGACATAACAGACGTTTAGTGTATGCTTGTGTGCTAGTGTAATAAAAACAGTCTTCGCAGTGTATTTATGCACACACACACACACACACACATATATATATTGTGATTTAGCTGTCATCAAGAGTGTGTATGTTGTAAGAGGGAAAGGGATTGAGTGTTGTGAAATAACAAGAGGGCCTTTGTAAAAATGTAGGCCTGATCTCGTAGGCCTGCCGTAACAAGCAAGCTTGTGAGAAGGATGATAAACACAGAGAGACAGACAGACAGACACGCACACAGTCACACAAAATTGCAGACCTGCTTCAAAGGAGAAAAAAATCCATCCATTTCTAGAATCTGCCCAGTAATTTATTTGCTTTTGTTGTCCTTATGGAATTTTGCTGTTGAGTTTTGATAAATTACATGATCAACCCTGAACATTATAAGTATTAAAGGAGAACAATACTTTTGAAATGTAATTATTAAAAAGTCTTTGTTTAATTATTAATATTTGAAAGTATGTTATTGTATTGTGATGACTGAGGAAATGCAACATAGAGCACACTCAGACCTTTTTTAAAGTAAATATACTGAATTTTTATAAATGCTTCATATTTTAAATATACTAAACATTTTTTGTTCAGCTGATCAGCACATATAAATTGATATTTCACAATTCTGTTCATGAGTCAACTTGAAGTCAACAGATAATCATTTTCTTAAATCAGATTTTTTTTAACTCAGCATTATTTTTGATTATCTGCTTCATCTCTCTATCTGTGTGTGTACGTGTGTGTTTTAAGTTTTAATGTTTAGTAATACAAGTAAATTGTGACCTTGTGAGGAAAACAGCTTATAAATCATACAAAATTAAGTTTTTTTGAAAATCAAAAAATGCAGTCTTGTGTGAGGGTTAGGGCTAGGGTAAGGGGATAGAAATTGTGTGTGTGTGTGTGTGTGTGTGTGTGTAAGAGAGAGGGTCTTTGTGTGTGTTTGTACCTACTCAGCCATGTTTTTGGGCAAAATAGATGTGAGATCAATCTAAACCCTCTTTTTGGGAATAATATAAAGATACATTTAAAGAAGGTTTTTAATGCAGAAATGCAGAAAGTTTTCTGTTAGGATTAAGGTTAGGTTTATATTGTAATATTTTGAACTATTATAACCAACTGTTTGTAAAAACAATAGAAGGCTATAGAATGTTTCTATATAGATAGCTTTACTTAAATGTGTGTGTGTGTGTGTGTGTGTGTGTATGCAATGATTAGCTCTACTCTGTCCTACTCAGTTACATGTTATCTGTTGTTTAAGTGCAACACTTTTTTTGGCTAATTTATATCACAATAGAAATAATGATTTTCAATTTGTTTTTAGATAAAATACTCAAATGCATAAAAACATAAATACACGGGTAATATTTTGCATTTATTGTTGTCCTTGTACATTAAAAGACACCTAAAAATAAATTTAGATGATTGGTTTTAAAGACACTCGGGGATCACGTCTGAACACACTGATTATGAGATCTAATTTTTAAAAAATTAAAAATGAGCAAACAAAACTTTTTTAAGAGAGATGTCCACAGTCTTTCTCAAGTGAAAGCTTGTATAAATATACTATTTACTAAAAACAATACTTGGACATCAGAGAGAACATATCTTGATATCAAAGTGTGTGAATCACTAAACAGCAGAATTGGCAGTCTGTTTTCAGATAGGCAATGATTCCAAACATTCTGTTTCATTTAATCCACATCCTCTGCAAACACAGATGGACTAATCACTAGAGCCGTCACAAATATACATGTCTTCTTATGTTGCTGTTTTTTTTCTTTCTAAAAACTGTAAAACTGTACTACAACAATGCATATAAAAGAAGTGAAACATCAGATTTATGATGCAAATTTTAAACTGATAAAATAAACTGTTTCGTGTGTCTCTGCAAAATATATGCAGCACCTTCCTCAAAGTTCAGCTCATCGCGTTAATTACATGTATTGCAGGCTGTTTTTTTTATTTTGGGCTATAGTATAATTTTGTCCGTATTTGATACAGCATTTCCGATGGTTCTCTGCCACAATAGCGCATAGGACATGCTCTCTTCCATTTATGTGCCGAGTTCTGAGTCGCCATCTGTCGTATAGACTAACTCTGCAATGTTTAGCACTTCTATGGTAGACCGGTGTCTCCCTTTTCATCATTGCTGTACTCATAATGTCAATTTAATTCTCTTCATATTTTTTCACTCATTCACCCACTTATTTGTGTCAGACTTTTCTACTGTCTTTCCCTCACCTATTTCTTGCTCTATGTCTTTCTCTCTCTCTCTCTGGTGCAGTGCAGAAGTCTCTCTGTTTCTCTGATCATAGAGTGTTCCCGGGAATGCCAGCCATTCCCTTTTTTGTAGAAGGTTTCTGCATGAACAAAAACATGTATGCATTTATATAAAGCACAGCATTTTATACAATACTTTTTTTACTGCTATAGTTTGTACCTCCTTTCCTTGTATTCTACATTTTAGTTCACGCTAGTATTCGCCGAATGTTTGATTTCTATGTTATATCTCAAGGGAGATCACAGGATCTAAAAACGTAGTCTCGTAAGACTCTTGCACATACATTCACATAAAAGCCCCCGTCTCTAGCTGTAATCTCTCCTTCACTCAATTCTGAGTCTGCCAGAGCTGTGATCGCCTTAGTTTTTTTTCTCCATAGGGCAGTGCTGCCTCCTTGTGAGAAGAGCGTGCCATTGCAAGCTTTAAAGAGACATGCATGCGTAGAGTTTCATAACTACCTTTTTAAATTTGTGGTGCATTTCACGGACCTGCACTAAGTCATTATTCAGTCATCCTAACAGTGTTAAAAATTTTATAAGTGAGCATATCAACATGGATCAACAGACGTTAATCCAATAGATTTTTTGGTTAGCCAACATTTTTCATGTCTTTTCCCCTCTCCATATGTCCTGTGGAAAATAGCTGGAATGCTTGTACTGGCAGATGGCAGCAGCGATATAAATATCTTACAAAAGGGCAGTGTGTGTGTGTGGAGATAGTGCCATGGTCAGTGGTCACCAAAAGTGGCATGAGTAACAATACCCATAAAGCTGTTGCCATGGAAACAGGGAGTGGGCTTTTTGAGATTTTGTTTTAATCAAGTAAAAAACAATGATTGGATTGGAGGAACAGAAAGGTTTTGAAGCATGGGGCTCTTACACTATTAACCCTAAAATGTACCGAGCTGTACCAATCTCTGCATGCGAGAAGTGTCGCTCATGCCCAACTAATTGCTGATTTGAGATATTTTACTGGCTTTTTTATGTATTTAGATGTGTACATATAACTAAATTTAAAAGTAGCGAGCAATGTTATATTTTCCTCGTGTTTCATTCTCAGTGGAAACCGCCAGGAAAGAGTTAAGAACTTGTTTACTATAATCATAGTCTGAGCTGGAGGCTCTCTGTCTCACCTCATTGGCTGTTGCCAGGAGCTCAGCGCAAGCTCAGTGGCTGAGAGAGTGAATAGCCCCTCCCACTGCTCTTACTTTGTTATATAGAGGAGCAATGTCTCTTGATAACCCATTCTCACTTCAGTTTGATTTGCATGGATTTCAGTACTTCAATATATGCATTCCTGCATCAAGTTTTCTATCATCTGTTCCTAGTCTATTTATAGATTGTTTTGTCTCTCTTTTCCTGTTGTTTGATTACCATCTTCTCACCTACAGCGAGCGAGGCCCTGTTTTCACAACTTTCACAACTCCCTCCTCCCCTCCTCTCCATAGAATGACTCTTGTTCTATTTTTATTCGCCTGACTTGCACAGTTTTCCCTTCCCACCCATTTTTCCTCTTTTCTCAAACATTCCACGACCACTATTTTTTTTCACCCACTTTTCGAGTGTCTTTCTGTTTGGTGCTGGTATATATGTAATGTGTAGGCTACTCTTCAGGCATACGTGGAATTTATTAATATGTGGTAATATTATAATTATGGCCACTGTGTTTGTGTGGAAAATGTGACTGCTTTTACGGTTACAGTTTCTCTGCAGTTTTTCTCTCTCTCTCACATAAATCTTTCTCATTGTAGCGTGACTGTTTGTGAAGGGACTGGCTGATACTGGGCACAAGGCCAATGCCCCTCTGCCCCATACAAACAAACCAGTCACTGAACTCAGCACACACACTTAAACCTACACACAGGCACGCTGACATTCACAGGCACCGTGAGCATGCCCGTGTCATGCTGCCTGAGAGTTGTATACACTGATAATAGTGTTTTGGACAGTCACCTTTGTCTGTGACATAATCACTATCAGCCGATTCACTGGTCAATGTCCCAGTGGCAGTAACAGTGGTCACCACGTTTAATCTCTGACCTACATTACGGCACTCAACCAAAACAAAGTTCACTGCGCTTTAGGAAGTTAGTAACATTAAAGAAATAGTAAAAAATGAGTGAAAATATGTTGTTTGAAGAATATTTCTCTACCATTTTGATTATAACTAATGTTATTACATAATGTTTGTGACGTATGTACAGCTGTATGGTCTCCAAGAAAACCTCTGCCCAGTGAGAAATCTCTCTCTTTCCTTTTTTTTTTTTTTTACACCAAAACCATAATCTTACCCTTTACTCCAGAGAAGTGGTATTGGTGTTCAGGTCACACAAACAAGCAGCGGTGAATATCAGGCATGGAGATGAATCAGCTACAAGTAATCAGCGCTGTCATACAACAGTTCTATAAACAACAAATGAATATCAAGCAACTTACATTTCAGACAAAATCAGTCTGTTTAGTTTCTTTATATAAAAGAAGCCAAAGCTTTGTGCATCACAAAAGAGTGTGTCTGTAATTACTCCCTGGTCTGGGACTTAATGAATAGAAACCAGCAGAATGATACAAACTCTTACACTAAACATCACTCTTGAAACACAGCTCAGCCAACCAGATTCGAGGACTGGAACTAACTGTTGTATAATGCTTACCGCAGTGTTTTAAAAACTGTAGTAAGCACTACAGTGTGGAAAATGTGTGTAGTGCATTTGTACAGTTATTACATTGGTTATGAGGTCAAATTTGCATTAGTTGGTAATGATTGTTATCTTGACACACTGACTGCAGAGTATGTGGTTTAGTGTGTGAGGAAGTACGCATGTTCACTTCTTTCTTCTATTAGTGTATATTTAGTTAATGTAAAAGCTTTTTAACGCCAAATTTAAATTGTGTGTATTGTAATTATTTAAGATATGTTTTAATTTGTTTATTAACTTTCACGTGAATATATAAAATATACATTCGCCTGTTTTTAAAGTACTATTAAGTAAATGTAATACGTGTGTGTTTATGGCGCCCTCTTTTTTTTAATGGCCGCATTACATTTAACTACTGTTTTGAAAGGAGAGCGTTTGTCCAGCTGATATGAGGATGTATGCTATTACATGCCTTTGAGTCTAATTATTCTGTCCTGAAAATAACGCATTTGTAACCAAACCCCCAATATATATATAGCCGATATAATACCTGTTATGACACACTGTGCTTCTTTAGCGCAGCAGCTTCAACGTCACAGTGGGAGTAAATATCACGAGAGCCCACGTAAAGTCATGCCCCAGATTCTGTGGCGCGTTAAATATTTATTAGCTCGTTTTTTAGCCGCGGCCAGTGAGAGGCAGAAAGCCAAATCCGGATTTGCATATGACTGACATTCCAACGCACGCTCCGACCAATCATCGCGTCGGATTGTCTTACGATAGGTTGCGTCGTAGACCAATCTGAGAAAGCATTCGAAGAGTAAAAGGCGGGTCACGGTCTGGGCGAGGTTGACACGCTGATAGAGCGAAAGAGGGCAGCCTACTATACAACAGGAGGAAGAGGGAGGGAAAGAGAAAGAAAGAACGGGTTTGCGAAGCGAGAGAGGAGAGCGAAATCGAGGGAAGAGTCGTGGCCAATTGAATGATGTTGTGAGACAACGACTTCTTTACTACGAACACCCACGGAGCGAGCGGAGAGGAGCGCGTAATCATCCGCCGCGGAACGGAAAGTGACCCTGCTGCAGGAGAACCGCACTGGACTTTAGGGGCTGTTATTACATTTCATACCCGTCATTTCATCACAACAGCACTGCGCCGGATCATCTCGGTCCAGCTTTTCTTCTCTGTTTTGTATTTCCCCGCCGTTGCCCGAAGCGGGTTAGGGCACGGCGGAGTTTGACCGTCTCTCATCTCTTAGTGGATTTCCTACTAGTTTGGCTGATTGTGTCAGAGCCGAGGGCGAGGAGTTTACTGCACGATTAGGCTTTTGGATGAGACTCTTTGGGGCTGGGGTGTGTGCGAGGGAGGGGGTATCGGAGCAGGCATTTAAAACGAGAAGTCGCTGCAACTAGAATCCAGTTTAACCGAAACGTGTGTCGTTTTTAAGCCCAAACGAGATCAAAACAAACCCTTCCAAAGGCGAGCGAGACAAAACGATGCTTTCTGCGTTTAGGGATAGAGGATCCGCGTGCGGTTGTACAATCTACGGGGGTTTCATTTTCTCTGACACAATATGAGATGCTGCTATCATACTGGGTCTAATCAAAAGTAGAGTTGTGTGTGGTAAAGTAGTATTTATAGCAGAATATAGAGCATTTCAATGACACCAGGACTTGTTTGATTTTTCTGGGTTTCACTCGCGTAATTGTAAATTACTTCGTCCGCGTAATTACAACGAACAGCTAATGTACAATGCTACTACAGTGTAACTAATGATTGTTGGTCTGGAACACTGCACAGGTGTTGTTTGCTTATTGAAACCAGTTGTCTTTCTCTGTCTTTTTACTCCAGACCACTGGCTTTTGTGGTTGCTCCTTTCCAGACAGTCGTTTCTTCCCCTTTTTAAAAACTAGGTGTTTTCCGTGTAGTGCTAGAGTTTTGCTCCCGTGACATGAAGACAGGTTTTGTTGTAGCGCCCGGCGGTGCGGATGCGAGACCAGGGGCGTTCCCGAGGGGACGGACTCATCTGGTGCTGTGCTGCTAAAACCAGGTCCGGATCTCCCAAATGCAGCCCCTAAACCAAAGTGGCAGTACAGAATGAGTCCGGTTACTGCTTGTGTCCTGGGCAGGGTGTAATTATGCGTTTGTCAATCAGAAATTGAGGCCAAACTGATGAATTTAGATCAGATGTGAAACAGGATGTGAATCTGCACTGACGAGCAGAGAGAATAATAGTGACCACGTGAAAAGACAGATGTGTATTACATGTGGCCTTTTATTTGTAAGCATTTGATACGTATCATTTCCCTGCCGGATGGTTATTGCATTTAGTTAACCTTTTTAATAGAAGATCGCTTCCGTTGTGCGTCGCAACCCAAAGAATAAATTACACTCGTACTGCGGGTGTAGTAGCATAATGTCCATGCTAACCTGCTAATCTGGCAGATTTGGGCTTCCCATTTTCACGACGATTTATTGAGACAACCGTTTTCACGTTTTAGGCATTGCTGATTTGTTGCCCGCGGTGCTCTTTTATTTTTATAACCGTATTTAATACTTTTTATTGCCAAACTAGTTGTTAATCGTTATATTGTACATGTAAATCCCCCTGGGCTGAGGTGAGCTCAGGTCGCGGACTGTTGCACTACTCGAGCCCGAGGATGACCGAGAGGCCTACTTAACCCCTTTATCCCCGCAGCTATTCGTCAATGTAAACAAGCTCAGACGAGGAGGGGGCAAACAGGACCAAAAATAAACTACATCATCCAAATAAAACCAAACCCGTTCCCGCATTTCAACCACAACAGTGTGGATATTCGTAACTCTGATTACGACTGTGTTTTAACGGCAAGATCGTCATTTGTTATAATCTGCGCGTTCCTGAAGGTGGAACGGCGCTTTAGTCTCTTCTGTGCGGCACGCTGTCATCATTTTACTACAATATGAGCCGGTGTCTGAGCCAATAAATCAGAGAATACAGAAGGACTAAAGAGCAGTGTGACTGAACGACGGCATGTCATTACCAAGAACATTTGGTACCAACATGAAGAAACTCCAGTAGACGGATGCTGGCAGCATCGATTATGGCCGCTTATTTTCATCGCTGGACTCAACATCACCTGTCTGGGAAAAGCATCATGTGGATATTTCATTTTTAATCGCAAGGACTTGTTTTGCTTAATATCAGATGAACGTTGAATAAGTACATATATTTAATATTACACGTTTGTGAAGTTTTTCTATATAAAAAAAGTATTTTAAGCCTCTTACTCGGCCATGTTTTCATCGGAAAGCCCGCAGTATCTTCGCCAAGGACTCAGCATGTTTGGTCAGTCATTATTACTCAACGTGTCTGATGTTGTTTTCTTTATAGCATGACTTTTGCGGCTGAAATACAGTATTTGCAAATCGTGTCTGTGTAGTTCTAACTACAGCAGAAAATAACAGCATGAACAGACTGTTCCTGAATCATATTATTTTGGAAGTGATTGTTTGGCGCCAAATACAGCCTGCTTAATATCACTCGGGGACAATATGTTCATGCACTTACTGTATTCGTGACAGTCTGCCGCCTTTAATCTGTTTTTGCAATGTGAAACAACATTGTGCTGCAGCTACATGGGTTTACTCTTGTAATATTTAAAAAATTCATGATAATTAAATAACAGCTTTTGTAAATAATGTTAGTGTAAGTGGTGGTTTGGTCTGTTATCATTGATCTTCCTACCCATTTTGTCTATTTTGATGCTGTTTGTACACTTAGTATTATTTTGCCATAGCAAAAAGTGATCCTGGGATATGTAAATATCATCAAAATCATTAATAATTACTGAGACAACTGTATGTTACAGTGCCCAATGGTATCTTTGTATCCAATGTATTTATTTATGTTGCTCATCAGACTGTGATTTGGATGTTGATATGGTTTATTGCTTACTGTTAATACAGTCTAGAATGAGTGCTCTTTTTATATTCTCCTGTAGTGTGGACTAATGTTGAGCCCAGATCAGTTCCAGTGTTTCCTTGGCATTCATTGGTCCCTTTCCTGGCACCCACCCAATCAGATCCATCGGCTCAACCTGGTGAGGGCCAACAAACTGTCAGTCATCCGCAGACAGCTTCTCTGAAGAAAGGTAATTTAGTTCATACAGCCATTGGCTTATTCCAAAATGAGCTAAAATGTGATTATAAAAAAATAATTATGGCCGATATAAAAAAAATTGGAAGCATGTTTCCTGGGATCGTCCGGATGCTGTTATGTATTTAGCTTCTCCTATCACATCTGCAGTGACTCTCTGTAACTCTAGCTGCTGTAATTTAGCCATTACCCAGTGCAAAGATTGACCTCAGAGGTTGCCAGATTGGAGGGATTCATTAAAGATGCTGTAATGAATAACCTGTCTTTCACTTTCAGAGTTTCAGAGCGGGTCAGTGCTGAAGGAGATTATAGAGGGAGCACCTAACCCTTCCTCACGCCCCACTCCCTCCGCTGCTGATGAACTGCCCCCGGAGAGAGAGAAAGATGCGGAGCGAGAGAGACCTGACAGCGAAACAGAAAGTGATGTGGATGATCCGTGAGTGGTCTAGTGTGTGTGTGTGAGATGCGTCATTCTGTGTTTTGTTGCTGGTGTTTCTGTGTGTGGAAAGAGCTGCATAATGGCACCACAAAGAAAGAGAGAACAAAAGCATTCCTCTTTCTCCTGTGTGTGTATATGAATGACAGCAGAAAACCAGAGGCAGTTTACATTAATGAACTGTCATCTGAATACACTTCTCTCACTTGTTTTTCTCTCTCCCTCATGAATCACATATAAAATTCTGCTCGCTTTATATTCATTAAGTCATCCAGTACAGTTCCTGCTAAATGTGCTTTATCCATTAAGCTTATTGTATTATCTTCGCATTAAGGTGTTATTGACATTTGCGGATCATCCATCCCTTTAATATTGTACACTGGATATTATAGACGTGTTGAAGCTCTGTGCTTTCTGTTTTGGTGGTGGGCTGAAAAGCAGTAGCTCATCGACACAGTGCATTGCAGTTTTCAGTAATTGGCTCAGTGCATTCTGCTGTATTGTTTCACGGCACAGTGAAAAGCCCTAAGGGTTGCAAGAGTGAAATTGGTGGATCTTTTGAGCCTGTTTTGGGCCAAAGTAGCTATACGGTCATGACTGTATAATAATTATTAGTTAAATACCAAAGTGCATATATAGAAAAATCCATCTTCAAACTCATGTGCATGCAAGTAGTAATACATCATCTTAATGTCTCTGCAATTAATACGATGACTCGGATGATGATGGCGTTTTATCCTTTTTAAAAATAGGCAGGCATGCTTCCTTTGTATTGATGTTTGAAATGTGAGAAATAATGTTCCTTGTTGTAAGCAAGGAAGAGAGTGAGTTGAGTGTTGAGTGTGTTTATTAGATATAGATTGGGATAATCAGTGTATGCTGTTGGATCCCCATTCTTCTCATATAATTTCATATTAACTGCCATTTTTTGTCGGCAGGTTTTTCCCAGGTGTTCTTCCTGATCCTCCAATTTCTGCGTCTCCTGGAAAACGTAGATCTCAGTCCCTCAGTGCACTGCCCAAAGATGACAAAACCAGTCCTGGAAAGGTACACATTTACACATGTATACTTATGTATAAGTATATGCATAATACACATCTATAAGATTTTAATATTTCCAAATGAATTAATATTTTTGATATGTTGATTAGCCTAACATTTATTATTTTTAGTGCTGTCAAACAAATAATAGCGATTAATCACATTCAGAATAAATGTTTTTATTTACATTATGTATGCGTATGTGCTTTTTACATTTTTGTTTATATAAATACACACAAATGCATGTATATATTTAAGAAAAATGTTGCGTTTATGTGTTAAATAAATTTATATGTGATATAATTTATATAAATGTAATAAATAAATACATGTGCGTATTTTTTAAATCTATGCTATACATATGTCTTTATATATACATAATAAATATACACACATATTTACACTTATTTTGGATGCGATTAATCATGATTAATTGTCCAATTGTATTTATTTGCAAAAAACAAAAAGGTTAAATAATTCCTTACTGCCACTTTAAGGTAGTTTAATGTGTCCTTGGTGTGTAAATGTGTTCATTTCTTTTTCCAAAAAAATCATACTGACCTAAATTTTTGAATGGCGGTGTATCCTTGAAAGCTTTATTCATTCACACAGACTCATTTATTCATTTCGTATTGCCCTGTCACTTTACAGAGGGAGAAGGACCACATCCGGAGGCCCATGAATGCGTTTATGATCTTCAGCAAGCGACATCGTGCACTGGTTCATCAGAGACACCCAAACCAGGACAACCGCACTGTCAGCAAGATACTTGGAGAGTGGTGGTATGCTTTGGGACCCAAAGAGAAGCAGAAATACCACGACCTTGCATTTCAGGTTACTGGAACTTTCTTGCAGATATTCATGATTTGACATCTGAATAACCCGCATTAAGTCTTTCCAGCCTCCTTAAATGTTTCTGTCACTCATTTACAGGTGAAGGAGGCACACTTTAAGGCACATCCTGACTGGAAATGGTGTAATAAAGACAGAAAGAAATCCAGCAGCGAGGGACGTGGTGTTCCAGGGGGCAAAGACATCCGCGAGAGGAGCATGTCAGAAACTACAGGTGTGGAACAGAACGAGAAGTGCAGATTGTCACTGTGGGTGGTGTTATGGATTGATTATATTGTGTTATGTGCATGCACTATAGTCACAACCTTTTTTTAATTAAATGTTATCCACTTGGTTCAATATTTTAACAGTCTTCTCAATATCTGAAAGGATTTTGCTTCAGGGTTCAACAAGAAGTTTTTTTTTTAACTGGTGATTTTTGCACCAGTAAGGTTTTTCTTTTTGAAGATGCTACTACTGTATTGTTCTGCATATAAGATGAACCTGATTATAAGACAAACCCCCCTTTTTCAAGATTTTGAATACCAGATCTCACCTTCTCTTTGCCTAATTCCTAAAAAATGTAAAACATTATACAGCTTTGTGATTTATTTCTAAATTCATAAGTTAACCAACATAGCTACAATGTCGCACACTCATACTTTCTTCTGAGCTGTATTTATAATGAAGTGACATACAGTGTATGCTACCGCATTAGTTAATGCAATTGAAGAATACATGCAACAAGCACAGTGTAACGGCTGACAGCTTAATTTTCCCGAGGTGAGATAAACTTAAAACCTGGCAACATCTTATCTGATCACAGATACCGAAACACCTTTTTTCTGGAACTCTTAAAGTTTTAGTTCACTCAGAAATGAAAATTACTTACCCTCATGTCATTCCAAACACGCAAAACCTTTCTTCATCTTCTATTTTTGAGTCCAAGAGCTCTCTGACATTCTATACTATGTTCAAGAGCCAGAAGAGACATGTGGCATTGTGGGTTCAACCCTAATTTTATAAAGGTAAGATAATACTTTTTGTGCAAAGAAAACTAAGATGTTAGTCAACAAGTTCTTCTCTTAAACAGTCCATCTGACATCGGTGGAGCAACTTCAGTTTGCACAAAGAAAACAAAAATAACGTTGTGATAAGTTTTAGTCATGGAAGAAGAATAGTTGAGTTATATGATTTTATTTTTGTTTTCTTTGCACAAAAAAAAATTTTCTTTTAGCGTCGAAAAACTGAAGTTGAGCCACTTATGTCACATGGACTGTTTTACTGATGTTTACACTAGGTTTTACTATATTTAAATGTGATCATTTCAGTTGTATTGCTATCTGTGGAGGGCCAGACATGATTTCATCAAAAAATATCTTAATTTGGTCTTCTGGGTTTGGAACGACATGAGGGTGAGTAAGTAATGACAGAATTTTCATTTTTGGGTGAACTGCCCCTTTAAACATGTTAGTTGCGTTGCTGTTTATGAAAGCTCTCGAATTTCATCAAAAATATCTTCATTAGTTTTAGAAGGTTATATGAGGTTGGAACGACATAAGGTGAGTATTTAAACATCTTGCGAACCACTTTTGTTCACAATCCAGCAGTTGTGAAACACTGGGCTAGACGTCATAACACAGTAGTGCATCAAACAGTAGTGGGTCACTTTTTCCCTGTCTTATATTTAAAACAATATGCCAATTTAAAATGTGTAATCAATATTTCCAGGTAACTGTATAACAGTGATAAATTGAACAATGATGGTATACTTGGCAAAACATTAGTTTATAGATTGGCTCTATTCTTCATATAGAGTAATACAGTCTTCTAATTCAGTTTTCATGCAGTTGTTTGAGCTTTGACTCAATCTGTGCAGACCACGTTAGTTGACAATTTGTGCTTCTGTAAAAGTGCAGTTTGATATAGACCTATATATTAAATTAAAGCTCTCTATGGAAAAAGTATACTTTTAGCCATAAGTGTACAAATTTTTGTTATAAACTATTAGAATCAGTACATAAAGTCATATCAAAGTTCGGTAAACTTTTGTTTTGCCATCCTGTAAGGTTGATAAAATGTCACTGCCTTTCTGGTTCTCACTCCTCAAATTATTCTGGTGAAATATATAAAAAAACAACAATAATCATAGTTTAGAAATCATGATCATATTTTTGAACAAAATAATAATCATTAAATGTTTAACCATTAGTTACTGTTTGTGCAGCCCTAGTAAAAGCTGTAAAAATGTATAAATGTAATAAAGAAATGTCAAATATAATGGCAGTTAGGGCATTATTATCTCAAACATCCTTATAGCGTAGTCAGGTTACAAAACTAAAAAGCTATAAAAAATTTATTAGTTCCATTTATTTAATTTCATCTTCATTTCCATTTAACCCGATTGGTGAAAATTAATGAAGAAAATAGTTCAGTAACCATTTGTTCTATTTCGTATGTAATTCAGAACCTCCATCTGTGTCAATGGGAATGGAGCTCAAGGGTGTGGGGCCTGGGATGGTGAGCGTGTCAGAGCGAGTCAGAGGTGAGGGACATGGTCAATTGCCTCGTCCTCGTGCCTTCTCTCAGAGCGCCATGCACAATCTGGAGAGGAGCGAGAGAGGCAATCCACAGGCACTTGCTGAGCTCGCACAGGTATTACAGCAACATTTGTGCAAGTGACACATTTTGAGAGATTCATGCTCAACTAACCTGTCCTGTATTTTTAGATGTGTGGTGATGGTGGTCAAGTTTCAGGGCGGGGTGCTCTTTCTCAGACACAGAGGGGGGTAAGTGAGGACATGACAAGCGACGAAGAGCGTATGGTCATCTGTGAAGAAGAGGGGGATGATGATGTCATTGGTGAGTCAGGCTTCATCATTTAAGACTCTCAAGTCCTTGTGGTGATAAATAGTTTTCCAAAAAGAAGTTAGTAAGTGCTGATGTCATTTCTGTATCAAGACTTGTATTTTTTTTAGCAGTTGTGTTAGTCATTATTGTGTGACATGTCATATTCAGATGACTCATATCCAGGCAGCTCCATTGACCTGAAGTGTAAGGAGAGGGTGACAGACAGTGATAGTGAAAATGGATCTGGAGACGAAGGAGAACGCAAGGTATCATCTCACATATTTGACATCTGTTAACTTGTCTGTGTTGATCTGGACAAAAATATGATGTTTAAAGAAAGAACTCTCATAAAAATGAACATTTTGTCAGCTTCATGTTGATCTGAGAACCACAAAAGGCTGAATATTAGAGAAATTCTGCTTTATCATACAGTGAATTGTTCTGTATTTAGGCCTATATTTACTTTAGGTGTATTTATTGATAGACCCATTCTGCTCTCAAATCTCATTCTCACTCGAGATCAATTAAAAAAATGGCACCTTTGCACCGAGATTGACGTCATTGGTGCCTAATCCCATTAGTTCTTGCATTTTAAATGAAAATAAGTTAACTTGATGGCTATGTTTGAACATAATAAAAATGAGATTTGAGACTTGGGAGCTGTGGCTTTCAGTTTTCAGTATCAGTGAACAATGACTGAAATTACAGTCTGTTCCTAACACAGACCTATTGTATGGATACAAGTATTTCTGTGTTTGGTTTGGCAATATACATCACTTCTCACAAGTGTGTGTGTGTGTGTGTGGAAATGAAACATTATTCCTACAAAAGGCCTGTTCCCACCACAAATCTTATTTGTCTCTTCAGTCCAGTGTGTATAAAATAGCAGACATTACTAAATGTGAATGCAAACTCACTTTTTTACAGTAAAGTAAATGAAGACAATTTTTTCGGTGAACTGTCCCTGGTGAATATAGTCCCACAAAATGGTGAAATGTAGAACACTTTTCTCCCGTACAACTAGGAAATTACTTGTGGTCCTAAAGCATTTTCCAAGGTTAATTATTAATGAAGTTTACAGAAGGCTAATGCACAGTATTTTTATTAACTGGTAAAGGATGTGTGTCATTACATTTGCTTTGCTGACTTTGGCTAATTTATGTTCTCCTCTTTTCTCTGCTGCTTTGTCACTTGGGCGGAATCAGAGAGTTTTTGCTCCCGTGATTTGCTCCTCCTCTTATGGCCCTGGTCACGGTCGGAGTGTGTCTCTTTCCTCCTACCCCACCTCTAGACGTTTTAGTGACGCTCCCTCAAAGAGAAAGCGGGCAGTAGAGGGAGGTGACGGAGAACGAAGGGAAAGTGAAGGAGCAGTGTCCCAGCCTTCTGCTGGTCAGTCCATCCTGGTCAGTTCTGCCGGGGGAGTGTCATCAGTGCTAGGAGCAGTGAGAGTGGCATCCACTGTTGTCACAAATGTGGTGCGACCCGTTGTTAGCACGCCGGTGCCGATCGCCAGCAAGTCACCACATGACCGGAAACCCGCTCCACCACAGACGCAGCTTCTCATTGGACCTGGAACCACAGGAAACCCAGCAACAGCTTCTGCTGGAGGGGGTGGGTACTATTCCTCATCATCGCCCAATCCTGTTAGTACATCAGGAGCTCAAGGGGGACTGGTGACCAATCTAGTTTTGGGGGGCACATTTCAAGCTCCGCCCACTGTACAGCTTGTCAGCCCACCTCCTCCACAAAACCCAGCTTCCCCAGCACCGCTTACTCATAGTAACGGTCCACTTCCTCTTCCCGTTCTGCAGTCGCACATTCTCCCCTCTGCCTCAATAGCACCCTCATCAGGTCAAAAACCCATAACACAGGTCCAGTACATTCTCCCTACCCTCTCTACCAACAATCCCAAGAGCCCCTCCCCTCAGCAGGCCAGTCAGCCAACCAGTATCTTCACCCTACCTACAGCTCTGCCCACTCACGCCTCGTTGGCCAACGGGAAGCAGTCGGGATATGTCTCCAGTCCTGCTGTGGGTGTAGTTAGCCCAGGAGCCAGAGGTGAGGAAATATACGCTTTAATAACTAAGATAAATTAGAGAATACTAAAACTTATACCAATATGCGTCATCATAGTAATACTTTTCCTTTTGAAAACTGTAGCCACTTTCATGCAGTACCTGTTACAAAAAACAATTGCCAGATAACATCAGCATGAAAAAGCCAATAAATCTTTGCAAATGTATTTTGCTTAGATTGAGCAAATTCACCCTACTGTGAATAAGTTACTAAAAGTGTACTACAGTTTTGATGCAAGTGCTTGGTGCATGTGCTGTGCGCCAGACCTGGGTAGATAACTTACAAATTGTAGTGCGTTACTGATTCCAAATTACATGACAAAAAAAATGGAGTTAATAATGAAGTCCATTACATTACACATTTTAGGTTACATAATCAATACTTTTTGATTTCTTTTGACCTAATTAGTTTATCATGTTGATTTAAATGGGATAATCTTGTACCATATTGATAGAAAATATAAAGAGTAAGAAAATATATCCCGTTCTTTCTTACTAACTAGATGAAGTGTCTTAAACATTACATTAAATTAAGGTTTCTCTAACTGGCTTTGTTTACTCGCATGTAATGTGACTATATTAGACAATGTCAGAGAACCATAAACATGCAAATGTGGTACTTAATTTCAATACGATATTTAATTTCAAATACTTGATGTATATGAAATATATTACTTTGGGAATTTCTGCATTACATGAAATAACCAGATTTTGGGTATTTAATGTGTTTGATAGACAAAAATCTTCCAAGGACACAGTAAAACATGGTTAAATAACACATTGAGTGATTAATTCAAATACAAATGAATGTTTTTATCAGTATTTGATGCAATGTTGAATCACTTCTTAAACCTGAAAATTATTTTTGTATATCAAGTGTTCAAATGCTATGTAGCCATCTGTCTTTCTGTGAGTGTTTACAAAACTGGAACACTTTCTGAGTGTATATGCGCATTTAAAAGAATTTCACAAGGAATTTGAGAGAATTATGATTATTTTTTTTAAATGTAATTTAATCTGATCACATGCACTTCATTTTTGGAATCTGCTGTTCTTAACCTTACATGCATAAACACGCAGTATAGTTTAGGCTTTAATTTTACAGCTAAAACCATTTATTTGAGACAGATGGGGAGTTTTAAGTGGCTTGAGTAATACTGCAGTGTGTCAGAAATAGAAACACCATATAACATAGGCGTATCACAACTATTATGGACAAACCTCAGTTCACACTTGCAGTGTTGACAGATTTATACACTTTAAATGCATATGAAATATAATCCTAGTGATTTAATTCTGATGCACCACTTCTGTTGGTTTTAGACAGAATTTTTGACAGCAGGCGACTTTGTTTACACATAGCACAAAAATGGAACTTCACCAGTACCCAGAAAATTGCTGAGGCTTATAACACATGATCTCCAAACAGATAAATGCTGTTAATTTCCGTTACAAGCCTGTATGTGTGCAGATTGTGTTTTTCATTGTATTGTGGCTCAGAGCGATCATCATGTTCAGGTGCTGTTCTTCATAGTTTTGTCCTGTGCCAGATAAGACAGTCTGTGCAAGACCCAATTATTTTAAACACTTTGTTCTTTCTTTTTTTCCTCCTGCAGTGCAAACACAGTCACCAGTCTTGCAGGGCAAGATGCTGGTTCCCATGGCAACAGTGAGGGCTGCTCCTGCCCCCCCTCAGCAGTTTCCCTTGGTAGCCCCTCCTCTTCCTGTTCAGAATGGAGGACAAGCAGGAAGCAAGGTAAAATCTCAAATGCTTAAACAAGTTGAAACTAAACAACAAATGGGGCCGTTTGTAGAAGTAATTATAATTTGTGATCTTCGTGTTACCTTTCTAGATTATTCAGATTGCTCCGATGCCTGTCGTCCAGTCGCAGCTTCCCTCTACGGGACCAGTGCAACCTGGGAGCCCATTTTCGGTTACTATGGGAACAGCTACAGTTGTCGCCCCAGGCTCTACCCCGTCTCAGACCGTGCTGCTACCACCCCCACCTACAAGGTATAACGCACACTTTCACAGGCCTACATATACTCACCTAGCCACACATGCACAAACATCTCCCCCACTCTTATTTTAACAACTCCTACACTCCTGAAGTGCTGCAGCACTAGAGAATAACCTTACATGGCTGCTCTCGCTCTTTGTAAAAGCTGTCTAATCTGGTTTCTGTGAATATTACTTTTCTCCCACAGAATCACTTATGTACAGTCCACTCCTGGGGTTCCTTCTCCTTTGCCATTAGTTCCCACGACAACAGGCTCCTCCTCTCAGACAGCTTCAGCAACACCTGGATCTGCTTATGTTCCATCACCCTTGGCGACCTTTGCAGCGATCGCTCATCCGGGACAGACTTTGGTGCAGCCACTGATTGCAGGTCAGTGGACACATAATTACTATAAGTAAAGACATCCTTAAAACGTTTTAGGGCAGTCAGTTGATTTTAAAAATGTATCATATTTTGTTGATACATTAACAAAAAAAAACAAAAAAACAATTCTTTTGAAATATAAATTTTATTATTGTCATGATTGCAGTCCATGAATGGTGAATGCAGCACCACGCCTCACAACAAGGCAGACAGAGAGCACGGCAGAGACAGAGGTTTCAGATGCATAAACATTTAATAAGAAACTCAGAATAAAACAAAAACAAAACGCTGTCGAGGCAGCGGCGACAATGCACACACACGGGCCACAATACAACTTTAACAAGACATGAATTGAACTGAAAGACAAGGGTATTTAAACACAAGAACTAATGAATGAAAGTGCAAGCAGGTGTACAAAAACAGGTGAAACGATTGAACTAATGAGGGAGAAACCAAAAAGACACAGAGAGCGGGGGGAGACAAGATCAGACAAGAGAAACACATGGTCACAAAAACAACGACAACGCCCACGGCGTTACAATTATAATATTCCTGCTGTCTTTCATTCGTGTTAGACAACAAAAGAGAAAATCTCTCACCACTCTTGACTAAATCACTTTTGTAACATTAATATGTTAATATAAATTAAATTAAACAGAAAAGGATTTGTAGTGGTTTAATACATTAGAATGTTTTGTACAATGTATGCAGTATTTCTTATTTATTTGTTATACTATAGTTTTGTCTTATTGCTTGTAATTTAAAACCTACATTGTGATATTTATCATTGCTGTGGAAAAAGGACTCATCGTGATATAAGATTTTGGACAAAACTTATTAAATTTTGCTCATTTTTGCATTTTTGGGTCTTTGTTACATGTGACGAATTGCTCTTATCTACTGTTTCACAGGTCAGCCATCGCTGTTGGCCCCGGCTCAGTCTCCCAGCGGCCCTCACGCTCCTGCCATCACCGCCATCTACACCCCTACAAATGTGACATTGGCAACTGGTGTGGTGTCTATGGGAACGGTGTCACCCAGTGTGGTGTACACAGTGTCCAGTTCCTCTAGTCTATCTCCACACATCCTTCCTAAACACACCACAACAGCCTCCATGACCTCTGTAACCTTGGACAGGCAGGGGAACTTATCCACACACTCTGAGCGTCAGTTGCACCAGGAAAGAACACTGGACAGGCAGCACATGGACAGTCAGGTCTACACACAGTCCTCTGAGAGACAGGCAGAGAAGGTGTCGCTATTACAGCTCGACAAACAGTTCCAGGTCCCGAGTAAAAGCAGCAGCAGCAGTTCGGTTGTACCCCCACCGGGCACCACAGTGCCACTGCAGCCTGGAAGCCCTGCTCAAATCTCCCATTCCGGTACCAAACAAATTAAAATCATAAAATCTGCCTGTTTTCATGATGCTGCCCAGTGGTGATTTCTTTGAGACTAAACACAGTCTCTCTTTTCTGTTTCAACAGGAAGTGCTCCAGGGACACCCAAATTGATCACCCCAAGGCCTCCTCAGAAAGTGAAAGCCACAGTGGCCAACATCCCAGTGGGAAGTTATGATGGAGGAGGGAGAGGCAAGGAACGAGAAAAGGAGAGGGACAGAGAGAAAGAGAGAGAGCGAGAGAAGGACAAAGAGAGCGGCAGTCGATTCTCATTTGAGGTAGACAAGGGAGCTGAGACGAGCTCGCCTGCAACCTTCCCACCAGAGGAGGGGTCCGCAGAAGCCCCCGCTCACTCTGTAGTGGAGAGTGCTACGCCTGGTGGCCGTGGAAAAGAAGCAAATGCTAAGGAGGTTAGTGTCATTATCCTGGCTGTCAGTTACATTTGAATGATTTTAGTTTTTTAAATCAGTGTGTTAATTGTAAAATATATTATGTTTTAAATGTCAGACTTAATTAATCCAAGCAATACATGAAAAGTAAGACTCGCCCATTTTTTGCTCTACCAAGGCTGAATGGAAGGAATCCCACCCTTCTTCTCCATTACCTCCTCCTTCTGGATCAGATCCTGCTCTGCCTCAGTCTCATGCTGATAAAGATGCACCACCTAAGAAAGTCAAGGCCCGGCCCCCACCACTCAAACGACCCTTCGATTCTGTTGACAAGTATGTTTCATGAAATATGGCATTTATCATTGGTACTATGATTTATTCATATGTTAGTAGCAATTACTAGTGGAAAGGAAAAAGAAAAAAAAAGAAGACGTGACATGTGGCCAGGTATGGTTTCCCATACTAGGAATTTGTGCTCTGCATTTAACCCATCCAAGACACACAGCAGTGAGAAGTGAACAACCACACACACACATACCGTGAACACACACCTGGAGCAGTGGGCAGCCATTGCAGCCATAAAGGAATTAAAAAGTATGCAAAAAAGTATTATAACTTTTGCAAAACTGAGTTGAATGGAGAAAGGATGAGTTTTTAGACGAACCTCAAGCAATGCTACGCTTTATATTCTTAACCACTGGCATATTCATTTCATTTTTACTGTGTGCTGTATGTAAAATAAGTTTTAGCTTGGCTTTATTTGAAAAAATATGATTTGAGGTGCATACAAAAAGTGCCAGATTGTTTAGTGTTTTCTTCCTAATTAGAAAAATGCATTGCGGTTTTGTCATTACAAATGGTGTTCTTATTATAACAGTTGTAGTGAATAATTGTCTTCAGAAATGACCAATTTTAATGAATTTCCTATGATAAGTGTCTCGAAGTGCTCATTTGGTTAGTGACTTTGAAATAGCACAGAATCATGAATAGTTTAAATTTAGATATTTGCCTTAAAACTCCTAATTTGACGCATATTAATAGTTAGTAAGGTAGTTCTTAAGCTTAGGTATTGGTTGTATTAATTAAGGCATCTAAAATATGGTCATGTAGAATAAGGCATTAATATGTGCTTTATAAGTACTAATACGTACTAACAGTATATTAATAACATGCATGCTAATAGACAACTACTTAATAGTGAGAATTGGACATTAAAGTGTTAACAATTTGCATTCCTATTTATTTCCAGATTTAAAACAATAAAGCAATAAAGCAAAAAACAATAACAAAATAACAAATAACAATGTAACAAAATAACAAAAAACAATAAAGAATGTGATTTCAGATTTTAGACCTTGCTGCATGTACAGAGTAGTCAAAATCTTGTGTTTGGTGATGTGTGCAGGGTCCTGTCAGAAGTGTACTTTGAGGAGCGCTTTGCAGAGCTGCCAGAATTCCGTCCAGAGGAGGTTCTGCCCTCTCCAACCCTGCAGAGTCTGGCCACCTCCCCACGAGCCATACTGGGCAGCTACCGCAGGAAGAGGAAAAACTCCACCGGTGAGAGTAAGATTCAGACTTCACTAACAACTCAATGTGAAATCTAAACATAGCTGGGTCAATTAATTTAAAACACAAATCAACTAGCCCTCAATCCCCCTTTCCACAGACTTGGACTCATCCACAGAAGATCCCATCTCTCCAAAAAGGAAAAGCCGCCGCAGATCTAGCTGCAGTTCAGAGCCAAACACACCTAAAAGCGCTGCAAAGTGTGAGGGGGACATTTTCACCTTTGATAGGCCAGGTAATACTTCACCGCCCACAAAACCTTCATCATTCCGCAACCTATGTTATCCTGATTCAACTACATTATAATTCTCTCTCTATCTGGTACAGATGGAGAGGATATTCTGGGGGAGCTGGAGTTTGATAAGGTGCCCTACTCCTCTCTCAGGAGAACTCTTGATCAGAGGAGAGCTCTTGTCATGCAGCTATTCCAGGAGCATGGCTTCTTCCCCTCAGGTAACGCACACACTTTTATAGAGTACTGTACCACCCACACAGCTTACAGACAGTGCAGAAGTAAAATGAAGTACAACCCAATCATAGCACAACTCTTGATCAAAATGGATGCTATCGACATAACACTATTCAGTAGACCTATGGATTTCCGCCGGAGGTCCTTGTAGAGATACAAGACTAAAGGAATCTTAAAATAAAAACTAATAGTTAAACATTTTAAATATGTATTATAAATATATAATATAAATGTTTCAATGGACTATATTACTAAATAATAATATAATTATTTGCAAGGAATATGACACATCCACAATTATTTTTTAGCCCATGTTTTAATTTATTAATTTAATTTAAATGTTTTGTTTTAAATTGTTATATTTTCATTTGATTACATTTCAAAAGATTTCTTAAATTGTTGTTCAATTTTATTTGTATTAGCATTTTCGGTTGCTAAATTATAATAAATCATAAAAGCAAAATGGAACAGAATTTAGGGGAAAACTCTTTCGAGTTTAATTGTGGAAAAATATAATAATTAAAAAAAGATGTTAATAATTGGTTACACAGAACTTTATTACATATTAATTTAACACTTGCTGCACAGTCTGCA
>JAUCMS010000028.1:9044065-9083353 GCA_032357445.1 Enteromius radiatus | reverse complement strand
AAACAAGCTAATGAAACAATAACACATGGTCCAATGCCATGTCTCAAGTCAAGTGAATGAATCATCTTATAACAGGCGTCCGCATCCAATACTGACTTCCGGAAAAGGGGAATAACCAATGATATTTGAGATTACAACTAAAACACTAAGCCCTGCCCCACGACTGACAAAAATAACAGTGTTCGCGCGAGCAGGTGAGAGAAGATCAAGCGCAGGAATGATTGCGCGCGAGTGCTTGAATTGCGCGCAGATGACATATCAGGTTCGCGCGCGGTTTTGAAATGAGCTTGCGGCTCCCGTTTCTTCGGGTGCAGATCTGTTTTCCTCTCGCATATGTGATTTACCGATTTACTGATTAATGGCAGAGAGATGAAGCGAGAGCAGGAAAAGGAAATGCAGTTGAACGAATTCGCTGCGTGTTTTAAATAGCGTTCAAAAGAATAACGAAACGCAATATGTGACGGTCGGTATTGATTTTTCTTTTTTTGGTCGGTGTTGAATCTGTGGCGTTTGGAGTTTAATCTGTGGCGGTGCGCCACAGATTCGTCTATGTGTGGGAAACACTGTACTAGTCCTTAAAGAGATAGTTTACCCAAAAATGAAAATTCTGTCATTAATTACTTTGCCCTCATGTCAATCCTAACTTTTTTTTGATGCGTTCCAAGAGATTGCTGATCTTCCCATAGACAACAAGAATCCTAACATGATCAAGGCTCAGAAACGTAGCAACTAATCGTTAAAATAATCCAAGTGACATCAGTGATTCAACAATAATTTTACGAAGCTATGAGAATACTTTTTGTGCGCAGCATACTCACGAAGCTACTGACACAGAACAGCAGTAGCGCTGGGCGATTTAATCGTTGATTTATTCATGAGCATTTTGTCGGTAAAGCCGGTTCTTTCATTAGCGGTAAATCTCAATCAGCTGTTTTTAAAATGAGCAGCAGTTGACACACCGTAGATCACTGGTGAGTTGCGCAATATCGTCTTCAGAATCAGAAGCGATTCAATCCTAATTGAACACCTGATGTGACATGGTTTATTTTAACAATATCTTTGCTACATTTCTAGACCTTGATCATGATAGGATCCTTGCTGTTTGGAGGGACAGGGAGCTCTCAGAATTCATTACAAATATCTTAATTTGTGTTCCGAAGAAGAACTAAGGTCTTACAGGTTAAGAACAACATGAGAGTGAGAAATTAATAACATAATTTTTTGTCGAACTATTCCTTTAAATTTGCTGAGTGGCACATTTTCGGAGATATTAAAAGAAGAAAATCCATGCAGAATTTTCTTTGATCTAACGCTCTCATTTTCTCCCACTTTCACCCCTCTCTCTCTCTCTCAATCAATAGCTCAAGCCACTGCTGCGTTCCAAGCACGATACGCTGATATCTTCCCCACCAAGGTGTGTTTACAGCTCAAGATCCGTGAGGTCCGGCAAAAGATCATGCAAACGGCAGCTCCATCGGAATCAGCTGGCATGTTAGATCTTTCCTCATTACCTGGACCTTCTGGGGGGGCAGCAGCGGCCAGTGACATAGCCATGGGGGCAGAGCCTCAGGAAAAAGAGGCCGAGCGGGAGGGTGAGCAGAACAGCTCGGAGGAGCCCAGAAGCGCTGGCGATTCACAGGACACCAGCAGATGAGGTTGACAGGCAAATGGATGGCTTGAAGAACAGAATGTCTCCCCTCAATATCTGCATGATCTACATTTGTTGTCTTGTCTCTGCTATGACCGCCTCCAAAGGACATAGAGAGAAAAAAGCAAGAGCAAAAATTGTATGTATATGGAGCAGACGAGGGGAGACGCCTCAAAACACTTTGGGGTTTGAAACTTCAGTATTTTACGTGATGTTGAATTATGAAACCTTTACATTCAGACACTTGCCTACATAAATGCAGTCTTGAATATACACTCTTGAATTTACAGCATTATCTTAGTCATTAGGCTTCCTTTGGACTTTGAAACTAGAGGACTGTGGGCCTGTCCTGTACGCCAGTGAAGACGCAGTGCTGCTGATGCCTCTAGAAAGGTGGGACGTGCGAGGGCACCCCATCCCTTTTCAGACTGAGTTGTGTTCGTATGGCCTGATTGGTAGTAGCTTGGCCACAGGCAAATTTTATTATTTTTTTTATTAGTTTATGGGATACTGCCAGTCATTGCGAGGCGGGCCTCCACTGGCTGAGTTGAAGTGATAATGAAGACATGTTGGATTTTTTAGTTTTTTTTCTTCTGTGGTGTTTTAATTTTTAAAGACTTTTCACAGAGAGCTTTGTTAAGGCACTGAAAACCTTCGGCGAGAGACTCTGCGCTGCCATTCATACACCTTTCATCCTATGATTGGCGTTAGTGGTTGTCAATCAAACTGGAGTCATTCCAAAGCCTCTGATTGGCTAGCCATGATGGAAAAAAGGTCATGGAAGGGAAGTCAACAGGCACATTATTGCCATTGATTTATGTTTTTCCATATATTAAGAGATTCCACATATTTAAGCATTTCTTTCCCTGCCTTTTTTATTCAACTTTTCATGAGCTGGTGAAGCACGGAGCAAGAGAATGTTGGGAATATATTCTTAAAAATTTACTATAAGAATTTTATTAACTTTTTAGAGAAGAAACTTGATTTTTCAACACGTAATGCTACAGGTCATTATGTTATAAAATCTCATTATTACTGTTCTTATTAATGCTTTGTTGTTCTTGTGGATCTGATCCTTATAACCTATATATACTGTATTCTTATTAATATACTCTTTCTTTAGCAGAAAAGGAGGGATGAGTTCACCCTCTTCCCTCGCTCCTAGAGGCACTTCCACTACCTTTTTTTAAAAAACATTTTCTCTTACACTCTTTATCTTGATATTCACAATGTTTTATTTCTTACCAGGAAGCAATTACATAAGCCTTTATTGTTTGACACTCCAAACATCTTTCTGGTAGTTGTACATGCTTTTTATTATTTCGATCTGCCACTTACATTCCTCCTCCTGTCACTTTATCGTTTTTTTCTCAATCACTTTAAGGCTGTGAGGTGGGACTGGGAGGCAGCACTGGTCTTTGTTGTACATAAATACAGTAAGGGTCCAAAGACTCAAGCATCACAATAAAGAGCATCAACAAAAACATTGTTGGAAGAAACAAAGCCAGTAACAAGAAATTGTATAACAAAAGGAAAAATAAAGAAATATGGTTATAAACTGTTCTTATTGTGTTACCTTGTTTTGCTGATTTACGTACCCAAGAAAGACTTTACACAGATAAGCCTGGATATTGATTGGATAATGTCATAGATTTTATTTTTTAAGAGCGCAACAACTATGTTTAAAAACTTTAGTCAAAATTGTCCTGAAACAAGAAGGCATTTTGGTTTTAGCACAACTTTGATGAAAGGTTTTAATCCACTTCCAATGTTGAAGTATATCAAGTTTAAGATGTTTAATAAATTAATGTTTGGGTGTTTCCATATGTAAGTATTATATAGCAATATTATAGTTTTTTTTTTTATCACATTTCTACATTCTAGCCAATTGCAGTATGGAACAACGAATGAATTTCATGAAACATCAGAACAGATTTAAAGAGATTTACTTTCGTTAATTTAAGAAGAATATTTTATGTCATTGTTTCAACCCACGTGACTTACTTCTCTGGATCACAAAAGCATTATTTTCACAATCTCAGAAAGTCAGGTCTAGTGTTGTTTCGGCCCTCTGAGCCATCGGACTTTGAATGCATCTACTGAGAATATTGAAACATTCCAAATAGCTTCTCTTTGATACACCAAAGGTGGTGTAAAAATGTTGACACAACGTTCATTTTTTTAAATGACCTATCCCTTTAAGGTGACATCATGATGTTGTAAGAAATTGCAAGGGAGACAAACAAACGGTTTAAGTTTATTTGCAACACTTCTCCAAATCAGCATCATGACATTAAAAATGCTACAAACATTCAGTGTACAGATTGAGAAATGGGAACACATGAGAATTCTCTGTCCACTGCAGTGATGGTGCATAATGTCTGTCCATGATGAGCACTTTGTTGTTCTGAACTTCCTCTGCCCTCTTGTTCTTCAGCTAAGTGCCCTTAAACTACTTCCGGCAGGTCAGAACGTTAACCGGGAGTCATCCTGCTCCGCTGTAATTCTTTACTTTGCAAATCTGTGCCTTCATGCTCTCCATCTGGATTTGTCCAAATGTCAGAAGGAGAGTGTCATGCAGTGTGTCATCACTAAGACAGACTGTCCATTTCTAGTCCCAAAGCAAGAGCCATCCTATAACAGATTTTAGCCTTTCAGTTGCATCCTTTAAAATCAGCCCTCTTTTAAGATTGTTAGCTGAAATTATTTAGCAAAAAATGTCTTTAAAAATTGAAAATAAGGCTAATAAATATCTGAAAGGATGGACTAGAGTGGCTGTTTGAGGTATGCTTGTTCACACATTCAATGGAATGAATACAATGTCTTGAATATGGAATACGTTCTCATTCTCTGCATTGTGTTTTTTTCTCTCTCTCTCTTGTTCTGACCCACTTGTACTATTCTTTTAATCACAATCTTCAAATAACCAAGATGATGGCCACTGGAATGCTGCATTGTTCTCTCACATTAACTGCAGGTTGTCCACAGTGATGGCCTCCATGTTGATGCCATTCTCTAGTGCCGTGTGGTACAGCTCGATGGCCTCTGCCAGGTCTCCGCTCGTCTCAATGATGGCTATAGTCTCTCCAAGCTCGTTATACATGATTGTGGGAGTTCCCTGAGTCTGAAACGTTAAGAAAACATAAACCATTATTTTGTGCACAAAACACTGACACATACATAAAAAATTTCGGCATTGATTTCGATTCATGGTTCTACAACTTGCTATGGAATCAACTCATTGCTGTTGTTTTTTTTAGACCACTAAAATACCTTTTTTCCAACTTTTGCTATATATTTTCTGCCTTGGAACCCTTATCTTTTTGGATACTGATTCCTAGTTCTAACACACGGTAACAGTTTTCTACCTGTGTCAGGTTGGATGTTTGTATCTGAATGACTTGGGGCTGTCCAAGCTGCACCTCTTGTTGGCAGAAGGCTGGCACCAGGTCCATCTCAGAAGCTTCCACAACAGCAACAGTTGCCGTTTCAGATTCTGCGCTGTGTTCTGGCTCTTGTTGCTTTTGGGTGCGATTGTGGGTCTTCCGATGGTTCCTAAGGTTGGAAACTGTCTTGAAGGTCTTTCCACATTCACTGCAAGCATGCGGCCGCTCACCCGTGTGTGTACGCCGGTGTTCTGCCAGATGCATGCTCTGCACAAAACCCTTATCACAGAACTCGCACCGAAACGGACGCTCGCCTGAATGCGTCCGAAGGTGCTCCCGCAGGTGTGTGTTTTGGCGAAACCGTTTTCCACAGATTGCGCAAGGATACGGACGCTCACCTGTGTGCACTCTCTGGTGAAGTGTAACGCTTGAGGCTGAACCAAAGAGTTTCCCACAGACTGGACAAGGATGAGACTTGCCAGCGGTGGAGCTTGAGCCTCGAGGCCGGCCGGGCCCAAGTCCGTGACTTAGCTGGTGCAGGCGGAGATTTGCAGGAGAGTTTAACCGCTTGCCACAAATAGTGCAATCCAGATTAGGTTTCGCCATAGAATTAGCACTTGGTTGCTCTGTATTATCCGTCGGGCCCTGTTGACTGCTAACCTGAGAGTCCTGGGAGATACTGTGTGGCTGAGTCAGGTTGGGATGCTCCTCCAAGGAATGAAGGTCTCGTTGATGCTTGCGCAAGAACCCCTCGGAACAGTGCGGGCAGGGGTAAGGTGCCGGGGACCCTGGGTGGTGAAGAAAACGATGAGCTACAAGTTTAGCAGGACGGATGAAGGTAGCGGAGCAGTCTGGACAGGGTGAGGGTGTCACGTTGCTGTGAAGATGCTGACGGTGTTGGCGTAGATTTGATGATTGGCTGAAGGCTTTGTGGCAAATGTCACACCGGTACGGACGGACACCTGTGTGCGTGAGTCCATGGCGGGAAAGATTTGCAAGAGAGGAAAAGGTTTTTCCACACACGCTGCACTGGAACGGCCGCTCGCCCGTGTGCGTGCGCAGGTGGTTTCGCAGATGGATCTGCTTCTTGAAAGGTTTACCACAGATGTTACATTTAAAGCGCCTTTCAGTGGTATGAGTCGTTCGACGATGACGCAACAGGCGGACCTGTGAGGAGAATCTTTTTTTACAAATCGAGCAAGGGAACTTCGGTTCTTCGTCAGCAGCAGGAGTCTTGTATTTACTTGATTCCTCTCCTCCTCCTTCCATATTAGCAGTAGATAAATGGTTGTGGTCAATTGTCAGGATTTTCCCTCTATTTTGGACTTGTTCTGTGTTTGAGGGTTCAGCATGAAGCCCATTTTCTGTTGGCTCTGAAGACTGGGAAACCACTGCAATACCTTCAATGAGCATATGACCTGTGTCACTGGATTCTTTTCTGTCATCTTTGACTGAAGGAATTGTCACCGCATGTTTGTCTTTTCTCCAAGCGGCCTCTCGTTCTTTTGCTCTTTGGATGATAGAGAGAGGTGACTGCTGGGCCAGTACAAACTGCAAAGCAGAGATGGTTCAATTAATCTCACAACTGATCTCTTTCTTAGTTGAAATATTCACATTTGTTTCCCTTCAGGAAAAAAAAAAAACTATATAATAGGCTTTTGTGTAATTAATAGGTTTTGCAGTGTGTGTGTGGATAATTGAAGACTGACGTGCAAATATGTAATCATTTAATTATAATAATTGGGTTCTGTTAAGTTATGCGTTTTATGAATTAACGATATCTGCATTCTTGGTTTTTAATTTGAACATTTTTAGATTTTAAATATTGTATATGCATCATGAAAACTGAACATTACCTGAGATACCGGTGCGGGCGGCTCACGTACTCTGTGAGTACGACGATGGTACAAGAACTTTGTCATGTTGGTGAAAGTTTTAGCACAAAATGGGCATTTGTGCAGTGGCTCAGATGTGTGGGATTTCCTAAATTGGGAAACGAGAAAGAAAAATTAGTTTTCATTACAGAGAACCCAAATCACAAGCAAGTTCTGATGACTGACTATACAGTTTGTATGTGTACCTGTGTATCATAAGAGTCATTTCTGTGGTGAAACCATGCCCACAGTCCACACACAGAAAACGTGCCTCACCAGAGTGTGTGCGCATGTGAGTCTGAAGGGACACCAACTTCTTAAAGACTTTATCACACTCTGGGCACTCGTGTGTGCCTTGTTCATGCACTCGAAGGTGTGCCACAAGACGATTGGCCGAGGTGAATGTTCTTTTGCACTCCTCACACCGAAGATTGCTGGGTGGCTGCGTCAAACCCAAACCAGCAGAGCGGGCAGTGTACGTACGCCTCCCAGCAATAACTTTGCTGCCCTCTTCAGATCCATCGCTTCTTCCTTCATCTTCCTTAGCCCCAGAAGTGTCTTCATACCCCACCATCACCCCAGTGTCCCCACTCTCTTTGTCCTGGCCTAAGAAGTGCTCCCCCTGGTGTTGAAGGAAATCCTCTGGCGTGCTAAACAGCAGATTACACTCAGAACACTCATAAGGATGGATAATTAAAATCTCCTCATTTTCCTTCTTTAACGTGTTCACCTGACCAGAGGAAGGGAGAAGGTTAAAAGTGGTCACATTGTCCAGCCGGATAGGATCAGCGGGTAAGAGAGGGGCAAGAAGTTTAGCTTTGCGGAGAGTAGATGAAGCAGAACCATCAGCGATCGCTTGGGCAGAGCAGAACTGTAGGCGGAGCATTGCAGAGGTGGAGCCAGGCAGGGAAGCGCTGGCTGGTACTAGCATAGTTCTGGGGGAGGCTGCAGTTTTAGATGGGTTTTCTTGCTCTCGAAGAGCCTGAGAAATAAAGGCAACGAAAGTAAGTTTGGAAATATGGGACCTGTAACATTCTCAAACAATGTGAAAATAGGCCAGGACATCGTTACACTGAAACTCCTGAATTAACAAGATAGGAAAAACCTGGGGTATATTCCAGAAAGCACAGCTAACTTACCATCAGCTAAACCCTAACCCAAATTTTGCTTACTCAAGGTATGAGTTTCTAAAAATCCAATCCATTACATTATAGATAATTCTGATTCACGTGCGAGTAAATAATATACAATTTAATAATTATATATAGGCTAATATAATACCATGTCATAGTGTTATATAATTTATACAGATAACTGTTATATATGCAAATGAAATATGATAATGAAACACATTAGAGCTACATATCCATATTACTAATATTAGCACCTTATAAACATATCATTATATGTTGATATCATATATTAACATACAGCTATATATATAGTAAGCTGTATTGTGTATTGTAAATATATAATATTTTGTGGCTATCTGTCACAGCCACTGAATCATGATCATGCATGCATTGATGGCACTGAAGTGAACTAACCCTGGAACATAACCTGCTCAAGAGACCAAGCTGCTCTGGTTATTATCTTAACCTGAAAGTTACATCCAATTTTGGAGCCGAAAGGTTTGCTTATCCTCAAAGATACCTGGGCATATCACATGCTGCTTTCTGGAATCACCCGATCCTAACACTATATCTTAACTAGATGCATTGACAACAACAGTTTTCAGCAGATTTTAGACCAATGAGTGGGCAGGACCACTCAGATACAGACATCAAAAATAGCTTTAATCACGATCATTGGATCATGGTGTAAAACAAACCCTCTTTAATAAATGGGTTTGTTGTTTGTATATATGTATGCAAACAGACCTGGGCTAATGTCAGGATCTGGCCTGCCTTCTGTTCATCCAGAACTAGATTTTGAACATTGAGCAACTGAAGCGGAGTGACTGAACCATCTGCCTGAAGAACATATTCCTGAAACAGAACACAAAATGAATTAGAAAAAGCTAAAAAGATCACATGATTAGTATTTTACTCTGCAGTAAGTTGTTGGTTGAGCACCTGAAGAACCTGACACAATCAGCAATGATAATACGTTTCCAGAGATGCAAATCAGCACAGAATTATTTCTGAAGGATCATGTGACACTGATAACTGCTGAAAATTCAGCTTTGTCAACAAAGGGAATATATATATTTTTTGTTATTTCACATGTTTTACTAAATTATTGTTTTTACCAGTAATATACCAAGCCATATTAAACCATTTAAAGCTTTTCAATGCATTTCATGGGAGTTTATTATTTTAGAATGAATGTATATATTGCTATAAACATAGTTTTACATAAATAGCATATAAATAATAGCATAAATGCATGTAACACAATTGAGCTGAACTAAAGTGTTCTTTATCTCACATCCACAGAACTGCATAGTCTTGGCTTTGTCATCAATTTTTAAAATGAACATTTTTACAATATACCAAGTCAGAAGGCTCATTAGCTAAAAGAGAATTTCTTTCTTACATGAACGAACATTGCCACTGCAGTATTCCTAAATTAACTGGAATGTAATCAAAACAAATTGAGAGCAAATCAGAATCAGCATGAACCTCGTTTATTAATTAGTAGCTTAGTAGGATGTTATAGTGTGTGTGTGTGTGTGTGCTCACTGTGTCATTGCTCAAGCTGCTGTGGGTGCTGCTTCTGTTGTGTGTCTGTCTGTGAGCCAACCACAGCTCAGGTGTGTCAAAGAGAGCCAGACATTCCAAACACTGATACTGGATTGGCACTTCTGCATTGACAGCATCCACCTCTGTGACCTCACACAGCTCTGAAAGTAAAGCATTCATGTGCTGATTACATGCATTTTCAAACTAAACATCCAGTACAGCACACACATTAAACACTGACTGTGCTCACCTTGGCCCGCCTCTCTCATGTGCAGCTCTTGATGCAGCAGCAGTTCATCTGGGTTCCTCAGGATGGCTCCACACTCCAGGCATTGATACTGACTCTCCCCAGTGTCACAGTCCTCAAGGCTCGGCAGGACCTCGACCTCGTCCCCCTCTGCTCCAGTGTGGATCTGTTGGTGCACCAGCACCTCCTCCAGCGTATTAAAGAGCTGTTGGCACTCACTGCACATGTACTGATGCTCCACATATTCCTGCTCGCTCATGGTGCTAAACCTGTTAAGATGCAAAGTCTCTCACTGTGCTGAAGAGCAGGTGCAGTGCTGGGGTTATGAGTGATAGTCACTGGGTATGCACAGTATGCATTCTTATGCTAAAAACAACCTGAAAAAATAAATAAATAAGATACAGATATGTCAGAAGACTCCCAGACAATATGTCTGGCCTTGCATTTTTATAATAGATTCCATAACCTGTCATTCAAAATCAGATTCCCACAGGCCACTAATTATATAAATATAAAAGTAATGTATATATTCATTAATACTGGGTACAAAATATGTCAAACATCTGTATGTGACATTTTTTTAAGATCTTCATTTTGAGATTATCCCTACATATATGTACAATTTTGCCTGATTTTCTGATCTTCTATTGTTTTTCGCCCTGATATGCTCTTTAACCCCTCAATCACAAGGGCCTCAACAAATGTCCGAGGGGCCCCAAAGAGTATTATTTAAATTTGGCTACATTCAAATAAGCCTAATTAATCCACTATACATCTACCTTGTATAAGTGTATTGTTATACGATTGTGCAAACAACAATATAAAAGAAACCTAACTTACTAAAAAGGCATGTAAACAAAAGTCTACTATGTTAAACTGACTTTTTCTTTTTAGATTATTATACATATATTGGACAGATGGGGCCTTGGAAGTTATAATATTAGGATTGTGTGTTTATGTGTATACACACAGGAATTTTTATATATATATATATATATATATATATTTATTTATTTTCTATGGCTTCAGAGCTGCATCCCTGCTTTATGTAAACATTATTTTCGTATATTTATGAAAACGTTTATTAAATCAGGTCACATTTCATATTTAAATATAATAACGCGCATAATGTGGATTTTAACATCAATCAAGCCGGGGCATAACATTTGGCATCTCGGTAATATGAAAAGTCCACAGTTCAATATTTTCGCTTCATCAATATAACGTTATCTAAATAAAACGAAACAAACGCAGTATAGATGCAGGTGTTAAACGCAACCAGAAAACCAAGCAAAACTTCTAGCACTCATCGTGGCGGAATCGGTAGTAACAGACAACAGCATTTAGCGGGTTTCAGACGAGTGGTTTACCTTGTGGCGAGCAGTTGGTGGCGCTCTTCAGATTTTGCCAGAGCTTATGGAGCGCACCGCTGTCTCCTGAGCGAGCCACCCCGCTGTACGGCGGTCGTCAGGCGGCGCTCTTCACTTTTCCCCGCAGGTCTAAGAGTGCTGAAGGGAGGCCTTCTTTCCCCAGCCGTTTCCGAGCCTCGCCTCGCGCGCTGCAGCTGGGCGAAACCTCGTGCAGCGCTCGTTGGCCTCGCGGATGCGGTCCGGTGTTCACAATGCGTTTCACGCCGCAACGAACCAGTATTATTCAGTACGACGCACTGTTTGCTAAATATTTTGACGTAAAGACGATCGTGGATGTGGAAATGTACCGTTTGTCTGGCCTCTGTTCCTTGCTCTGTGCACGCTGCCCCGCCCCATGGGGGTTCGCGTGTGGCTTGTGCAAGGCGCTGATTGGCTAGAAAGACTGTCTGTCAAACTCTATCTCTTATGATGGACAGTAATGATTGAAGCGTTTTTGGATGCTAGAGTATGTGAATGCAAGACTACATCTAAAAAGGTCCGGAACCAACATCAAATCATGTGTAATAAAACATATCAAAACACATGTGTTTATTGTTAAGTATTTATTATAAATTGTTCGTGAAATGTATATGATTAGTCCCTCAAACAATAGACACTGCTATTTTAAAAATTCAGACCTGAATTATTTAAAGGAAAAACAGTTTGACTTTGTAAATGGATAATTTGTCAACTTAAATGTTTTTGTAAAACGTGGGATTTTAATGGGCACCGTGTTACTTTACATCTGAAGTCAAAGGAATCATTTCGATGTTTATATATTGATTTATTTGTGTATTAACTGTATTATAGTATGCCATTAGGTTATGTAATGCATGGCTTTTCAAACATTCTGCTTTCTAAACCCTTGGTAATTAGGCTCATTTCGAGTATGGAATTCATTTGACAGCCATAATTTTTATTAGAAAAAGATTGATGCATTTTTATTTTTGAGTCCTTGGCATGAAAAAAAGACCGAGAGGCTGGCCATTCTTATGCTGCAGGATCTATGCACGTGAGAGCGTTGTTGAACTTCATTACCCAGAAAACAATGCGCAGAGAGCGTCGCTGTGCGTCAGCTCTAGTTGCCCAGCCACAGAGAAAGAAAGAGGAGGCGCACAGTTTGCTATTGATAGAATAGTTCGGCAATCTTAATATTTTTTTAACGATTATTATAGTTTAAATTGACATATCCACTACGCGCCTGGGCCAGTCTACAGGCACAGTTTACCCCCGCTCTGGCACACTTGCAACCCGAAATGAGCGGCAGCGGGCGGCCCAGGACTAGCTCGTTTGCTGAGCCTCCGGGGGTCCCGGGAGCCGCTGCAGCCGCCGCCGGATCAGCCGTCGCTGGCGGAAGCTCTTCAGGAAAGACGGGGGGCGCGCAGGCCTCAGGCGGGAGTTCGTCTGGTTTTGGAAACCTAAAGCTGGGCAGTGAGTATCATTCAATGACATCACACGACAATCCCAATAAATGTGATATCAGTAGACTAGTAAAAGCCCAAGTCCTGGACCGTTTAGCGTGCTGTTCATTAATTTGTCTGATTATTTTTCCATGGTCGCGTTAACCTACTTTAGGCGGCTAACTGGCTAAGCTAACGTGAGCTTGTTTTTGTAGACGGATCAAGGGCTTTGATTGCTCTACATTAGCTCGACAATCCTTCATAATAGCACTGGCTAAACGCATCTCTTATAATCGATACCAATGAATCACATTTTGACCACACTGAACCCTTCTTTAAAACATGATTCTTGGTTTATAAGATGTTTAGACGTCGCGTTATGGAAGATGTGCTCGTTTGGTAACAATGCTCAGTTAGCCTGCCGGCAACATCTAACAGACTGTATCTTCAATTTTGCGTTTGATTTGAATAATTTCATCGTGAGCGGCCCTGGGTGCATTTAGCCGCATCAGAAATGTCTTTATAAATAAACTTAATATTGCGTTCAACCTGACTACTGAGGGACCAAATTGGCGTTTGCCTGTTCATGTAGTTAAAGGAAAAATATCATAATGAATATTCATAACATTATTGTTATTGTTGTTGTTGTTATTTGTAACGTAACTTCAAACAACACGGCCTCCCTGTTCGCAATCTAACAGATCATCACAAAGATTGGAATATATACGCTGCGTCCTATGAAGGAAAAATGACCCAATGTAAATTTGTGGTTGGGCTACTCCTGTGAAAACTAGTGGTTTCCCTAGAGGCATAAACCTTTTCATTTGGCGCTCTATAAATGATTCCCAGTGACTGCAGTGCTGGCAGCAGCGTTTATCTACACTGGTGCTGACTGCTGGATTTCCATGGGAATGGTGATGGGTGTTATTACTAGGAATGAGGGGAGATGGAGTGGGTGGATGTACGACTGTAACCCACGAGAAACCTTGAACCAGTAGTTACAACACAACAACCAGTGCCTGTTTATGTCCTATTATTTTCAGCATGGTAACTATTTTTAATTGCTCTGCTGACATTTGCACTTACCATAAAAACATGACAGATTTTGTGTCATCATCATATAGTCTACATAAAGTGCAGTGTGTCTTTACATTTTTATTTGCATTATTTTTATATTCATATGCACACTTTTGCTGGAAGCAGTGATCAAATCATCATTCAGTCCATCACTGAAAGCCACTTAATGGCATAAACATGATCAATGAATGACAAAGTGACTGGCCATTAACTGAGCTGAATCCATCTCTTCCTTCTAGACAGTGTTTTAACAACAATCTCTGGCATTTCAGATTCACGTTCGCATAATTTAAGGTTCTATATGCTGAATTTTCTTTTTTCTTTCCTTTTTTTATTATTCATATTTATTCAGTCACATGGTTGACTGGTTGTGAATAAGTAATTTCTGCACATTTAGCAAATTATTCTATAATAATCTTTCCTTCAGTTAATGAGCTTGCCTTCCTGAATAAAAATATATCCATCTCAAATGTAAAGATTTTTGCACACTTTAAAAAAATTGTAACATCCAAAAATTTGCATAAAAAAAGAAATACATTTTATGTGGTGGAAATTTAAATAAGCCACTAATCCACAGTGTCTCCCATCTCACTCAAAGCAGTGTTATTCTGACTTAAAAAAAAAAAAAAAAGCTCAGTAGCAACAACGGTCTATGTCATGCATGACAGCAGCTGTCTGCTCTGCTTTGATCTGGTAAATAATAGTTTTGCAGTGTAATAAAACACAGTTTTTGTTTTGGTCAATCTGTCATTCCTCGTCTAAATCTAAACTGACAGCAACTGACGGAAAAGACCCTAGAGCTGCTTGTCTCCAGGCATTCCCATTATTCAGGTCTGCTCTTGGGCACAGGTGGAAATGTGGTCAGACTTTAGTAGACTCCACACGTGTTCAAACGGTCTTAAGGTTGTTTCTGCTATTCCTAGTGATAAGCTCTACCCGTTGTTCTGTTGTGTTTGAACACGCATCTAAACACGGGTGTTGGATTACTATTAACACCTGTCAGACAGAGTGGCAAGCAAGGCATAGTGTGCTGGATAAGGGGGCACAGATCAGTTCAAAAAGATCTAACTGCTGTAGATCTAATGCTGGTCTTGGACTGTTTGCTTTGACATAACCTTCACATTTTCATATTTTTTGAATATGAAGATCTGAGTAGGCTGGAGCAATTTTGAGGAATTTCACATTTTACTCCCTCTCATGTCCATCCAAACTTGATTGTCTTTCTGGAGTGCAAAAGGAGAAAGCATGCAAGGCAGCACAAAATAACCATAAATGTTGCATGTGACTTGTCTTTTTAAATCACCATACTCACCAGCTGATTAGAACTATTACTCATGTTTTTCTCAGCTGAAATTACATGGTAGATTCATAATTATTGCTGTGAGAGCATCATTTTTCTTGTGATTTTACCATGAAGAACATGTCCACCACCAATCCTGCAGCACATATTGACTACTTAGGATGTCAACACAACCCAACAACACAAATTACAATTTATTAAAAATGATGTGTGCTATCATATATATTCCAGTGGAAATTAAATTCATAATACCTTTTTGTTTTAAATGAACAAATCTAAATCTAATACCACAGAGAGGCTAAGTTTGACACTACTAAAGTATATAGGCAACAAAGTAAAGTAAGCCTCTTTTAGTTAGTGTCATGCACTGGTCCAGTGCTCTTGACAGAAGCTAGGGAAGAAATAAAAAATACAGAGTCAAATAATTACGAAGAAAGTGCCAATGTATAACGTTTATTTCACTTGCTGTTCACAGAATGGTGTGATTCTTCTTTTGTTATAGAAGCTAATATCTAGAGAGCAACCAAATGTATCAATGCCAATTAAAATGTAGCAAATTGCCTGATATTACAAAAGCAGTTTGGTAGGTTTTTTCTTTTCTATGTATTTTTCAGTCTCTTACTTAAAGGGCTAGTTCGCTCTAAAATAAAATTTGTCATTTTACTCTTGACCCTATAAAACATTTGTAAAGAGATCAAAAACAAATCTGTATGAATTGAGCAGTTTAATCCTAGTCATGAAGAGAAGAGACAAGATAGCTTTTTATAATGAACCGATTTAATTTAGGTTTTTATTCACATACATCTGCAAACAACATAGATCTACAAACATAAATAGCTCAACCATACTTGCCTTGACCTCATTGGTCCTTGCACCTCAGGCTTCCATCACCAAACATTACTGTTAACATTGTTAGCTGATTGATGTTTATATGTGAATAAAAGCCAAAAGCAGATCTGTTCATCATCTAAGGCGATAATATATCAGCAGACTTGGATTAAATTGCAAGAGGAATAGAAATCTCTTAGATTTGATTTAAAAAATATCTTTTGATGACGGTGTATCTTATGGGGTGAGTACCTGTTGACAGTGTTTAAATTTTAGGGCTGAACAAACCCTTTTAAACCTGAATTAAACAATGACTACTGAAGTAAATTGTCAGATGGTTTTCACTGTTTTTTTTTTTGTCAATTATTTTTGTAATTTCATCACATTGAGTACAGAAGTCATTTTTAATAGGTGACAGTATTCATATAGCATTCGTTCAGGTCATACATGGGAAAAACTGACTCTTGTCATTTAAATCTCTATTCTTTTGAGCAGTCACGTCACAGTCTTAGTAAAAGATTTTTGTTAAAAAAGAAAAAAGAAAAAAACACGTTGTTGTTGTTTTTTTTAGGGGATAGTGGGAAAGTGACAACGGTAGTAGCCACTCCAGGGCAGGGTCCGGACCGTCCACAGGAGGTCTCGTACACAGACATCAAGGTGATTGGCAATGGCTCATTTGGAGTGGTGTACCAGGCTCGACTTATCGACAGCCAGGAGATGGTGGCCATAAAAAAGGTGCTTCAGGATAAGAGGTTTAAGGTAAGACGAGTTAGAAAACCGGATTGTGCCCAAACTAATGTCAGTATCATAATTAAATACCTTAAAATGCATAAAACCATTTTCAATGTAAAATGTTTTTACTTGTAATGCTACAGGCCCTTTAAATGTTTGTCATGTTGCGATTTGAACAGTGATAAAGCTAAAAGAACAAAAAGGCTTAAGATCACATTGAAAACACCCACTTTTTAAGTTCATCCATGTGTTCATAAACTACAAACTTGCCTTATGACTCCAGTTGTTTTGTCTAGCTTTACTGCCTTGAGGAAATGTTGCTCTTAACATCTTTAGAAGACCTTAACCTCTTTTAAAGTGACTCAAAATTTATTTGAACATACAAAAAAAAATTGTATTAATGTTTTACCTGGGCTTGAAAATTTACTTTGATCTCTATTTGATCCACTTCGCAGTCTCTGTTTTTCTGCTTATATTATTACAATGTAATATTTATTATTATTCAGTTTTAAGACGGTATTAAAATATATAATTGGTGTAGTGTTAGTGTAATATATCGCTGTCATATGTATGTAGTACTTTTAATCTCCTCATTCTGTATTTATTATTGTATAATAATTTGTAGGCGCCAGAAATGGGTGAAATTAGTCACATGTGAGCCTGGAATGCTTAGCAATTATAACACGTTAATGAAACCCACCCCACAAACCTGTAAGGATTTAAATGCCAATATAGCTCATCTCAGCCCCGAAAAACGCATTAATACCAAATGTAAATGGAAGCACTCTTGAGTGTGAAAACACTGAATCATGAGTATTTGTAGCATCGCACAGACAGAATAAGGCACGGTTTTTCACCTTTAAGTGAGCATTGCTTTCAAACTGTATGTTTAATGAAATATATAATACATGCACACTAGGTTTAAATTGGCTGCACAGTCAGAGAAACACTTCCACAGATGAATGCGTTAAATATGATAGATGTCTGATTTTCATGCCGTGACTTTAGTGTCCTTCACACATCGTTTCTTTCTCTACAGAACCGTGAGCTACAGATAATGAGGAAGTTGGACCACTGTAATATTGTCAGGCTACGCTACTTCTTCTACTCCAGTGGAGAAAAGGTTATTGTTCTTTCCAACCTTTTGAGTTTTTATATTCCCAGTGATACTAATTTGTCATGGTGAATAATATGTATTTGAATAATGTTATCTCTGTTGAACAATCTTCGCCTTTCTCTCCTCAGAAAGATGAAGTGTATCTAAATCTGGTGCTTGATTTTGTACCAGAAACCGTGTACAGGGTGGCACGCCACTTCAACAAGTCTAAGACCACCATCCCCATTATCTATGTCAAAGTAAGTCTCTGTGTAGTCATGACTGCTGCTACTGTGCCCATTCATATGTACATGTACAATAAACAGTAACATCTCTTTTTTTCGTTCCTCCCCCGCAATCTGTTGTTCTTTCTCAGGTGTATATGTATCAGTTATTTCGCAGTCTGGCATATATTCATTCCCAAGGCGTCTGCCATAGAGATATAAAGCCACAGAATCTCCTGGTGGACCCAGACACAGCTGTACTTAAACTGTGTGACTTTGGCAGGTGTGTGTTCTGATGCTTCTCTGTTTGGCATGCATTATGTATTTGAAACGCACTCATGTACAGTTGAGGTCAGAAGGTGACATACATCTTCTGACCACATTCAAATGTTTACGTATGATTGATTCTTAATGCCGTGTTGTTACGTGAATGATCTTAAGCTGTTTTTTTTTGTTTAGTGATAGTCCCTTTTGTCCTGAACAGTTAAAATGCCTGCTGTTCTTCAGAAAAAATCCTTTAGGTCCCACAAAATCTTTGATTTTTCAGCATTTTTGTGCGTTTGAAGCCTTTTCAACAACGACTGTATGATTTTTAGATCCATCTTTTCAAATTAAGGACAACCGAAGGACTCATATGTAACTATTACTTGAAGTTCAAATGCTCAGTGATGCTCCAGAAGGAAAACTAATGAGTGTAAACTTTTAAACATTGTAATTTTTCTTATTTTGCCAAAATTAATATTTTTTAAAATTTTAAATCAGTACATCCCTTTTAGAAGCTACAGAAAATATGTTTCCCAGAAGTCAAAGTAAGTTAAGTTTGTCCTGTTTTTCAAATTCAAAAGGTTTTCACCCTCTGGATCTTAATTCATGTTTTTGCATCACTGAGCGTTTGAACCTTCTGTAATAGTTACATATGACTCCCTCAGTTGTCCTCAGTGAAAAAATGGGTCTCAAAATCATAGTCATTTTTGTAAAGGGTTTAAGCACACAAAAATGCTAAATAAAATTTTTTAAAAAAGCAAAGAATTTGAGTCCTGAAGGACCTTTCTGAAGAACTAGAGGCAGATTTAACGGTTCACAACAAAGAAGGGACTTTTTGAAACAAAACAAAACAAAAAAAAAAACCACTAGATCTTTCAGGTAACAGCACAGTATAAAGAATCAAAGGGATGTAAACTTCTGAATGGGTCATTTTTATAAATTTAAAATATTTTCTTGTGTATAGGTCAGTACTGGATAAAAAAAAAAATAACATGCATTTTGTGTCCATCTTAATTTTGGTAAAATAAAGAATACCTTTTATTTATATAAAGCTTTTAAATTTACAGATTGTAGCAAAGCACTGAACGTTATCAAATAGGAGAACAGAATGATGGTAATGTATAATGACGAGATTAAACTATTTATTTATTTAATGCAGAGACGGTCTCTGTAATCAAAATGATAATCACTAGAAATTAGTTGCCCCCAACTAAGTAAGCCAGAGGCGACAGGGGAGCTGCAAAATTGTAACTTTTGACCACAACTCTATACAATGATAATTTATGTGAATATGTAAACATGTTCTTACCCCTCAATAACACAATGTAATGTTAGTTCTAAGGTGGCAACTCTAAAACAAATGAGGTTTTGTTCTGATTTTAGTTTTGAGATGATGTCAGACTAGTTCATTCTTCGATTATGCTATGCTAAGGATATTGGGGCATTAAAGGGATAGTTCACCCAAAAATGAAAATTTGATGTTTATTTGCTTACCCCCAGGGCATCCGTGATGTAGGTGACTTTGTTTTCTCAGCAGAACACAAACAAAGATTTTTAACTTTAACCGTGGCAGTCTGGTAGTCATTTAATGGAAGTGGATGGACACCAAGCCTTTCAAAGTAAAAAAACATGCACAGACAATTCCAAATTACACCCTGTGGCTCGTGATGATACATTAATGTCTTAAGACACACGAAACGATCGGTTTTTGTGAGAAACTGAATGGTATTTATATCATTTTTTACTTCTGATAGACAACCATGTCCAAACCATCTTTGGCGTAGGATACATAAACACGTCGTATACACGCAACAGATCACTTCCGGCGTTTGCCCGCTTTGGCGTAGGATACGTATACACGTCGTATACAGATCACTTCCTGCGTTCGCATGCTTTGGCGTAGGATACGCAAACGCCGGAAGTGATCTGTTGATATAATGATATAAATACCGTTCAGTTTCTCACAAAAAACGATCGTTTCGTGTCTTAAGACATTAATGTATCGTCACGAGCCACAGGGTGTAATTTGGAATTGTCTGTGCATGTTTTTTTACTTTGAAAGGCTTGGTGTCCATCCACTTCCATTAAATGACTACCAGACTGCCACGGTTAAAGTTAAAAATCTTCGTTTGTGTTCTGCTGACGAAACAAAGTCACCTACATCATGGATGCCCTGGGGGTAGGCAAATAAACATCAAATTTTCATTTTTGGGTGAACTATATTATTCAGTAAATATCAGTGCTGTCATTTTTAAGCATCCTTGCAGAATAAGACATTATATATCAACATGTTGTATTGAAGCTGTAATTAAATTTCACAGAAAGACTTTCTTTATCTCATGTTTTATAAGGACTCGCTTACAGCACTTTGTTTCTATTGGGTTTGTTCTGCTGTGATGTAAACGTACAGTATTTTGTATGTTTTCCCTCTTTAGCCAGGGCGCAGCTGGGTGTATGACTGCATGCGCTATGACTGTTCGGACACTCTGTCAGGACCTGTGCTCGTCTCCCACCCTTACAGCTGTCCCCCCTTTAACGAAACTGAGTGCATGAAGGTGAATTCTCACTTCTTGTTAAATATAAATCTAAATAACGCATCAAGGATACATCAAATACATCACGCAAACAACGTGTACCTGACACTATGAGATTTACTATATAACAATACATAATGCATTTATGAGACATTGCTGGTTTTGATTTAGTGATTAAACAGTGGTTACTATACTAATGACAAAAGATGATTGTAAAACAATAAGTACTGTAAACATTTAGCGAGAAAGGTCCCTTCTATTTGAACCCTGCTACATTTCTCAGAATGTTCATCTTGTCTTAGATTGGGGGCACTGTTGTGAGTTACATGGATGGGTGCTGCAAGACATGTGAGTACAGAGGTTACACTCCTTTGTTCATTTCTTCTCTTGTTATAACAAGAAACATGGGTAATGTTATCATTTAAAAGCTCCATCTATTTCTTTCAAAAGTGTTTTTCCACTCATTATGTTTGAATGAAAACAGCAAACAAGACACAGGACTTTAGTTCTGTAAGGTAAAGAGCAAAATTCATAGACCTACTGTAAACATAAAAACAATCAATTCCGGGAACAATCGAGAATTGTTTGAAATCATTGTTTAAAAGCACTGATATGCACACAACAGCAAAAAGTTGAATTTCTTGCATCAGGCTGATGTTCTGTAACAATCTCTCCAGGCGCTGCGAACTCCCTGTTCCCCTTCTCTGTTAGCCCTTTGAAACCCACAGTTAGCACAAACTGTGAACAAGGTACCTGATACTAACGTCAGACCTCGAGCCTCGCCATCACCATTGTTGATTTCCAACAATGTACTCCCCCTATTCAAACAATACAGGACTCTCAACAGAATTGAAGATAACTGCTCGTTGAAGCCATTTATACCTCTAGTCACTTTTCTCCCAGATGTTTCTTGGAAGCAGCTAAATCTTTCCCCATTTTGCTCTGTCGGGCAGTGCATTGTTGATTGCCAACAATGTACTGTTGGTAGTGGCCACTTAGAGAGTTTCTGTAGCTCTGCATGATTCAGAGTGCTTAGGCTGTAGCTTCTGATCACATAGTATGTGTAGTTTGTGGTAATGGGGTGTTTGGTAATGTTTTGGGTGATATGGCAACATTACTAATACAAGCATTTTCCAAATCTGTTTCAATGTTGTTGCCTTTTCTGCCACATTACCCAAACCATTACAGCTTCTGCTCTCTACTGATTTGTATGTTTTATTGGAAAATCAAGTTGTGGGGCTCATCTGGGTCTTTTTTGTATATGAGGTGGTGAAATAAATGACACTGATCTTGAATAAGTAAATTCATATGTATATATATTTTCAGTAGATGAATAGTTTTATAGTCATTACTTTTTCAGCTAAGTGGGGAAAGAATAGTATTATTTTTTTCTTTCAGTTATTTATCACTAGAAAAAGTTAGTAAAATCTTATAAAACATTTAATCTTAGGGGAGGACGAAAAGGTGAACATATTAGTATAAAATATATTTTTAAACATACCGTTCAAACATTGAATTTTTATTGAATTGGAAAATTCTAAAGTAAGCTACGGTGTTAAACCAGTTTAAATAGCCCATCAGGATTCATCTTAATGCACATGAAGGGCATTCAGACAGATTAGACTTTTTTTAGCAAACCTTTCATGATCTAATACGTTCAAGCATGTGCTGAAATCAAACATTACTTTATAACTTGAGGCAAAGCCATCCAGTGAAGTCACTTAAAGTGGTATCCCAGCAGAGTTCTTGAGCAATGCACTGTTGTCAATAACTTTTCCACGCCCAAATTGACGGTAAGCTGTTTCGACGTTTAAACATCAGCTTAGCGACAGGAGGTCAAGCAATTAATAAGCAATTAAAGGGGTCATGAACTGGCTTTTTATTATTTTGTACTGATCTCTGAGGTCCCCTTATAATGTTAACAAGGTTTTTACACCGAAAACCTCATAAAACTCATCAAACTTGCCTCAACAAACCTGCCTGAAAGGTTCAAGTGTACTTAGTAAGAGCTTGATTAGCTACTTCAGGTGTGTTCGATTAGGAGCGGAGCTTAACTCCGCATGACACCGGCCCTCCAGGACTAAATTTGGTGACCCCTGTTATATAAGCAAAAGGCTATTTTCTGTAGGCGTGGCGGAAGTAAACGCCCACTGCTCTGATTGGCTAAGACTTGTGTGTTACAGCCTACATTCCTCATAGATGGTTGCTGCTGTCATTTAAGTTAAAAATGCATAAGTTCTCATATCAAATGATCTGTAATAATAAACAAGTTAATAGTGATTATAATAAAAACAGTTACTCACTTACTGTCTTAAACATTACTGTCAGATGCAAAATAGTCAGCACAGAATCGTCCTTTAGTTTTTTCCAAAAATTCAGTGTCAAATTGGGTATAGTAAACAGAGGCCCAAATTCTTACTGGTACAGTCTGAAACTTCATTAAAAATAAATTTGCTAACGTTGGGATCAGAAGGTAGCAATGCAAAGACATTTTTCCACAGCCTGGTCTGTATTAGAAGTGATCTTTATCATTTAGTTACTGCATATAACTGCGTTCGCTTCTCTTGTTTTACACTACGGCCCGGTTTCATAGACAGGACTTAGCCTAAGCCAGGATTAGACCATAGGTCAATTAGGACATTTCAGTAATTTTTATAAACATGCCTTAGAAAAAAGCCTTACTGCTGTGAGTCTTAAGACAAAACAAAGGCACTGACACGTTTTAAAATCAGTCAGTACAAGTTTCTGTCAGTTGAATAGCTCAGATTTACATATTAGTCAAGGGCTAGACTTAAAGGAATAGTTCACCCAAAAATGAAAATTCTATCATCAATCCAATTCTGTATGAATTTCTTTGTTCTGCTGAACACAAAGGAAGATATTTTGAAGAAAGTTTGTAACCAAAGTCTGTTTTGGGTCATCATTGACTTCCATAATAGAAAAAAAAAAGTCAATGGTGACCCAAAACAGCCTGGTTACAAACTTTCTTTAGAATATCTTCCTTTGTGATCATCAGCATAACAAAAAAATGTATGATTTTGAACTACTTGAGGGTGAGTAAATGATAACAGAACTGTCATTTTTGGGTGAACTATTCCTTTAAGCCTTGTCTGTGTAACCAGGGGTACAAGCGCAAATCAGTGGGCAAGGCTAAACAGGCAGCGCTGTAGAAGTAGGTGTTGATCTTCTTATGCAGAAACTGTGTTTATCCACGCTATTACATCATAGTGTGGCATATTCCAGAATCTCCAGTTTTCCAGTTTTGGCAGATTGCCTTCAGAATAAGCTGAAACTGTTCAGTTCTGATACTTACAGGAAGTTGTTTTAGTACAATGACCAATATCAGGGGAACTTTGTTTTCTCAGTTCATGACTCCTTTAAGTCTACATCAGAAGATGCTTAATCCTCAAAGTGAGAGCAGAAGATGTTCTTTAAATGAATTAGAACCATCATACAAGATGAAAAAGATAATCCACTGAATTTTCATACTGTAGGTAAAGAGGACGGAAAGTCATGTCAGAAAGTGACAGTAAGGATGACAATTAGAAAGAATGACTGCCGTAGTAACAGACCGGTGAGTTCATTTCAGAATATTCCCATTATAATCAGGCTCTAATTTGGCTGGAAACTGGCTTACAGGTTATGTTCATGTTCACAGGTCAACATAGTGTCATGTGATGGAAAATGTCCATCTGCAAGTATTTACAACTACAACATCAACACGTATGCACGCTTCTGTAAGTGCTGCAGAGAGATGGGGCTGCAGCGGCGTTCAGTCCAGCTCTACTGCAGCGGAAACTCCACGTGGGTTAGTTACACCATACAGGAGCCTACAGACTGTTCCTGTCAGTGGTCATAAACCTTAAACCGCAATAACAGAAAGTGTTACTTATCATTCAACTTGAACCATAATATCTGCTGTTTAAATATAGTGTCTGTCCAAGTTTCCTTTTTTTAATTGAGCAGAATATACAGTTTGTGCTACCAAAATTGTTAAATATTTCAGAAAATCTTCTAAACTGGGTGGCTGCATAAAGTGTGAGTAATGAGGAAGCTCATGAATCCAACAGCAACAGTAATAATACTAACTGTGTGCTCCTGATCTGTATATATAGAACTGTACCACCAGAGCACACTCAAATAAAGATTTACTCATTGTATTTAGATGCAGATAATGTTACTTCTTAATGATCTGAATATTACGTGATTTGATAACGTGTTATATAACAATCACGTGTTTACTGAATAATTGATCTTTTGCTGTATTTTGAGCACTTTATTTATTTATTACCATATAAGAACAATTGCTTCACTCAAAATACAAGATTTTATACACATGCAGTAACTATGAATTATGCATAGCTTTTATTGATGAAGCACTTCAGTCGATGCAAAATAATTTATCTTCGTGATCTGGTTGAAGTTGTTGCAAAGTCAACATAAATTTGCATAAATTAATTACAGCTTTAGCTTTTTTGCGTGAGATACTAGATGTAAAACTGAATATGTGAAGTTTCTGTTTTTTTATCTGTGTCCACAGTATTGCAATGTTGCATCAATAAAATGCAAATGGATGGTCATAATGAATACCTCTGTATAGACTGAAATATATTTTATAGAATTACATATTTTATTGTGGAGCCCTCTTTAGGTTCTTGGTTTAACATTTTACCTGCTGACGAATTGCAAAATACATAATATGCTTAGTTTTTAATTGTGTACTATACTGTATGTATATTTCCATTTTCAATAAAAATCTTTACAAAATGTTATTTGTTTTGTAGAATTTTTCATAACTGCAGTTTCAATGGTTTCTGGTTGTGTTAGCACCTGCTGGTGCACTTTTTCCCAACTAGTATTTCTTTTTATTTATTTATTTTTTGAGGATTTTTAAAGACTTTTTTCCTGTCTACTTCCCTTCATATGTTGCTATCAGCCCATAAACCATTGTCATGACATTGTTTTCAAGCTTCAGTGTCATATACCTCATTGGCTTAAAAAACTAGAACTGAGATTTTGAAATATTTAACCATGCATTAAGACCTGTAGAGATAAGAAGCATCCTTTTTGGAGTGAACCACGTATCCAAATTGTGATTGGCTAATTACCCATCAATCTCCAGCAATTTGAATACATACAGACAGGGCACCCAAAGCATGGAGCCCACTGCGAACATATGTTTGTGTTTCAGCACCAGAGCTTCTCAGCATAATCAGGAAACATGCTCAGTTCTAGTTTATCAGTCTTGAAGAATAATTTTATTGAACTGCCAGATGCAACAGATAAAGCTGGCGAGCCAAACATTATTTACAAAAAACGGAAGGTGAGAACCTAAAGACAGAGCAAGGGGGAAGTTCCTACTGCAACTACTGCTAAGACTGGACACTGTTAATGTCACGCAGGGTGTGGAAGATCGCCTTTGACAGCCTCTGGTAAACTGCAAACTTTTGGTGGGATCAGAGATGCCTGGTGAATGAAGGCAGAGCTCGGAGACACAGGCAGCAGGCATGTCTTGACCACGACTGTAGTTTTCTCCATGAACGCTTACTTTCTGCGGCGAGCAGCAGCACCCTTCTTGGAGCTGAGCAGCAAAGAAAGAACAAGTTAGTGGTGCTGACGGTAAGAGACATGCTAGTAAAAAGATGGAGAAAAAAAACACCTTCCAGGACAGGGATCTATTTATTTTTTTAATTGTCAAAGTGCAAATGCAAGTACTTATTATGGGATTTGATGTGCACATCAAACAGTGATGTTTCCCAGTTTTCTCAGTCCAGTCCTGGAAGATGTTCTTTTTACTTACTGTTTCCACACAAAGTCATGTCTGTCATGCACGTGGAACTGAAATTGCGTTCACTTCACTCCATGCAGGACTTACCGCTCTTTCTCTGAGCTCTGTCAGTTTGTTAAACAGGCCTGTCTTAGTCTTAAGTGTTTATCACCGCAGCAGCTAATACACATCACATTTACACCACTCATTACCTCATCTATACCAAACACATTCATCACAGTTAAGATAAGACAGACCTGGAAGTGCTTTATAGTCCCCCCAGGCTATGCTACGTATTGCATGTTGAGCGATGTAAGAATGAGCTTTATTTTTCATTGTCTGGAAATCACTTCAGAAATCAAGTATGTTTACATGCACAGTTATAATCCAGCTACAGTCTTCATCTGTCTGTCCAAGTATGTGACCCTGGACCACAAAACCTTAAAGTCTTAAATCGCACAGGTATATTGGTAGCAATAGCCAACAATGCATTGTATTGGCTAAAATTATTGATTTTTCTTTTATGGCAAAAATCATTAGTATATTCCATGAAGATATTTTTTAAATTCTTACCGTAAAAATATTCAAACTTTTTTTTTTTTTAATTAACTTTGTTTGGACAGCTTTTAAGGCATTTATCTAAATATTATTATTACTTTTTATTATGAGGAAAATCATTACAAGTGGGGAAACTCAATACATGAGTTGCAGAGTTATTACTGACTTGTAATGAAGATTATTCACATAAACATAATCCATATAGAGACATTAGTGTTTGAAAACAAAGTATGTAGCAAATGGTGCAAGGTCAATTGCTTAAAGGTTTCCTTAATGTAACAAAACTATTTAGTTGTCATTCAGTAGATAAATAAGTGCTGCATAATAGGCCTAAAATTCTTGTTTGAGTGACATGCTGTAATAATTCTCCATTTGAAGGTATGAGTTTGAAAGCAGACTGACGTGATTTCAGTCAGACTAATGTTTTTACGTGACATTTAAAACTGATTGCTTTAGTCATACTGAAATCAAACTCTAGTGCATGTAAACATACTCAGTGGAGCTCATATGAGGAAACTGCAATGTCTGACTATGGTGGACAAAACTCATACAACTCTGCAGAAACTCACTCTCAAAGGCTTCACGCTTCAGTACGTCTGTCACAATGCTACAAAAATGTCCCAAATACTTACCATCTCTACAACAGCTTCATGACTACAGCCCTATATCAGGTTTTAGGACATGTTTTGTAAAGTCGTGCTGCCAATGACAGTTAACAAACTTTTTATCCAACATGACTGGCAGCTTGTGTGTGACAGTGTCTTTGAGAGTTTTCATGGGATGTGAAATGATTAGATAATAATATTAGAGTAAAGTTAGATGTAATATTAGAGTAAAGGCAGAAGGGCAGTAGTCAGTCCATCCGTGCGCTGTGTGTGGTGACGAGGAGCTACTCACTGCTTCTGCAATTCATCAATGCGGTTTCTGAGAGAGATGACCTGAAAACAACACATGAGTTTTTTTAAACCTGCCAGATCGTACCTCAACCACAGGGTCCTGGATTGTGACAGCTGTCCTCTACCATCGAGTGCTCACAAACACACACAAATCATTCTGGCTTGATGCTCAGGACGAGCTGGTATGGGCATGTCACAGGCTTGAGCGTTTTGTGCTGTTATGCAGAATCCCTCAGCAACGGTATTGAGCTTAAACAATCACACACACTTACCTGCAGGAGAAACATCTCGGAATATGAAAACTCAGATGCTGACTAACTCTACAGATAGATTGTTGGAATAGTGGTTTGGTTTGAAGATCAACTTCTTGTGAAGTCTCTCCCAGTACGTTTGACCTTTCACCTGTGGTCTGAATCGACCTGTTTCCCAGAAGCCATGGAGACCAGAGAGTCTCATGCATGCAGACCATGCCGTCATGTCCCTGTTGCTGAACAAAGCCTTAACTTCCTACAGTCCCAGTTACTCACTATTTACTGAGCTCCTCCACTCTCTTACGCTGGGTAGTAACCTGCAGAACACCAGAACACAGCTGAGACCTGAGCTACCACACATACACACGCTCTAGATAACACTCAGACCTGCTCTCGTATCATAGATGTCAAACTGTCATAGTGATTTAATTATGTGAATGACAGAAATGCACTAGCCTATTGCTTTTATAAAGTTCGATAAATGAATAGTTCATTACATTTTTGATACACTTTTGTCTGTTACTTAAGAAGTGGTCACAATTACCATTTTATGAAATATAGTCTACAATAGATTTCTCCCCCTCGCAGTTCAGGTTGGTTGCTCAAATATCGCAGTTCGACAGAAAGCAACTTGAATTAACTGTGAATTTTGTTGGAGTTTTGCTTTATAGGTCTCACTACTGATAATGCTGATAATGTTTTCACCAGCCATGTGACCCCATCTTTAAAGCTGTTTTGTTCCGCCAGAAAAAACAAAGCCAAATCAGGATAAACTTTACTCTTGGTTTTCAGTCCAAGGTTCTTTAAAGAACCTTTCTTACCTTTATTTAATCTGAAGAACATTCTTTCAACACAAACCACCTTTTGTGAAGCAAAAAGGTTCTTCAGATGTTAAAGGTTCTTCATAAAACCATTTAGACAAAAAGGCACCGTGAAGCACCTTTTTTTTAAAGAGAGTATTGTGTCTCCAAGCAACATACAATAGTGCTGTTTAGTTCCTGCATGAATCAGCTTTCTTGAATGAATCAGATGAATCAATTATTTCATGATTTTCTCATAAAGACTTGTCACCACCAACAGCTGTATCGATGTAACCTGCAGAGAGAGTCACTGAAAAATCCCCACCACTTATATGCACAAACAATAAAATTTGTATAAATAATTATCAATGCGTTGACTTTCTGTTTGAGCGGCTAAAAGCAGCTACAGTAGGTTGACCGATATTATAGTTGTACATAAACTCTGTTTGAACAAAATGCTTGTTCACTGCACAAATACTATAGTTAGTTGAATCATTTCCTCTTAGTTATGCTCTTCCAAACCTGTTTGACTGGTAGAATGTGCATCTCCGACAACACTGAATTCAATGAAAATGGTGATTGAGATGCTTATTCAGTTTTTTTCACTTTTGGGTCAACATCTCTTTAGGCTATAACTTATCCAGGTGACAAAGTACTGCATCTTCCCGAGTAAAACAAAGTAGTCCATGATGAAACATAAAGTAAACTAATTTTGTGTTGTGTAAATGCTCATTGGACAGATCCCTCACCTCATACTTCTGCCTCTTGAGTTTCTCAATGTGCTCAAACTTCTCAGCCTCCAGGGAGTACAACCAGTCCCACAGCTCTTTAGCTTTCTCCCTGTCAACACACATATATGCACCAAATCGCATTTAGATTACACACACACAAACTCTGTTTCATCAGAACCAGTTGTCTTTCCCATAGAGCTGTGTTCATGCTGACCTCAGTTTGTCCTCATTCAGATGGTCGATGTTCAGAGGCTTGCGTCTGTCTGCCAGAATCTTCTTCTTCTTCTCTCTTTCAGTCTGCTTCTTACCTCCCCTCTTTGAATCAGCCTGTTTTTAACAATAAGAAAACAAAACACTTAGGCCTATTTACTTTTCACAGTCATATACGGTACTGTCCACAGAGTAACGATTGCCAGATTCAGAATTGGGGTTGATAGAAAAACCTTCTGCAGGTAGCTGCTGTACTGGGAGCCCATGCTAGACAGGGCAGACTTCTTCTTGGCGTCGTCATCTGCCTTCTTCTTATCATCGGCCTCCTGCTTCCTCAGCCTCTCTTCCTCACGTCTTGCCTGGCGCTCCTTGTCCTTCTCAGCACGGATCCTCTGCTGCTCTGCCCTCTCAGCCCTACGTTTCTCCTGCACACGCACACATTAGATGTGTCCATTATAATATTCTGAAACACTGCCCTCTGGAATATTCAATTCTGATTGGTCAGTAGCATCCTGATATTATGTCAGCTGTCAAATATTACATATTATTTACCTTTGTTCATGGCAGTCTTGTGTCATTCTGCTTTGAGTTTTTTTAATAATAATAATAACATTAATATTACAGTAATTATACTGAGATATTGTTGCATTGATCATCTTGTTTATGTCTTTTTTTTTTCTTTAGAGGAAGCTTTAAGATAAGATAGCGGTAAGATAATTTTCAATCCAAATTTTTAATGCCAATGTACTTTATTTATTTAATTATGGAGTACCTATCTATTTAGTGGGATAATGTAGAGATGGGTGACACTCACGATTCTCTCTTTCAGAGCAATAAGCTCCTCCTCTTCCTTCTTTCTGCACTCAAAGTGGGCATCAATCAGGGCCTGCAGCTCAATGAGGTCTTTGTTTTGACGCTTCTTTTGGATGTCCTGTTTACAAACATTTCAATATAAATGTAAATGTATTCTTATAATGTTTAATCCATAATGTATCCAATGAAGTACTTGCTTACATCAAAGTCCACCTTATCCCCTTCAGGGATCTTTGGTGCACTTGGTCTGAAGGGAATGAGAGAAAAATGTGTTTTAGTGGGATTCTGGGTATCTCGGTCTTCCCCAGCTACTCAGTAAAGCTCAGAGGATGCTGTATTGCATCGCAGCTTTGAAATAGGCTGCTCAGCTATAAAAAGCGTTTAGTGGACAATTCTACTTACTTGAACTTGGGCTTCTCCTCTGTTATGAGAAAATAAAAAAGGGAGAGGGATATGTAACATGGTTAGAGAGTTTAAAATGAGCTCTGTCAACAATCAATGGGAATTCTGTTAGCCATATCCATGAACATCTTAGTAACAACTCAGTGCTGATATATTTACCTGAGCTTTAAGAACTTCTGAAAGTATGCTTACAAAGTACATTACAGATATTAATTTCAATCGTTTCAGTAATGTTAATAAACTGGGTTAGTCCGAAAGTTGTGAAACAAATAGGTACTCAAAACAAATATAGAAGAATCATTGCATAAGAATCAAATCGTAAGGTGCTTATAAGTACATGAGTATAAACAGACAGAACTCCTGGCAAGTGGACCATTCTCATACTTCCAAGAATGAACATAACAACAAAGCCTTGTGGAAAAGATTCATCTTTTTATCCTTCATTCATTTTCCCATCTCTTTTGACTAACAGCATCTAATTCTAAGCTTGTTATATATCTGACTAGACTCTGCAGGTGACCTAGATGATATGTTTGAGCCATTGCAATATTTCGTAACCAATAGCACAAGCAAAAAGCCACATCCAGACCAGATATTTTCCAGATGGAAATAAAAGCTACCATCTTGTCCTCCTCCTTCCACTGGTGTGGCACATTCATGCAAAAAGAAGCAAAGCACAGAGCAATGTCAGCATTTCATATTCTTTCACCCTTGTTATTGACTTAAGGTAAGTTTCGACTGACACCTCAGGTCAGTTTACTGTGTCTCCCCATTCAGAAGCTTATGTTGTAAAGTTTTGGACCTGATTTCACTGTGTTCCTTGCAGGCATTAACCCCTCCCCCATGCCTTCTTTCTAATCAGAAATCACAAATACAAGAAGATGACAAACATACCTTCCTCTTCATAGGCCTCTGCATGCATGAAGCGTTGAAAGCAAGAGTAAAATAGAGAACATTAATATTGCTTTGTGTGCTTTTTGCTGCCCTAAGCAGGGCTGCGTGATAAGATGCAGTTCAGCTGAGCGGACACTCAAATTGAGGTGCCGACTTATATCAGATTACATTGACAGAAATAAAAATCACAATAAAGAAACATTCAGATAAATGAATTAGATAATCACTTTTAACGGGACACCTCAATATGAGCAAATCATTAAAAGAACATAAGCTAAACAACAACATATTGATGACCAACCTTGCATATATATTATCATAAAACATTGACTGGTATTTCAAAGAGGACAAAAGCACCTTAACACTGGATGGTGTCTTGTTTGACACTTTCAGCATTTTGCTTTTAGAAGTTATAACTAAACATTTAATTTGAATATTTAATGCTTCAGTAAAGCTCAGCGTGCCAAAGAGAGCCTTTCCAGTGTTAAGACAGTGAAATTAGATAGAATAAGTTATGGTAGCCCTTTTTGTCTCTTTGAAAATTATTTGGAATATACTGACCAATTTATAATCATTCCATGAATATTATGAAACAGCATAGCAACTGAAACAGCTGCATTTGTTGCAGAATTCTAATAACGCATGCAATAGAATAGGGCCTTCTTCAAGATGCATCCTAGAGTAGCATTTTGCTGGCGGCAACTCAGAAACAGTTCTCAATGTTGAAAAGTGATCTGATAAGCATCATTGCTACACTGTAATTGGCAAGAGCAGGAGCTGCAGTGGGATTTATTATCAGCTCAGGCCTCTAGTGTTGGGGAAGCTACTCCAGATATACAAAAGGAAGTACACTGAAGCATTTTAAGGGGGCAGGGTATTTTAAATGTTTTGGTTTCACATATATAAATGAAATCTGTTGATCTGATTCTTTTTGGCAATAAAAGCTTAAAACTATGACACTAAACAATAAAGATCTTAATTAGTGCAATATTTAATTCAGCTACAAAATAGTTACAGTGTTTTGATGGCTAAGCTACTGTTTGTTTCCCAACACCGCAGGCCTCCTGCATTCACCGTAAAGAAAGCTGCATTTTAGGTGTGATGAGCACTATGTCTGTCAGAGTTTGATCGCTCCAGCTCACTCCCCGTTGGGCTGCAAGTGAATTAGAATCGGAAAATATTCCTCGTTCACGAAGGACGGAATTTGTCCAATTCTGAAAAATAATTCAAATGCACCACAAGGGACTGAAATGGCATGGATCGAAGCTCTGTCACCATTCGGTAGAACCACACCAGTCTCATGGTGGGCCTGAGCGAAGAGGAGGTACCGCCAGTAGGGGTTAACGTTTTGTTGGGTTGTGGGGAAGGGTACTACTGGGGAACTACATTAATGTGGCTGATTTTTAAGTAGCAGATGAGGTGCGCTGCCTGTTTTTAGTTGTTTTGGGGAAATGGGAAGGATGAATGAATATTCATGCCACATACCTTCCTCATGCACCTCTGGTTCTGGCTCTGGTTCTGGTTCTGGCTCTGGTTCTGGCTGTTTTTCTGGCTCTGGCTCTGGCTCTGGTTCTGGCTCTGGTTCTTGCTCAGGCTCAGGCTCCGGTTCAGGAGCTGCCTCTGGGGCTACCTCTACCTCTACTACCTCTTCAGCTAATAATACATGCAGCAAGCAACCAGGGGAAGGAAGGTTATCAACAGTTAATGCGTTGCAGAGGAGGGAGCATTCAGAAATGGGCGATTATGTATTGGTTAAAGTGAGAAAGAGAGAGAAAGTCATGTGTGAAATGTATAGGTGGCTGAGAAGATGCACATAGCGCGAGAACCTGTTATGAAAAGATGATACCCCAGGATTCCACATACCCACAAGAAATGACTTTGCTTTTCCCTGTTTGCCAAAGCCATTGATTCTAATACTCTAAAGCCATCGCTAACTACTTTGTGTATGATAGGAAAATAAACTAGAATAAATTTCACACCTGATGCACAGATAAAATCCACATACTAACATCTGAAAAACATAGACAAGGCATCAAAATAACAGTTTATTTTAATGACCTTTTCAGCAGCCACACAATTTAGAACCTCTGGTCTCCAGAATCTGGAATAATCCAATCTGCTTTATGCTTAAAAGGTCATCAAAGGTCATGGCACCCTTCAGGCTGTAGGGGGCAGCACATGTTGGTTAGCTCTGGTTAGATTTCCTACCATAAAAATGATTAATATGCTTCTGGTTTTAGTTTACCTTATGATGAGTTAAATGAAAAGGTTGACATTTGAAAGGATCTTGAATTAGATAAAAATTAGTTAAGCAAATGATTTTCTGCTTTCGGGTTAATTATTTTATTTCATTTAGTTACAACTTACTGCAGACAGTGTCAGGCATTTTTTAGTGAATAAGGGAACAGTGTTAAATTAGTATATTGAAAGACTAGTTAATTTCCAAGTCCTCTTGGATGGTTGGGTTGTAGTGGTGGTGTTTAATTATTTGTTTGTCTATTATTTTACCTCCTTCTTCAAGTTCTTCATATGCCAGAAAAGAAAGCAGTAAAGGAATACAAAAATTACAAAATGCTTCTTTTTCTTTTTTTCCCCTTTTTCTTTTTTTTGTTGTTGTTGTTGACACTATTAGAATTAGAATTATACATTAAATGCATGCCGAGCCTTTTTTTGTTGGTGTTCTGTGGAGTCAGTGCTCTGATCAGAATCACATTCCAATTACATGGCCAGTTATTACTGTAAATTCCAAGTTATTAATCTGTAAATTAATAATTTGGGCTGATCTCTGGTCTTTAGCCTCACATGAGCATTCACCTCAGAGAACACCAGTAACATGAGCATAATTAATACTGCCCCCAGCCACTGCATGCTTTTGACATGTTAGCCTTCAGAGGTGTTCTTAAAAAAGCTCTCTGTGGCAGTGGCAGAGGGCAGTATATTGGCATGGGATTCACGAAACAGCTGCCAAACAGCAGGTGGCACAATATCAGTCACTACAAGCAAATTCAGGGCACTCTTGCATTGGGTATATATTTGAAATATGTGCTTTTTATGAATTCATTTATAATGCTAAATAGAGCAAAGCCAAACCTGCAAAAAATATAACCAAGGCTCTCACTGATTCTAAATATAATCAATGTGACTGCTGACATACCAAGAAAACACTGATGCTGACTGAAAAATACATATACATCATATTTTAAATAAAATGGAAATATTGAGTAGACACATATGTACACATGACAGACTTGAAATGTGCATGTGTTTTTCTACATATTAACAGTAATAATAATAATAATAATAATTCAACTTTAGTACTTACCCTCGACCCCACTGATTGAAGAGAGGGAAAGAAGATTTATCATTATTTCTTTGTTTTGTATATATATATATTTTTTTTGAATATAAATTTTATTACATCAAATGTCAGAATACTTACACGTCCTCTGTGTCGGACATGATGACAGGGAGCTTTAGACCTATATGAAGCAGACAGAGAGAATACTTGTAATTGTTCTTTAGACTTTGTTTTGTACCCCTGTGTGACAGGGTTAATCACTAACATGGCACCTCAACATGCTAAATATTTCAGGAAACAACATCTTATGACATATTTTCATTCAGTTAACTGTAAAAAAAAAAAAAAAGAGGTATAATATGCTAAAAATGTACTGTCTGTCTGGTTGTTTTTCTGTCAGATTTTTTTTTCATAAACATTACCTCTAAATTTAATCACACAAAATAATAAATGATCAAAGCAGAGCAAAATGAAATTGACAGAATTAGAGCTTAGAGCAGATCTGCAGCAAATGAAGCTCTGCAAAAGAAACAAACATACTAAATAATGTCTTCAATCTAAAACCTGATTTCATGTTTAAATTTAGAGGTAATATTTAAGTGAAATAATCTGACAAAAAAACAAACGAATGTGTGTGCATAGGTTTGACTGTAACTATTATATATCCAATAATGTCAATTGGCTTATTTGCTGTAAGCTTTTGGGAATAATAATAAAATAAATAGCATGATCTTAGTACAAAAACTATTCCATATGTCCTCACTAATATAGCTTCAGAAATGTGTGTGTGTGTGTGTGTGCTGTGACTCATATCTCCAGCACAGCTGCAGAAGCGTTTGGAGATTAACACATGATCAGATTTCCCAGCATCAGCTCTCTCTCTTTTTTGACAGTGAGGCTCTGGTCCTGTCAGCCCTGCCTTATGTGGGCATGACTGTCTGCTTACATTATTATGAGCCATTAAAGGAAGGAATGCCTGATTATTTATGTGTTTCTTTTCTGACATGAATCAAAAAGTGAACGCAGCATCAAAACAGAACCTATATAATGCACAATAATGATATACTCTGAATTAGCGTCGAAATGACAATGTCTAGTCCGTGTTTGAGAAATCATTAGAGCATTGTTCTAATGCTACCACCCTGTCTGTCGTCAGCTCTTCTTTGTTAAGCCTCTATTGTCATTGCTATGATTAGTTGTGATCTACAGGATAATACAAAGAGGAACCCAACAATGTGAAAATCCTAAATTGCATTGTGTTGGCCTTAGTGTGTTATCTATGAAGTTCCACATTGAGACAGAACCATCCCATTTACAGTGCCCACACCCACCCCCAAATAATCAAGGGTGTTAACTGAGGTGAAATCTGGTAGCATATTCCATTCACGTTTCTGAAGTTCATCTTTTACAACAATCATTTACAACATGTGAGAGAGGAAATAATACCAAATAGCAGAAAATGAATCATAACGACTTTAATCCTTCCTTATCATTTAAAAGAAAAAAGCACTGTCCATTCAGACTTGTCTTTATACTTTTTAAGATACCAAACCTTTAAACTCTTACCTCAGAAAAGCCGAAAGAAGAGAGTGTCTTGATGGCGAAGACGGGCTGCAAGGTTCTGCAAACCTTGAAACTTCTTAAGTCCTTGACTTATACTGATACCTGATCTTCTGAGGAGTCTCATTGGCTGAGGAGCTAATGTGGGGGGGGAGGGAATCTGGACCATAAGGAGACCCACAGAATGTGCTTGATGAAAGGACGATCAGATTTGGAAAGCTGAGGCACCCAATCGCTATATCCGTCATAGCACAAGGCAAGCAAAAATAAGCCCAAGTTAAGAGGGAGAGCATGCTAAGGGTCTGAGGCTCTTTTAGAAGTCTGGCTGTTGTAAACAGAGGGACACATGTCTTTGTGGATGCTGTCAGGAGCAGGGCACAGGGATGACATCACAGTCCTTGTGGACTGATGAGACAATACATGTACAAAGATAAATTAGTTGAGCTCTAGTTGAGTTAAGTTGGATGATTGTACACACCTATGTTGTTGTGCACAAGTGATTCTGTGTGGAGCAAGTTTGAAGTAAAAGAAAAACAAATCAATCAATCAATCTACGGTATAATTGCCTAAAGTGTGTACACCGATCAGTGAAATGAAAACTGCCTTAAGTGTATGTTTGGCTTTAATATTAGCATGATGCAGCATCGCACAAAAATGAAAGTGCCAGTGGAGAAATGGTCTGCTAACAGTCAGACACAATTCATTTATTCCACAAGTGAAAGGGTCCAATTTCAGGGGAGACTGAAATAAAGGCAGGACTATTTGGCTAGTCATGTGATCTCAACATGACTGCCCCCATGTGACGACAGCTCATTAGTGCAGAGGTTCTCAAGCCTAACCCTCAAGGTCCACTTTCCTGAAGAATTTAGCTCCAACCCTAATCAAACTCACCTGAACAAGCTAATCTTCGGGATTACTAGAAAGTTACTATGTGTGTTCGGCGGTGTATGACCGAATGGTTCCAGATCATATATTCTTGATCAAATCGGTCCTGCAGTACTTTGATGTCACACAACGATTGGACTGTACAGATCTACTTCATGTTGAACACACCTACGGCAGATTTTGATCAAAATTATCTAACTCTGATTTACTAAATGCATCTCATACAACTGGTAGATTTTAATATCAAACTGTACAGATGATTTATCTTCTACAGTATATCAGTTGTTCCTGTCTAGATTTGAGAATTTATATTTATCTACCATAGTATGTACATTGAATATAAAGTGTATCATAATAAGTCCTGGTTCTTGTACAGCTCTTTTGTACAGTATGGTTGTTAGGTCTGTACCCGAGTGTGATTGCCGTATTCACAACTGCCCAAAAGATCCAAGGTGGAAATAATTTGGGTTCAATTCAATACACAGTAAAAAAAACATGTGCTTTTACATAGACTGTGCTGATGGTTTGTACACAGTTTATCAAGGCTAATAATATGGCTGCTGTTTTTTTTTTTGAAAGACAAACATATTATTTTACCTTTAGGAATGCATCTCTAACATCCATACCTAAATCTACACTCATGCAAACCATATCAACAGACTTTGGCAGACATGTTTACAATATTATCAATTCTGTGTGGTCTTCAAAAGAGCTTTAGCATTCGTAAATACGTAAGATAGCTAAGGAGAAGCATACTTTTGCTAACCTAACGCATGCACCGGGTTTCAGGTGAAGTGGAAACCCCCAGCCTGGTTACAGCTCACTGGCTGTCAGAGCGCAGCTTGAATTCAGGGCGAGGAGTTTTATTTTTGGCATGGAAAAGGGGTAGGTCACCATGTCCTGTTGCTCTGTTCTACTAATCTTCCCCCAGCACACTCGGAGTTGGACCCTGCAGCTGCACACTTAATTGCACAGCAATACTTGCACAGGTAAAAAAAAAATGCATTTGTTTGGTGCATGGCTCTGTGAGAGACATTAGGCCTCAGCTTGTTGTGCTGGCTGAAGTATCAAAGTGCCTGCTTTAAAACCACTGAAAGCTGCCTTTGTCATTTAACATATTTGTTTGACATATATTTACTAGTTTATGGCCTTATGCTCCTTGTATTTGCATTTCACAATACCTGTACAGTACTGCAGTAACCGATATCCCTCCCATATCTATTCATATTTTTTGCAGATCAGCATCAACTCTCTTCTCTAGATTTCCCGTAAGTCTCACAAATGCTCTTAACACTCATCATACCTGGAATTAAATAACTGAAAAATATATTGCAGTTGCAAACTATTATCATAAAGTCTTTTCTCTGTTGAGGAACAGGGAACCAGGCATGTCTCTGGTCTCTGCACAGATCTCACACAGGTCTAAGGAAAGCATATACTCACATACTATAGACCAGGGTTCCTCAAATCTTACCCTGGAGGTCCGATGCACTGCAGAGTTTGGATCTAACCTTAATCAA
>JAUCMS010000028.1:9026887-9043965 GCA_032357445.1 Enteromius radiatus | reverse complement strand
AAAGTCACCTACATCATGGATGCCCTGGGGGTAAGCAAATAAACATCAAATTTTTATTTTTGGGTGAACTATCCCTTTAACGCCTACAGTCAGCCTAGTAACAGTTTTGGCCTGTGTGTCAGACTTGTATGCATTTGTGTCCTGCGGTGGGAATCTTGAAATTTAATTTAGGTATAGAGAACCTTGGTTTGATTCCAAAATGATTTGCAACTTTATTTTTTATTATTTTAGAAATGGTGTGCAAAAAGGACCAATTGTACGCCTTCATATGCAGCCCCCTGTATCATTGTTACATGTGTGTATTTTTGATTTCAATAACCCTCTATTATGTGATCTCCACAGTGCAAAACAGTTAGTTCGTGGGGAGCCCAATGTGTCCTACATCTGTTCGCGGTATTACCGCGCTCCCGAGCTAATATTTGGAGCCACGGATTACACATCCAACATTGATATCTGGTCGGCTGGCTGTGTATTAGCAGAGCTGCTTCTGGGACAGCCCATATTCCCCGGTGACAGTGGAGTGGACCAGCTAGTGGAGATCATCAAGGTGAGTGGTCTACATTGAGCTACATTGCTGTGTTTTGAAGAGTAAGCATAGACACAAGTCTTAATTCTATTATCTGTCATACCGCTGCAGGTTTTGGGGACCCCGACAAGAGAACAGATCCGAGAGATGAACCCCAATTACACAGAATTTAAATTCCCACAGATCAAAGCACACCCTTGGACGAAGGTAAAGCACCCGTTCCTGTGATATTTTAGTTCTCTCCTAGAAAGAAACATTATTGGACTGTATAGCCAGGTAAACTGGTAGAACAATTTCTGACATGTTTACCTGTGGTTTATCCAAACTGTATAAAATCGAAACATGCCATCTGATCAGCGCTATTTTAACACCACTTTTCTGGTTAATGATTATGGCGCTCTAAAACTTTTGTCTGATGCGACAATTCAGTGAATCTGTGTGTTTGTTAGGTCTTTAAGCCGAGGACCCCTGCTGAAGCCATCTCATTGTGTTCTCGTCTGTTGGAGTACACACCGGTGACGCGGCTCTCTCCGCTGGAGGCCTGCGCACATGCTTTCTTCGAGGAGCTGCGCCAGCCGAATGCCCGTCTGCCTAATGGCCGAGAACTTCCCCAACTCTTCAACTTCAGCCCTGTGGGTGAGTTCAACTGAAAGAACTGCCACTTCTAGTGAGATTCAGCCTCTTTCTCTTCCTCTTGTCTTTATCTCACACACATTAGAAAAACTCTTACGGTCTGGTATGTTGAGGCATGATCTGAGGTGTTCTTTAAACTTACAAAAGTCAGCACAAGAAATGTGCCTGAAAAATGTAATAAGCAACAAGATTAGTATGTGAAAAGGATTTGGTTCCAAGTTGATGCTGGCACTATTTATGTAGGGGTTTTTTTTCACCTTATATATGCTAAAATGTGTTTTTATTTAGTTTACTATTCAGTACTGTAAAGTGAGTGTGTCTTTAACTTAACTACACGTTGTCAAATGAACAAACCAGTCAGTAATTAGACTGATTTAGGTTTAATGAACCATAAAGTAAACAGACTACTGGTTTTCGGTTCACCAGAAATGACTGCTCAGTGAATAAGTGTGCTAGATTGAATCTTGAGCATAATTTGAACCAGTTCTTAAGTAATTAATACACTATTTGAGCATCATAGCAGCTTGCAATTTTCATTGTTGCACACCCAACAAAAATATCCTGATTAGCAAAGCACAAATCTGATTAAATTATATTTCTGATTACTGCTAATAAACTGAAATGAAGGTTGCTTTATCAGTTAGATACTGAATTATTATTACTATATACATTTATATTAATATTCAAACATCTTGCTGACCCCAAACTTTTGAATGGCAGTGTATACAGCTCAAGTACATATAACTTAAACATTGGAGTTTTTTTTACATTTAAATAATTTCACTTTACATGTAATTCACTACAGTAATGGTATGCAGAGGCTTTTGAGATCATTGTGTCCTTAAACACAGCCCATGGTCATGTCTGTTTGTTAAAAAAAAAAAAAGCAGGAAACTATGCACTCATTGAGCTAAAGTGCACTTCATATATTTATACTTCTAGTGCCTATAGGAACAATACTGCGCACTTGCCAACAGCAGAAAAAAATGATTTGGTTCATTACCATGTGAATCTCCCCCAACTGCAACAGATGCTCAAAATAAATCTAGAAAAGTGAACTTAAGGGAAAATGTCAGCACCATCTATATTGAGTGATTCTGTAATCTGCCAGCTAAAAAAAGGTGCAATGGTTCCCTACTCCATTTCTTGGTCTGAAGCTCTGCAAATAGTGGGTAAAATAGCTTTTTTTTTTATTTATTGAGCTCATCACAACCTTTGCATCACTTTTTGGCTTTTAGGAAACTTAAAAGGTTATAATTTAGCTGCTTGTAATTTAAAACGACTTTCACGTCTTATGACGCAAGTAAAAAGCTATTTAGGGTTTTGACGCGTTTAGATATCGATGGCTAACTTCTTTGTTTTTCTCATCCCCTGCAGAGCTGTCTATCCAACCACAGTTGAACTCCATTCTCATTCCTCCCCATGCCCGCTCGCAGACGACACCTGCCTCACACGGTACTGATCGCACATACATATCAAATGCCTTTGATTTACCCTTCCTGTCAGCCCATATGCATTTGTGAACGTGCACGTCCTCTGTGTTATTTTAACTCCACATATGTGTGTGTTCGCAGAGGGCAGCGGTTCAGACGGTCCAGCCCAGTCTAGCTCAGCACCGGGACCCCTGAGCAACAACACCTAATTGTTCCCTTGGCATTACTGCGACGTTATCACCCCTCTCTCCTCATCCCTTCTTTCTCATTCCTCTCTCCTTCCCAAAAGCAGCTCCAGACAGTCTCTCTAGCACACGCACGCTCTCTTCTCTCTCTCACAAACACACACACTCGCCACCTCGTGTTATGTGTCGTCATGATGAAAGAAGTGTGTGATGCCCAGATTAATGACGTCAATCATCACAGGAGGAGATAATGAGGTCGATTTAAATTTAGTATGATGATTGTCATGTTTAAAGGGCTGGGAAGGGCCGCTTAGGGCACATGTGCCCCCTAGTGGCAGGAAGAGCAACGCACAGTTACTGCTCTCTGCCTCTAGCACCATCCATTTGACTTTTAAACAAAGCTCATTTAAATGGAATTTTGCTCTTAAAGTGATACATTTTAGCTTTCTTTAGGAGTTCTTGCCCAAAGCAAGGACTACGATGGGTTTTATGAAGCAGCGAGCGTGAGATGTCAGTGTTTGTGTGTCGGGATGTGCAGAGATAAAAATGGGTGTCTTAATATGTGCGAATGTCAATTTTAAGTAATCATTGCACACACTTATGTTTTAATTTCTTTTAAGGAGCGTATTTGGATAACTTGGGACAAGGTTTTTTTTTTTGTCAGTTTCGTTATAAAACATGCTCACTTTTGATTTTGTGCATGCGCATACATACACACACATATAGCTGGTAGATCAATCCCATCACTAGCTGTGTTAGCTGTTCTGTTGTGCATCATGGAGTCTATGCCGTGTGTGTGTTTATATACATCGGCATGCCCGTTAAATGTGGATTTAGCTGATGTTCATGTAAAAGACACGTTGATACATGAACCCACACACACCACGGACACTTAGCAAATGAGACTGGAGCTGTTTGTCTTTCCCTTCTTCCATCCTTCCTATCTCCTCCTCTCTCATTGCTAATATGTAAATGCCATGTACCTTTTATTTTGTTATTTTTGTTATTGTTATTCTGTTGTCCTTGTAATTAGATTTTTCTCCTAGTGGAGCAGTGCTGGTATGAGCAGAAACCAGCCATTCTTGGTCTCTCTATCTCTTTCTCTCTCTCTCTCTCTCTCTCTCGCCCGCTCTCCCTCCCTTCTTTCCTTCCTCTTTCCTCCTATCCCTTCATCATACAACTGTATATAACATTTCATCTAGCCTCTCCCTGGATCTGGGGAGAAAGACAAAACTGAACAAAATTTTGTTTTTACCTGATATCTCTCAGTCTCTTTCTCTTACTCTCTCTCCTCGCTCGCCCCGCCCGCCCGCCTGCCTGCCCTTCCCCCTCCTCATCAGTGTTAATTCTGATCCTTTTATTTATTGTATTGCTGTCTGATTCTGTTTTTAACAATCTGATGGGGGAGGGGTTTGTGTGTGTGATGTCATTTGGTGTAACGTTCATATCTCAAACTCTGGAATATTGTCTGATGGAATGTTCTGGAAAGGGCAGGAACACACTACCACACACAGGCTGCTCGGCCCATCAGTGAAAAGATGAACGGTTAAAGGGAGAGAGAGGGAGAGATAAACAATGTTTTTGTTTGTTGGTATAAATAATAAACTCATTAATAAAGTTATCAAGTGTGTCTTTGGGTTAAATTATTTACCATGAATTATCCAATTGTTAATAAATCTGAGGTCATAAAATTTGCATATAAAATAGCATAACTTATAAAATAATGTGGAGATCTTAAATTGAATGGAAATATATTCAAAGGACTAAAAAAACAAGTTTTTTTGTTATTTGAAGCCACTATTTATTAAAACAAAAGTACTCCTATTTTCATCTTTGTTGTCTTAAACATGCATATACCTTGCATTTAAAAAAAAATGCAATAAAATCTGAATTAAAATATTTAGTTAAAGGGATGGAATATAGAAATGCTCTCTAGAGATCAACAGGGTTGGAGACACCAGTGTTTTTGATCACCAGTTGGGGTCCTCGTGGATTCATAATCTGAACATCTTTCAAAAACTCATTGCTTCAGCTGAGTCACAATTTGAAATGGCTTATTACATTTGTATGATTGGAGAACATTTGCATTGTCTGACATTCAAAAAATAATGGCACCAGATGTTCATTTCTGAGTAGGCTTTCAATTGAGCACAGCTATGTGTTTAGACGTATCACAGTGCACTGAAAAGCCCCTGACAACAAAAGATAATCAGGAGGTTCTGGAAGTCACTGATGTCCTCTATTCGCTGTCTGATTAGGTATTACCGTTTGTAAATTAGTACAGATTAGAGGGTAGTGATAAGAAATTAAATCATGAAGAAAAAATGTAATGTTTTTGTGTGTTCATTTGACCTTTTCACTATTTTCAGTCTTATCTGCATTCGGTTTTTTTTTATACAGTACTTTTTCATTAGTTTTTTTTTTTTTTTTTGCCATTAGAGGAGACAGAGCCCTCAGCTCAAGTCCTTTGGCATAAGTTTGATGACTCTATAAGCCACTGAGCTGTCATACACTGAATACTAATAGAGTGTTTGTTTCAGACAGGCAGATATCTGGTCACCTTTCTGCCTTGAACTTCAAGCAACTTTTTAATTTATGCAGTTTAATCGCTCCTTACCTCAAAATTCTTTTGTCTGAACAAAACAATTGCAAAACACCCTATTTTTTAAGACTTACATCCTTTTAGACTTAAAATGGTTTAATGCTGTGTTTGTGAGCTAAATGGATTCTGTATGCCTACTATATGGTGTATAAACGAAACATTGACTTCTCATTTGATATTTAACTCAAGGCCTTTAAACCTTTTCCATCTAATATAGGCCTGTACAAATGTGATGAGCAAGTTTCACAACGACAACAGCTTTTCTGTTACAACCTCTGTAAGTGGCTATAAACTTGGAAGCTTATTAATGTAAAATGGTTTAATGTGATTAAGAAATTATTTTCTTTTTTTTTTAAATCTTGTATCAAAAATGCCAAATGAATTAAATAACTCCAATAGTTATGTCTCTCTTGATTTCTTTTCTAATGATATTCAAAGCCGATATATATTGTTGAAGTGTTTATGAACTGTATGATAAAGCAAGTAATACCACTGCAATCAATGTTACCATGTAACTCATGCAACTCGGTTTGTATATTTAAAAAAAACACTGATTGTTTATAGAGTTAGAGACCTCCAAAACATTATGGAAAAAACAGATACAAAATATGTAGCCGAAGAATTAATTTCTAATATACTTTATTTTTGTTCAGTGCATATTTTTTGAGAACTTTTTCAATATCCAGTTAAAATAGTAATAGATTTTTGTTATTTTCCCCTCTAATATTAACGTCTTCACTGATGAACATGCAGACCCCTAGATGCCGTTTTTTGGCAAGTACGCTTGACTTCAGGGGAATTCTATTGGCGGACTTGAAAAATGCTGCGGACCAATGAGATCGCGTTTTGTTGAGACGTTCCAAATAACATTTCTGACAGTTACGAAAGGAGAAGGCCATAATCGGTGAGTTGTTTATTTTATCCTACCGGAACAATGGTTATTGCGACTGATCCAATGTTATCTATAGTTTCTGTAATTTAACGGTAGCTGTCGTCTCGGAGACTCGACTGGGGGAGACATTCGCCATTCATTAACGGGCGGATTCCGCCAAACTACCACCGAAGAAGCGCGTGATGCCCTTCTTCGGCGCTTCTGTGTCGCTCGCGCTGTGTGTTCAATGTTTGAGCGCGACCAAGCACCCATAGCGGCTGTACTTTGAACATATAGCTGTCAATAAACCTATGAATGTCTCTGTAAATATATTTCTCACATATTTACCGTCGTTCAGTAAAAGGAAGTTGGTGCATCCTAACGTTAAATGCTAGCAGGCCAGCAGAGCCCGCTAGTTCAGGTTGTTGGCTAACTAGTGTTAGCTTATTAGCCTGTCGGGCGCAGCTTCTGAGTGGCGCTGTGATAATTCTGCTCTCTCTCTAGACCCTCCAACTCCTTAACACTTTTTTAGTGCAATAGAGAAACCCACGTAGCTTATTAACCGATGTATGTGTTTGTTGTATACATAGTAATTAGTGGTTGATCATTATTACTAAAAAACTAAACGTCTATCAATATATCGGTCGTTTTATGACAGACAAATTTGTTTGTAAGTGTCATATGACCAATATGCAATGCCGTTGTTACATCATTTTATGTTTGCGTTTGACAATAATGCATAGAATGCATTAATGAAGTGCATTTACAAAGCCATTTACAAAACACAATATGCATCACACAAACACACACACACACACACGCACACATATGTGTGTGTATATATATATATATATATATATATATATATATATATGTGTATATGTATAAAATAAGTGCTAAAAATAAAAATGTAGAAAGGTATATAGATATATATTCAACTTTTAAAATAATGTAATTTAACTTAATGAATATTGTTGTGCACACAATACTATATTTTGTGATACTCTATTCTTGTTTGATGGCATTTATATCAGTATTTTTGACAATGATGAGATACCAACAGATATTTATGTAAAATGTAATATGCAATTTAAATATGACAGTAAAACTATTTTTGTTTAAATACTGTCATGCATTTATGTTACAATTTAAGTTGTCTATATCACAGTAATTATTAAATATAAATAAATATTTAAAATTATAATATTTACATGTGATCTGTTTAGGGACTTACCTGATGCATTTTTTTTAATATTATATATATTTTTTTATATTGTTGACCTGATACTGAAGAACCAGTAGCTTCTTATAAAGAAAAGTGTGAATATTTGTGGCAAATATTGGTAAAACTGATCATCTGTAAGTATCACTAAATAAATAAGCCATGTGAACCATATTACAGCCTATACTGACATAAAATATAGCCTTCCAATAAAAGGAGGTATCCTTTTATGTCCGTATTTTGTTGTTTGCATGCATCATTTAGGCTATGTTCAATTTTGTGTCTGTTTAACATTTAAATAGTATTTTTATGATTGCCAGGATGAACTTGACTGAGTCATATTTAAGCTTGTTTTGTGACATTTCAGCTGTAATTATTTGGTCTTTTGTGCTGTCTTGATAAATTATGTGGAGTGAAACTAATGAGTGTGGCTTTGTTTTGCCACAGTTTGCACGTCATGTAACACTCAGCCCCCTCATGTTAACACTGATAACATGCTGTAAGGACATTTCACTTGCCATCTGCCATAGAATATCTGTTATTTCACGCTCGCCCTCCTGTCTTCCTTTAAAACATTTCCATCTATCCTCTTTCTGTCACTTCATGGAGGTGTGGCATGCAGCCAGAAGCTGCCCAAAAAGATCCGCTCTCATCAACGCTTCAGTTTCATAAGTTTCTTTTTCACTTTTTAGACAACATTATTGTTTTCTAAATTTTATTTATTTTATTTATTTTATTTTTGTCCTTTATTTTATATGTAAAGGTTAAGGGTTGGTCAGATTATTATTATTATTATTATTTTAAGCCTCAGAAATTGATCCCAAATACAATACAAATAGTAATATTGTGAATGAACTTTTCATTTAAATATATATAATATATATATTTTAAATGTAGCTTATTCTTTCATTGGTAAAGCTGAATTTTCAGCAGTCATTACTTCAGTCTTAAGTGTAACATCAAAAATCATTCTAATATTCAAGAAACATTTCTTATTACCGTGATAATATTATATATATGTGTGTGTGTGTGTGTGTATATATATATATATATATATATATATATATAAGGAAGCTCAGAAAAAAATTGTGAAATAGAAAATTAATAAAAAATTAAATGACAAAAAATAAAATAATATGTGCATCTAACAGCCCGTTTATCTTTTTTTGTTGAGTGAATGTTGAATGCTAGATATTTTAAAATGTGTGTTTTTTTGAAAGGGTCCAGTGGGAGTCTGAGTAGGATTGTTGCAGTTTATTTTTTTTTACATTCTCTTTTTCTTCAAAAGAGGGTGCTGTTATTGGAGTCAAAAATCATTGCATGTCTTTATATAAACTTGTATTGTTGTTTTTCTTAAACATATTCTGTGTGTTTTAAGCAGCTATGGAGTCCTCTTCAGTGTACATGTGCTTTCCCTGTTATCGGGAGTTTCCCACACTAGAGGAAGTGCTTACACATCAGATGACCTGCACTGCAGAGAATCCACAACTTCTGCCCAATGAGACACCTATCGAAGCTGCTGCTGCCGCCGCCGGTCTGCCACAGGTATATGTGCACAAATCTACCATCACACACGGTTCACCCCTGAACTACTTCAAAACTTTATCTTTCTGATAAAATTAGCAGGAAGTCTTATTTTTTTCTAAGAGTCACATGAGATGGATTTATCAAAATCCTTTCATAAAAAAAAAAAGGCACATTTTTCTTTGTGGTGTTACTCAGCATTATCTCTAAATGGGTTGTATTAACATGGAGCTCCTGAAAGCCTGTGAAAAATGTAATCTATTTTATTCCCTTAATACCCCTTGAACTCGTGACTATAATTATCCAAAATAGACTGGAAAATTTGAAGAGCAGCTTCCAGTAATCCTGAATGGTGAGCTGAAATGTAAAAGGATAATTTTGTAAGCGGATGGGTTTTTTGCGCAACTCCTAATTTGCCTCTTCACTACGGGGGGGAAATGAGGCACTTGAGATTCTTTCTTTTACGCTCTGATGTTGATGCACTTTTACTCTAGTTGTTATAAAAACAGTCAAGTTTGAATTAATGCTTGACTGTTTTTATAATGATTGGAGTAGCGCTCTTCAAGCTAGTTATTAGTCACAGCTGAAAAAGACATTTTCTGTCTTTCTGCTTTTTAAACAAGTAGCAAATCACCACTCAGAAAAGGCGACTCAAATGAAAAAGGGCCTTTTCCTTTTTTGCATTGTCATTGACTAAGCCTCCCGCAGAACTATTGAACTATTTCTCCATGTAAAGGTGTGTGTGTGTGTATATATATATATATATATATATTGTTATTATTATTATTATTTTTTAAATGCATGAGTGCAGACTTAAGTATGAATTTGCAAAAAAAGAAGATTTAATTGCATTGATTGTTACTCAGAAATATATAAAAAAATGTTGCAAAATACACTTTAATGTGAGGGGAAAATGAACCTGCAGAGGCTGGTGATAGTCAAGTTTGTTGTATATGAGGTTTTGTTTATTTTGCATTAATTACTTTAAAGGGGTCATGAACTGAGCAACCAAAATTCCCTTGACTTATACTGTAGGTCACTGTACTATAAAAAAGTTCTCATAACTCATAACATTAGTCTAAAAACTGCTTATCTTGAAGCCAGTCTGACAATTAAAAACGGATTCTGATTCTATGATGAAAAACAGGTCTTTGCAGAAACCAAACAATAAACATGCTGTTAGTGGAAAAAAGTCTTTATCCCCGTTCACACCAAGAACAATAACTATAAAGAACAATACTGGCGTTCACATCAGCAGACGATTTATTCTAAGCGTATGCTCGTCTGCTGCTTTAAATTCTCAAGCTTGTGGATTCTGATTGGCTGTCGATGTTTGCATCATTCCTCAGCTGGAAAAAATCGTTCTGAAAGTGATTCCAACAAAATTATTTCTCTGTGCTTTTATCGTTATTGTTCTGAGGTGTGGATTTTCTTTAATACTTAGAGCTATTTTTAGAAATGTATTTTTATAGTCATCATGCTTGGTGTGAACGGGTTTTTGCATCACCTTCCTTTTGATCCCATCTTTATGCAAGTTTATATTTTTATAATAATTATAATTTTTAATTTTATATAAAATTTTTAGTGTTGCTACAGGCTGTGTCAGTTAGAAATCGGCCCTTTATTCACTTCATTTTACTGATTTGATTTCAAACTAGGTACAAAAGATGATCCTATGCCAAATATATTGGATCTGACAGTGTTAGGCAATTATAGCAGTGGGTGTTTGCTTCCTAAATTACTTCTAAATTATGATGTATTTGATGTAAAAATCTTGATAACATTATAAGTGGACCTCAGAGAGGATTACAAAATAAAAAAAGCAGGCGGTTCATGACCACTTTAATACATGTTTTTATATCAATATTTTTCACCTCATTTTCAGTATGCGATGATAGCGATACTCCATAATCAGCTGGTGGACGAGACGAGGCTGTTATGTCTGTTCGCAGTGTCATCGTCTCTTTGACTTTGTTTTTAGATCTCCATCTGCTCTTATCTCATTTGAAACATCCACGCTGAAAATAGATACAACATAAGTGCATCTGTCCATCCAGTTATGGATGTCCTCAGCCAAACCTCCCTGTCTCTCTGAGTCATCCTCTCTACTCTTAATACCCTCTCATCAAGATGGCTTAAGTGGGTGCTTAAACTATTTTAAAAAAAGATAGCATGGCAAACACAAACAGTTTGTGCCATGTCAGTTCAATGGGATGTCACAGCCAGTTGCGTCAGATGACTGTAACACGGACCCCCACGCCGTGCCCTTGGTAACGGTGAATGTTAGCTTGAATTGAGTTTGACATGAGCTAACTCCTTGAGTGGGTTTTTTACACTATGTGAGAGCTATCAGCACACGGGTGTTTCCTCTCGGTCACGGTGTTCAGGAAGAAGTTAAAGATGTTTGTTCTTTTTCTGTGTGTATATATATAATATATTAAAGGTCTTCTACAATACCGAAAAAAACAAGTCAAATCAAAAACAAAGTCCACACTGAAAATCTGGGAATGAAATCTAATTTAAACCTAAAAAAAACAAACGATTAAGTATTTTTAAAAATATTAAAAATAGAAATAGTTAAATAAGCATATTATTGGCATTAATCTTGTGAACTGCGTTGTAATGATGGTGAGGTGTTTATGCATGTTTTGCACTGAGACATTCCAGCAAATCTTTACAATTGAAATAGTTAAGATTGGGGTGTGTGTGTGTGTGTGTGCGCTTGTTCACTTCTCACTGCTGTGTGTGTGCACTTGGATGGGTTAAACGCAGAGCACAAATTCCTAGTATGGGAAACCATACCTGGCCACATGTCACATCCTTTCCTTCCTTTCCAAAACAAAATAATGATAAAAAGAAAAGTAGCAATTTTACAAATATAGTATAATTTATGAAAATGGGTCAATGATAAATAGGAATGTCTGTTATAAAAAGAATTAAAAATCTTTTCCACGTCTAGTTTTTAATGCATGAAGGTAATGTACTCTTTAAACGTGACTTTCAAAATTAATTGGTTCTAAATGTTATTACATTGAAAATCTTATTTTTAAATATATATTTATTTCTTACAAATATGAATTATTAATTCATCAAAATTGAGTTTTGGGGGAGACACATCTTATGATATGAAATTACAATCAGAACCAATTTTGCCTTGTTACAAAAAAGCCACATTGTCTGATATTTGCAGTGAAGCAGTTAAAATATTTTTCTGAGAAATAATTATATGAAATAATAAACAATAAAATGATTATGTCAAACAAAAAGTTCTGATATACTAAGGAAAAAAAGGTCCCCTTGAAAGAAAAAGGAAAAACATTTTGACTTTATGTTCCCCAAGAAACTTTTGTAACTTTTTTTTTGGGGGGGGGTGGAATCTTATTGACTCAAAGTGGAATTCTAAACTTATTTTGCCCTGCAATTGCCATCATTTGTCATCAGATTTTTTGATGTGTATGTTTTCTTTCATCTCATTATGTGATGATGCAGGCTGTGCTAGTTAAAAAAAAACATCTTACCTCAAGTGCAATTCCAAACTTTTTTTTTGCTCTGCACTTGTCATTGTTTGTCATGACAGTACTTGATATGTATGTATTCTTTCATCTCACTAGGTGGCAATGCAGGCTGTGTCAGTTCCCCAGATCCATACTCAGACAGCTGTTGATCTGTCATCTCTGCTAGAACAGAAAAAAACTCTTCAGGCAGATGCTCCGCGTGTTCTGTATCAGTGCGCTGACTGTGAGGTTCTCTTTGATGCCCTGTCACTGTGGCAGCAGCATCGCAAAATGGGCTGTTGCCTTGAGACGGGTCCGGGACCTGGAGGAGAGCAGAGTGGCGAAAGTGAAGCCCAACCGCTTTCTACCCAGCTAGAATATCAGGTCGCTGAGCAGGCACAGAATGCACACGAAAAGATGGAGGTGAATGAAGAGGGAAGGCAGGCTCAAATGAAGATAGAAAGCATTAGTCAGGTATCTGTGGCAGTTGGAGAGGTTTCTGAAAGTGTAGTGGCGCCTAAGGCCATACAGAGAAACAGTGTCCCCAAAGAACCCCGGGAGCCTTCAGCCTCTCAGGAAACTGTGCCCGTGGAGTCCTCAGCTGAAGAAAATAGTCCTGCCACAAGACGCAGGGGGCAAAAAAAGGCTAAGCCCCCCTCCAGTCTGCTCTGCGTGGAGTGCGGGCAAAGCTTCAGTCTGGTTCCAGAGCTTGTGACTCACCGCAAGAATCAGCACGGCTTGAAGGATGCCATACACCGCTGCACTGTTTGTGGGGAGGGCTTCCTCAACACCACTCTTTTCCTCTATCACCGAAAGCAGCACCGCTCAGAGGTGGAGGACAAGCCCAAGCAGGTTCAACCTGCCATTCCTCAGCTCTCCACAGCCATGCTGGAGGCCCCAGGTGAGGGACTCTTGCTTTTAGCCACAGCCGGAGAAGGCCAGAGCCTAATGGAGGTGACCACTCTAGAACAAACCATAACTGAGGCCCCTGTAGCACACGTGGAGGTTGAGCTGGACAATGATGAGATGAGAGGATCCGAGTCTCTCCAGACGGAGCAGGAACCTGCCGTGGAAGGCACAGAGATTTTGGTGGAGGAGATGGTGCAGGAGAGGAATGAAGCAAACCAGGAAGAAGGCATGGAGATGGTCGTTGAGAAGATGCAAGGAAATGTAGAGATGGAAAAGAGCGCTGTGGTTGAAGAGATCCAAGGAGAGGTGGAAAGCAGCACAGACCAGGAATCTGAGAAAGCTCCCTCTTTGAGTAAAGAAGGACTGAATTTCCTCTGTCATCAGTGCGGATCTGTTTTCACCAGCGACCAGGAGCTGGCAGAGCACCGCAGAACTGAGCACGGCCTGGAGGCGGCATTGCACACCTGTGCAGAGTGCGGGGATGAGTTCATGAGCACAACACAGTTCCTGTACCATCGACGGGAACATAAGAACGCAGCTGTGGGAGACGCACCTGCTGGTGAAGGGAAAGGCAGGCTGTACACTACTGCAGCTCCAGCTGTTGCTGTGAAACATGGAGACAACGTGAACCTCGGTCAACCAGGTCAGACCGAGTGCATGCAAAACCACACAATCCATACATGCTTTGTTTTTTGGCCATTTTACTAACTGGCAATGTAACTCCATGATTCTGGTTAGTGCACAAACAGACTTCCTCAGTTAATTCCAAACCTGTATAGCTTTCTTTATTCTGTGAAAAATAAATGAATATTATAAATAATATTGATTACCAAACCATTTTAGTTTCTATTGACTTTCATCATATGCCCATATGAAAATAAACCATGGTTTTATTGTATTTAACGTGTAGTAACCATTGTTCTGATTGTAACCACAGTTTTGCTATAAATACTTTGGTTAGTGTAGCAAAACCATGGTTCATTTATGGATACCATGGTTTAACTATTAACCATGATTTTTTTCTTTTTTCTTTTTCTTTTTTTGTAGCAGTAAAAACATGATTAATTTCACAAGGGTGGTCAAAAACACTGAGACATTTCTCAATATTTCTTATTTTGTCACATTTTATGCTTCACAGAAGAAAAAACAAGTTATGCAAGTTTATAATTATCCCATAAAGTTAAAATGGTAAAGTTTCAGATTTGTTTTAAGTACTGAAAGTACCAGACGAATTACTTAAAATTAGAGCTTTGCAAATTAAGATCTGGACTCCACAAGATATATAAGGAATATTTTAGGGAAAAGTCACTTTTTGTTTTAAATTTTGTTTCATTCTGCTTTACAAAGATATCAGAAAATCAGATCATAAATATAATAATAATAAATATTTTTAGTATTTGGTATTTTAGCATTGGTATTTTATATAACCTTTTTCCTACAATTAAAATACTAACTAAAGTTTATGAATAATGTTATTGATTATTGATTCACAAGAAAATATGTGCACATGACCCCAAACTTGTAAACGGTAATGTACATGCTAGCCTTAATGTAACAAGTGTCTGTTATCTGAACAGATTGTGAACATGGTTCATTACTTAATCAGCATTTCACAACTTTCATGACGGTTGAGCCTGAAATGTATCATTAATCCAATATTACATGGACAGTCTCCTTCATTTAGATTTCCTGTTAACAAAGTGTTTCTGTCAGCAGCAGCAGCAGACGGTGCCATTGAGGCTCCCGCCAAGCTGAGCCGCGACTGGTCACGCACCGCCCTGCCCCATGAGTGCCCCCATTGTGGGCAGGGCTTTACGCGGCGCAGCCGTCTGCGTGAGCATGTGTTCCAGCACACAGGTGAAAAACTCTTTAACTGCAAAATATGCAAAAAGAGCTTCCCATCTCCGTCTAACCTGCTACGCCACAACCTGACCCACGGAGGATCCCGCATATTCAACTGCCCCCTCTGTGACAAGCGCTTCTTCCAGCCGACGTCGCTCAAACGCCACATGCTGATTCACCAGGGGGGTGAAAGCCAGGAACGCAAGATCAGAGGCAGAGGAAAAGGAAGGGGACAATCAAGCGATGGGCGTCTGCACATCTGCCCAGAATGCCCAGCCAGCTTCAAGTTTGAGTCCCAGCTGAAGAGTCACAGGTCTGTGTGCGTTTTATACAATAATGTGAATTCATCATCACTTTCAGAAACAAAACAAAATGTATGTATGCTAAACTTTAAACAGTACTGTAGCTTTGCAGGTAGGTTTCTTTAAGTTTCTTTGAGACATTGCCACAGTTCTTCTGAGTTTAGTCTGTCTCAGTTTTTGTTGTTTCAGCATGATGATGAGGTCATATCTCTGTGTGGAGCACTTACTGTTGTCAGTCAGTGTATTATCACACGACAACACTACAACAAAAGACAGAAATAACTGATCATTTAAGTCCTAATTTATTGCAATAATTTGGCCACCACCGTATATATTTCTTTTGTGCTGACCAGAAGTAAGAGAGTCTCTCAGGTTTGGAATAACGTATGCTCATCCTCCTTTTCAGCTTCTTCCCAGAGATGATTGATATTTAATCTGACAGTAAATAGAAATGGAAAGGTATAAGTAGCCGACGGCGAGAACTTAAATAATCTCATGCTGTGCACAAATCCGATTTGGTTTTCAAATCTGATCTTTAGGTGCGACTGTCCGTGCTGCCGTTTAACATGTGATGAAATCTGATCCGTTTGTTCAGACAGTGTAGTCAGTATCCGGTGCATCAACATGGGTTGTTGTTGTAATGATGTGAGCGTCAGCATGATGCCAGACTTTCTCAAACAACAACTCCAAGTAGCTGTCAGTGTGGGAAGACAGGATGGAAAACTGCCTCTTCTCCTGTCTATCATGACATCTCGCTGCGGTGCTGAACTGCGTGAGAAAACAGACGGGTTTTGTGTGTATACCAAAAGAGCGAGTGAAAATGATGTATACAGCTGTAAACATAGAACACATTACGTTTATTTTTTATGTGGCAGGTTAGAGTCGGATATATACCCAAAAATTCGATTTTTGCTGCCTGTCTGAGCAAAGGGCCTGATGCCAGATTCATTTAAGCGGGAACTTGAGGTGACACTGGACTAATCATAGAATGTTTCTGTTGGTTAACAAGCTCTATTTGTGCTCTTCTTTGTCACGGTCCACGTCCCTACAGGTTTTTCTGTACCGGAAACACTTGCCCTGTCAAACCATACAACATCAGGAAGATGTCTGATTAGTCTCTAGAAGAAGTGATCAATTAAACAAGTGCCTCTGACATTTCTCATTTCCCTTGTGATGTATTTAGAGATGCCTTATTTTGGCATCCAGTCAATGTGAAAACTCGAGTGCTAAACAGTCACCATAGACATTATTAGGTATCTTACCGTTATGTGGCTTTTCTCCAGATTGAAAAAAGTATACTTTTATTAATCAAGGATATATAAAACTTATCAAAGGTGAGAGTGTTACAAAAATATATTGATTTCAAATAAATGCTGTTCTTTTGAACTCTACCGTTCAAAAGTTTTAGAACAGTAAGATATTTAATGGTTTTTAAAGATGTTTCTTCTGCTCATCAAAGCTGCATTTATTAGATTAAAAATCCAGAAAAAACTGTAATATTGTGAAATATTATTTCAATTTAAAATAACAGTTTT
>JAUCMS010000028.1:9004123-9023817 GCA_032357445.1 Enteromius radiatus | reverse complement strand
AATGTCTAACTGACCCCAAATATTTTATTTTATTTATTTATATATATATATATATATATATATATATATATATATATAATAAAAACAAAGCAAGTTGTAAACCTGCTGTTTGTAGTTACTGTTCAATATATATTATACAATAATTGCTGTAAATCAACATGGTTATTTCAAGTACACTCACAAACTCAATTTATTAAATGGCCTAATCAGTTTCTCCTTTGAAATCACGGCTCTTTGTGGGTTAATGTTTGTGTTTCTGACCACACACACGTGCGTGCGCACACACCTGTCAAATGAGCTTTCATTGATTGCTTCCAAGTAAATAGATGGGGTCAAAGGTCACATTGATCAGGATGGGTTGTGTGTGTATTGATAAGATCAGCTGCTGATCACTATCACCTCTGATCAGAGGCTTTTTATACGGATCAGTCCGCTTCCGCAGCTGTTCTTCTCTTTAGCTGAACAGAAGCAGAGAACGAAGCAGAATAGATTTTTTTTTTATACAGGTGTAAATAAGGGAGTGCAGAGTTGCTTAGTAGAAGCTTTTAAAAGCCTGTAAAGGTCAGTGAGGCTGAGTCACAGCCTGACAGTTTGAATGCTCTGCATCTAAACATCACATCACCCGTGACCCCCATAAAGTGCTGTTATTTCTGCGTATGCGCTGTGCGCTCTGTGAAATGTCTGTTTATCAGCCACCTTTCTCCTGTGTAAATAAGAGGGAGCTTTTTGTATGCTCATGTTTGTGTTGCGCTCTCCGTCTCTGGCCCTCTTTTTAGATAAGGAACAAACAATATGTGTTTGTTTTTTTTTGCTCGATAAGAAGCAGAAGATTATTTTTGCTTGTGTGTTAGGGAATGTGTACATAAACATAAGTATATCTCGTGTCTGGTACATCAGAAGCCAGAGACTAGAGAATCTGTGTGCTTCTCTGTTTCTCTTATTGTAGATAAGCAGTTTAGCATGTATGGCCACATTTTAACTTGCGTTGCCTTATGTTCAAGGAGAAATGAGAAAGAAAAGTAAAACTAAAAGAAAGAGTTGATTTTTCTCAGGAAAAAAAAAGACAAAACTCCAGGGTAAAGTTCATTTGTTAGGATATATGTGATTTATTATATATTTTACCCTTATCCTGAAGCATCACAGCTACCAATTTGAAAAAAAAAAATGATTTGCTAGTAATCTAAGGTACAATTCAGCTGAAAATTAAAATGACCCCATGATTTATTTATTCATCATAGGTGTATAAGACTTTTTTTATTTCTGTCAAATAAAGAATTCTATTTAAAAATGTCCTGGCTCTTCCCAGCTTTATAATGGCAGTGAATGGAGGTCAAGATTTTGCAGCACAAAAAAAAGTGCATTCATCCATCATAAAAAGTGTTCCACATAGCTCCGGGGAGGGGTTAATAAAGACCCTCTGAACCAGAGCAACGTGTTTGTAAATAGCCGTATTTAAAACTGTATTCGCTGTAATCTCTAGCTTCTGCTAAATGTATGTGTGTAGCAAATGCTTCAGTGGGAATATGTTAGCCTCGTTAGCAAAGAAAAACATTTGTCTTTACAAAAACTCATCTTGTACTAATTTGTAACAACTTATACTACAGTTTTAAAAATGTATATTACACAAATGCATTAATTCACTTCAGGAGGCATTTATTATCCTCCCGGAGCTTTGTGGAGCACTTTTAATGATGGATGGATGGATGCTGTTTAGGCTTCAAATCTAAATCTCCATTCACTGCCATCACTATTGTATTATTGTATTCACCTGAAAGAAGAAAGTCTTATACACCTAGGTTAGCTAAAGTGTCATGAGGTCATTTTTATTTTTGGGTGAACCATGCCTTTAATCCATTGGTTTAATGCATTAAAGGGTTAGTTCACCCAAAAAAATTCAGTCATTCACCTTTGTGTCATTCCAAACCCAGAAGACCTTCTTTCATCTTCGGGAAAAAAAAAAAAAATATATATTTTTGATGAGATCAGAGAGCTGTCTGTCCCTCCATGGACAGCAACACAACTGAAATGATCCAGATCCAGAAACATAGTAAAACACTGGTAAAACAGTCCATGTGACATCAGTGGATCAACTACTGTTTTGTTTTGCTACTTTTTTTGTGCAAGGTAAACAAAAATAGCATAACATCAGCATACCATTCTACTACCGTGACTTACATCTTCTAGCATTTTAGAGAGCATCACTAGGTAAGCGTACACCTTACTCTGTGTGTAAGCAACCGTAGATTACATACACGCTCGTGCTTTCACCTGGATATAAACAAGGCTGATTATGTCAAATGTGTTAAAACATTTAAAGAAATTAAAAATATCTTAATTTGTGTTTCGAAGATGAAGGAAGGTCTTCTGGGTTTGGAACGACATGAGGACATGACAGAATTTTTATTTTTGGGTGAACTAAACCTGTAATTAAAGGTTTAGTTTACCCAAAAATAAAAAATCATTTATTTAGATGTACATGTTTTTAGACAAATCAACTTTGATAATAAATATATTCTACCTACATACAGAGAATTTACTTTTATGTGTCTGTTAAAAAAATCCTTGAATCATAAAAATGTCTTTATTTTGATCATTCATTACTACGTGTAGTGCTCTGTGATGATTTCAATATGGACACAGTTGTAGTTTCATTCACATAGTTTTACATGCGTTTTAAAACATCATAAGAATCATAAAAAAGCTGTATGGAAAGATAAGAACTGCATAAACCTTTTAAATGTGCAATAACAATGGGCTTAATTGAGGTTGATCTTTTTTCATCTGAATTAGAAAATATGCACGTTAAATATAATGGAAAACTTTAACTTGATCTATTCGGTAATAAGTCATATGTCTCTGTCTCAACACATCATATGATTGGACAATTGGATTTATCAGCATCTCACTGTCTTCTCAAATGTTGTTTTGGTCTTTTTGAAATGCCTGGGGCAAAGTCTGTCATTAAATATGATTTGGCATAATTACCTCCCAGAATTGTCTAGCACAATCACACATCAGGCACTCGCCTCAGAATGCAAGATTACACAACAGCGTTAGTTACTGCATTTCATCTGCTCACTCTAAGCGCAAATAATTTATTATGAGGGAGAAAAGGGTTACCGTGGCTTCCCCCATTGCAGTAATCCTTTTTTTTTATTGTATTATTGATCGTGTGCCAGTTTCCTAAGAAAGAACACATAAAATGGAAACAATGCTTGTTTTTTTGCAAATGTTTATGCAATATTCCAAGTTAGCTGCTGAAATCAAGCTTGTTACACATCTTACCCCGCTCTCAAACTCTCTGTCTTTGTTTTGTAGATAAAGAACCAAAGACGTGTCCTAACTGCGGCTCTCAGTTCCTGAATCAGATAGTGCTGGACACACACCTGCAGCGCTGCACAGGGGAGGACACAAACCGCCGCAAATATAAAGGTCAGGGGAGAGGCAAGGTGGGAGGTCAGCTGGAGTGTGATATGTGCGGCCACCGCTGCGTGACTCAGGATGGTCTTGACCTGCATCGCCTCTCCCACACGGGTCAGACGCCCCTGCGGTGCCCGCTCACCCCCTGCAGACGCCGCTTCGCCTCCAGCGCTGCTCTAGGGGAGCATCTCGTGGCCCACTGCTGTGGAGCATTAGGCAAAAGAAACGCTCCACGCCGATTCACCTGTGAGTTCTGCGGCAAGGAGTTTGCCTACGCATCCACCTTCACCGTTCACATGAGGACACACACCAACGAGAGACCCTTCGAGGTATGCTTCTTTTTTTGTTTTTCAGGAAACAGAGATCCCAAATGACTCAAATATGTGCTGGTTCCAGAGTTAAGTTGTATCGTAATTTTTTTTATTTAGTTTTTTAAAAAAAGTAAAATATTCTTACATGTCTTTTGTTTTAATCTGGCTAAAATATAATATTATTTGTATATATACTACCATTCAAGGATGTGCCGTCAGGATGTTTATTTATTTAGATTAAAGAAATTAATTTATTCAGAAAGACAAATTACTGTCAAAAGTGACATTAAAGAATCATGAAAAAATTTAACGTTTCTACAAAAATATAAGCAGCACAACTATTTTCAACATTGATAGTAATAAGAAATCAATATTATTATAATTATTATTATACAGTTATTTGTCACGAATCATGCGATATTGAAGAAGTAATGGCTGCTAAAATGTAGCTTTGGAAAAATTACTTTTGAAAAAGGTTATTTTAGTTATTTTAATTTATAGTAACATTTTACAGTATTGTGGTTTACTGCATGTGTGCTCAAATAATGCAGCTTTGTAGAACATAAGAATAATGCATTCACAAATTTGAAACAATCAGTAGAAATGATTTGTCAGCATAAAATTTCAAAATCTAAATAATACATAAAATATATTTTAGACTTTTTTTTTATAAAGACTTTATTATTATTATTTTTATTTATTTATTTATTTATGTTTTGGTCAACTTTTTATTATCTTTCAGATATAAACAAAATAGCATTATTAAACAAACAACCAAAGAAGAAGGAATAACAAGCATATTAATTTGACAGCAAGAGTTACAAAAAAGAGAAAAAATGGGATAAAATAAATCTAAGCAAATAAATAAAATGGTTACATTTATGTAATCTAATAATGTGTACTTTAAAGGCTTTGTCGCAAACTATTACTTTCACAAAACAACTATTACTGTGTTGTATTCATTGCATTCAAAATCCATTAAAAGTGGCATTTTTAAATGAAATTTAAATGTAATATTATTTGCATATTTTTCATCCTCTCTCCTTTATCAATGCAAAAATCAGAAATTCTTTCATTAGTAAATCAGTAATGATGAGCTTTTTCTTTTTCACACATTCTCCTCTCTCTGTTTCAGTGCTCTCATTGTGGCAAGCGTTTCCGGCAGCTTCCGCACCTGCAGGATCACGAGCGCATTCATAGCGGCGAGCGTCCGTTCACGTGCTGGGTGTGTGGTAAAAGCTTCAGCGTAGCAGCGAGGTTAACGGAGCACGCCCGTGTGCACAGCGGTGAACGGCCATACATCTGCCCTCGGTGTCCCACCGCCTTCCGCTCACGGCCCAACCTCGACAAACACATGCGTCTGCACGCAAACGACCCCGTGGATCCTTCCGCACAGAACATGGATGACGACGCAGCGGTGCAGACCATCCTCTTAGTACAGGAGTCTGCTTCATCTTCACCATCCTCCTCCTCCGCCATGCCTGTGGTCCAGGAGGGCATGCTGGTGGCAGAGGAAGGCAGCTCCTCTGTGGTCTTTCTGCACCCCAACCTTACCATGCCCACCATCACTGTGCCAACTATCACAGTTCCCTCAATAAATGTGCCCAACATCTCTGTAGTGGCAGGTCAGGATGTTCCTCATACTATTGAGGTTATCTTAGAGGAGACTGTGTAAAGATAAAGTCAAATGAATGCAAAGGGGACATGAGGTGTGGGGGGAGGGATGAACATGAAGATTGTTTTGTTTCGTTTTGTTTGAAAGAAAAAGGCAGGCTCAGCAATAGGTAAAACAATATGTCACGACAACAAAAGTTTGTGTGAGAGATGCCTTGTTGAGTAGGACATATTTTGCTTTTGCAATCTAGAAATACCGCAACTCAGCATCTTTACCCTGGAGAAAATGAAATCGTAAAGGTTTTTGCATATGAATGGCAACACTGTAATTACGCTTTGCTTTTATCTTATGCTTTGAGTGTTTTATCTGCCTTTAATACAAAAAAATGGACCATAATTTGTGGTGTTTAATTTTAATAAAAAGTTTGAGCGGGTTGGTGTCTGTTACGGATTCATTTAAAGAGATTTTGACTTTAGCAAACTGGAATGAAGTCGCTGATGAAGTACAAATGTTCTTGTCAACTCACTGATGACTGCACATGAAGCTTTGGCCAGTCAGGGAAAAATAATTTTGCTGATCATTTCGAATGAATTAAAGGTGCCATGTCAGAAATTTTAAATCATTTATTTATTATTTATTTATTTTCTACTTCAGGATCACTACTCTACTATTGCTGCACTCCAAACACTCCTTATTCAGAATGGCCATTCCCACGTTAAAATGAATTGTGCTGAATGTGCTCTTGTAGTGTACTTGGGTCTTAGAAGTATATTTTTCCTTCAGTACTAAAAGGCCACTGTGTACATTTTCATGACTGTTTCAAAACACAAAATGCATTTTTCAAAAGATGTAAGTCAAATTACAAATATTACTATAAAGTACACTTTAATTTAAAAAAAAAATTGTCACTGACCAACATACTAAAGGACTATTAAAGCATTTGATTTGTTTTTTAGTTCAATTAAATTTAGTATATTTTAAATGTACTCATTGCAACTTAATAACAAATATCTCTAAATACATGATACATGTTTCAATATAAATGACATCAAATTTTTGTTTTATTCTGCCAAAATGCTTATAAAAACATTAAGAGGTACGCTTTAATCATATTTCGAAGACAGTATAAGTAATTATGAAATTACAAATGAAGAAATTGCTTAACGTTATACTTGAGTGAGTTGGCTAATTGCATTTAATGTACATTTAAACTATAATACATATTCGTGTAATTATAAATTCCATTCATTTAATTGTCTGAAAACTTGACACTCGCTGTAAGCTTTCGCGCGTTCACGGCTGGCAGTCCATATATGGGAACCGGAAGCGCAGCGTGACGGAAGAACTTGAATCGAGTTTGGAGCCTGTGAAAAGTTCGCGACTTCTTACTTTTTAAACAGCCACAAATTCAAAAGTAACAGTTAAGAGACCAAAAACACGCAAAAGGACGAGAGTGAGTATTGTTAAAGCTTTTCAACGTTTGAGGTAGCTGAGAGTGACGTGAAAACGGATGCTGATTTTGTTTTGCTGCTGCTTTACAGGTAAATTACTGTGATTTACAACTTTAAGCGACTTGAGCAATGTCTGTCATCAAACAGCAACAAAAGAGAGCTAAAAAAAAGCGTGTAATAATAATGATAGTAAAAAAATAGAAGAATAAGCTGTTCTTCAAACAGGTAATATATAGTTCATCATCTTAACTACAGGCCATTTATGGTTGCCCAGCAACATGGAGATATGGCTCACCGATGTATAATGCGCGGTCCCAGGTGTGCTGCTCCTGGAAAAAATGGCCAGATACTTGCAGAAAAGAGGAATAATTTGTCCAACCTGTGTGCCTCAGAATAGTGTGCTGAGAATCAAGTTACTCTTTGTACAAGCACAAATGAAACAACATGAAGTTTTTCTCCATTTTTTTTTCACCAGCCCCCCAGAGCACAAACATAGTAAATGATCCTGCAGTTTTAGATGTAAGCGATGACTGCAGTGAAACCAGCACTTTGAGCTCTTTAACTGCAAATCTCGTCATGAATTTTCACTAGTTGAATGAGGTTTGAGTTGAGCTCCATTACCTCAGCTCATTGAGAGATTGAGGCTAAGTAGAGCCATTACTGGAGCTCATAGCGTTTGCCTGCACTCGCTTCTTTGCTCCCACAATTTACTCAGGGCCCGCTGAACTCCTCCCCCCATACAGCTGCTGCTGCATCATTATGATTAGTCCCATAAATGATAGACAGTGATATCGAAACAGCATTTCCCTTCCCTGCATTGAATTCCCAAATAACTATTTGATAGATATCTTCCCCAGCTCATTAATTTACAGACTTTGTCTAGCAATTACTGCGTGACCTTCATGTAAATGGGCAATTTGGCAATTTAAGATGCACCAGCGGTCTTTTTTGCCATTGAACTGCTTTGGGGGACAAATAAATAAGATAATCGATTTATACAAAATGCTTTTGATTGAATCTACTTTCTGTTAACAACACAGTTCTTTCTGAGCCATGCAGAATATACAATAAAAATGCTGTGGAACCGAAAAGAATATTTCCTGCTTAAGATAAGATCAATCAACTGGATTTTCATGTAATGTTGATAAATGAATTTGGACAGATTTGAAGAAATAAAAAAAATCAGCAAATCTTTTTATTCCGATTGTCCACTTTAGATATTCTAGTAACAGTAAGTAACTTTCTGACTAAAAATTCTGACTATGACAATCTTTGCAAGTATGTGTCAACTTATTCTACTAACCCCAAGCAGTCCACTCTGAGAGTTAGATATGTAGTTGCAAATTATTTGACATCTAGTTGACATGTAGTTACAAAGTTATTTATAGTTAATCTAAAGTGGACTATTAAAATAAAGTGTAACCAAAAATAACTCAAAAGCCAGTTTGGCAGGTTATGATTCAATATTACAAAAAGAGTAAAAGACTAAGCTTTTAAAATTCTAGCAAAATTCATAAAATAGGCTATTAGTGAAAAAATAATACAATTAAATATTTTTATTTTTATTAAAAAAACGCAAAAGTTTTCATTTTAATTCAGTTGTAAATCGGAATTATATCAAATAAAAGTAGTGAATTAAAAAAAAGAAAAGAAAAGAAAATAGTTTTAGCTATAGTGGTTTAGCAAGGTCAGAACGACTGTTTCTGTAGTCAAATTGGCTGCTGAGTGAAAATGAATGTCAAACTATTATTATATATATATATATATATATATATATATATTTTTTTTTTTTTTTTAAATAACAAATAACTTTACAGCTCCAATAGTACATTTCAGCAGAAGAATTTATGTGGTACTCAAATAAAATAGTTTCATATTTCTGGCCCCATTCACTTCCATTAGTGTCTGACTGTAACCTTGAGTTTCATTCAAATTAAGGACAGTCATACATTTTTTTTTATTAATTATGGCATTATAGCACAAATTCTGTTCACTGAGCTAAACAAGTATTAAACCTGGAATATTCTTATATCTGATTTTCGAGAAAATATAAGATGTTTTATCCAGGAAAATTATATAAATCATGCTGTGAAGATAAACGGATGAAATCTTTTAAACAGCAACAAAAAAAAACAACAAGCTGTGTAATTTTCTCGGTCAATAAGCCTTGAAAAATAAAACCACTTTGTGCGCCTTTATCCTTCGTACTTTTTCATCTTGTAAATTCTATATATATCCACCCATGAGTACAAGCTGTGAGGCTGCATATTCAGTGCTGAGCTGAAACCTGCTGACCTTACAATACACCAGTGAGTAAAGACTACGAGTGTCTGGTATAGACAGACCGCAAATGTCTGACCCTGATTTTTCTACATCTGTTTGACTTGTTCAGTGAGCGACTTGAGATCTGTTTTGTGTTTAAACGATAAAGATGCTTGTGTATTTCTGCGGCGTGCGTGCGTGCATATAAGTGCTCTCTTTCTCTGCCTCTGTCTCTTTGCTGAGGTAGCTGTACCTACTGTGACTTTGACAGAGTGTTTCCCCTTGTGTGTTGCCCCTCTGTGTATGTGTGTGTGCTATATCTGTACTGCAGCGCGTGTGTGCGCGATGCTGCGGTATAAATATATTCATTAACAAAAGAGACCCATGAGCTTGTTTGTATATGGAAAAGAAGCTCTGGCCCTCATGGATTGCTCTGACCCTTCGTCTTTGCGTGTTTGAGAGCGAGAGAGAGGCTAAACGTGATGAATGGGCTGCAAATATGCTGATAGAGCGATCATTCACGGGCTTCGGCGGTGCTGGAAAATGCCATATTATGCTCATGTGTGTTTTTGAGATGGCTACATGTGTGCACAGCGTCCTGTTGAAAGGTTTGCCGTGCTTATCTGGTCTAGTCGGGTCTGTTTCTCTCCCGTTCTCTTACACACGCGCTCTCCGTCTGCCGGTCCTTCTCGTTACACTCCTATACCATCTCTCTCTCTCTCTCTCTCGCTCCCCCTCTTTCCCCCCATTTATTGTAGAGGCTGTGTGACTGGAATACTGAGTAGCTAATCATTATTCCACCAGTGAGGCACAGTGCACAGGCTGAATGTCAATTCTCTCTCTCTCTTTCCTTTTCCCATTCCCTCCTTCTCCTATCCCACCTCCATTCCCTCATTCCTCTTCCCATTCAACTCCATCATTCCTCTTCCTTTTCCTTTTCCGCCCGTGTCCCTCCTTCCCCTCCCATTCAGTCCCTCTTCTCTCTCTCTCTCTCTCTCTCTCTCTCACAGCCTTGTACCCTTGGGTTTCTCTTCTCGTCTCTGTAAGAATAACAAGGGAATCTTATGGAAATGAGGGTTGTATTCAAGGATTTACCACCGGTTACAGGTATAGAACACAAGGCTTTGAAACGCCGTTATCCCAGCGCAAGATTTGTGTCGCGTGTCTTATTGGAGAGTCTGTGTTCAGCTGCATCAAAAGGGGATTCTGTGCTGATGAGGCTGCAGAGCAGAGCAGAGGTGGAGAGACAGCTGTTGAATGCATATTTAGCCGTTTCAGGGAAAGAGAGAGAGGGAAGGGGCTGGATGATTCTCCAGTGTGTAGACAAACAGGGCTGCAGTGAAGGGGACTCCTGCTTAACAACAGGTGCACATGACAACCCTTAAAGAGACACAACACACATGCTTGGCAAATGATTAGAAGTTAATTGGTAGGATTAGGAATGTCAGTGTGCTTGTGGAATCTGACTGCCAGTGATCAAATTAGTTTTTTTTGTTATCTATATAATACATAAATATCATAAATGATTAATTATTTCATATATAAAATACGTTTAGTATTACTTAGTATTATGTTAATGTTAATTTCTGCTTTTATTTGAATGCATTACTAAAATCAAAAGTTGTATCTTAATAAACTTTAATGGACCTGAACTAGCAGTGAACAGTTTTTAAATTGTATTATTATTTAATTATTGTTATATAACAAATATATAATATATATAGTGCTGTCAAACAATTACTTTCACTTAATCACATCCAAAATAAACGTTTTTGTTTGCATAATATGTGTGTGTATATATAAATACACACGCATACAGTATATAGTTTGAAAATATTTACACATATTTACCTGTCTATATTTATATTCATTTCAAACTTATATTACAAATAAATATATGAAGAGTTAATTTTTGCAAAACTGTCATGTTTTTGTTGTGTTAGCTGTGTTTTTAGTTATTAAAATATCCCAACTGCAGTTTGATTAAGATTAATTGGAATGCACATTATTTTAGAGGTGTCAGTTTTTGAAAATAAACTCTTCATATTTAATATATATATATATATTTCTGAAATATGTACATGAATTTGTATTTATATATGCATAATAAATATACACATACATATGTTATGTTAACAAAAATGCAGTTGTTATAAGATAATAATTAGTCTCTTAAATTTAGTGTTTTGTATAAGAAATTTTAAATGCATTTAAGAACATGTATAACCTGTTGGGTTTCTGTCTCTGTGTTAGTTTGTCAAGTTGTTCTGTATATCCAAATGCTTCAAATAACCAGTGCATGTGTAGTTTGAGCTGGCATTGTGACGTCTGCTACCTGGCGTGTGCTGCTGCGTCAAGGCACGTCAAGTGTTTTACGTTTGTGACGGTTTTCTATACTTATTTGAACACTTGTGTGAGAAGCTTGTGATCTCACTGATGCTGGCTGATATTTGCCTTTGAAAAAGGAGGAGGAGGAGGAGAGAGAGAGAAGGAGAAAAGGGGTGTAGGAAGAAGCAGCGAGAGAAGGAGTGAGAGCTGATTGGATTGGAGGGAGAGCAGAGGAGGTATGGGGATACAATGAGCTGAGAGAGAGAGAGAGAGCGCATATGAGGAAGGGAGGGGGCTTGGAGTCAGAGTGAATGCAGCTTGCACTGCTGTGCTTTGGAATTACAGCTATGAACATTGTCAGGGACTTGAAAAAGAAAGGAAAGCAAAGGAGAAAAAGGACAGAGGGTGGAAGAGAAACGCTACAGAGCCTCTTGATGCTCGACACTGAAGAGTGTGTGTGAGAAGACAGAAGGAAACGAGGAGGTGCACCGGAGGAGCTTCACACGATCCTCTCATCTTCAGTTCCTGAGCAGATCGGCCTGTTGTCCCTCATCACCAGGGTCGTCATTGGAACTGCGTCTCACCGTGTGTATCTGTGTGCATGTTTGTGTCACTCACACTTAATTGCATTATGACCGTTTCATTCACAGCTCATAAAGCACAACTACGGTGTTGTGGTGGCTTGCTTTTGAAACACTTAGTGAAAGAGTATGTCATGCCGCTCGCTGACTGACTGACTGTGTGTGTGTGTGTGTGTGTTACCGGCGTGTGATTGGTATTCTGTAGACAGTGTGCAGTGCTCCAAACAGGCTCTGCTCAGAATGGCTCCACAGAGCAGGGATTGTGTTAACCTGAGGAGGACCACTCTCACACAGGGGTGAGTTTTCAACAGCCTCTCACGCTCTCTCTAGCCCTCTGGTTTTTCTCTAGATCTCTCTGAAGTCCTCTCTTTTTTGCTTCATCTTCCTGTCATAGATGTCCTCTGGCATCACTCTTGATGAATTTCTCAATTGATGTTTCTTTAAATCTCAGTGCACCGTTCAGATTTTCTCCCTTCTTCCCCGTTTCCTGATCTCCCTGTTTTTTATTCTTCCTCCATCCTCTAGTCTGAGTCAGTGAGAGCTGGCTGTCTTCTACTTGCACATTTTAAAGAAATTCGTTTTGGTTGCCCCTCTCCTCTCCTCTCCTCTCCTCTCCTCTACACTGTCGTCATTTGTACACTGGGAATAATCATTTTCTTAATCAGCATGTTGCCTGGGTTTCTAGGAAAGAGATCCAAACCAAGATGGACTTAAATATTTTAGTTGTTTTCTTAAATAATACAAAATCTGTTTTCAGAGAACATTTTTAAAAGTGGGTTTCTTTACTTCACTGGCATTTGGTTTTTCTAGTTTGAAACATAAATTTCAATAAATGTTGTAGATGTTAAATTCAAAGCAATCAAATAAATGCCCAAAATAAACACATTTTAAACATAAATCAAAAGTGTAATATGTTTATAATGTGTGTTCTTGTTTTATACTCAAGTAAATATCTAAACAATATACATTTTATTTAAAAATATATATATTTTTAGATAATGGTGACTTATTTCCAGAATATGTATTTTTTTATATATATATATATTTTTTACAGTTAAATTTAACCACATTTCTTTCTTGTTTTAAGCATAAACCTCACTAAATTGTTACATTTGTTCTTAAAACAAGACATCCCCATTATTATTTAATTTATTTATTTTAACATTTAAATCCATATAGTTTGTTGTATAGAGTATCAAAAATAAAAGTTTTGTTTCTAACATAAATTTATATCTCTCTATACATAAATTAATCTTTTAAATTAATCTTTTAAGGCTGTTTAGATGCTTAAAACAAGGCAAAATACTAATGAAAAGGATCATGGTTTATATTCAGGGTGAAGGCAGAAATCTTTCCTGTTGCACACATTGGCACTGCTGCTGTTTGTGTGTGTGTGTGTGTGTGTGTGTTGCTCACTGTTAACAGCCAGATCCAGCTTACTCTCTCACATGTAGCTTCAGTCTTTTTCACATTTTTGTTCACTTGTTTGTGTGTGTGAAGAGAACATGGCAGGTCTTGTCTGGTGCCTCAGATGTGGATTTCTCACTTTACATCAATCCAGATATCTGACCTTTTGTCTCTGTATCTTCCCACCTGATACACACACACACACACACACTAGCAGATCACAACTGCTCACTCTCACACTAGTGACAGTGTGCTAACATGCTAAATGCTCCCATGGGATTTTTTGTGTGTAGATGGCTGTGTATTGATCAGTTGTGTTTTAGAGGGCTTTAAAAGGTCACAGTTCAGGCCTGGTCATATTTTAACGTCCATCTTCTCCTGCGTCTCACCCCCTTCTAGCCTTATTAACCATTTTACAGGGTTTGTGTGAGTCAGCGGGCCTTCAGCCCTGTGTATATAGTTGTGTGAGCATGAAGAATGACTTGTCTGTGTTGGTAGGAGTGAGAGAGCAGGAGGGCTGAAGGGATGGCTGGTCCAAAAAAATGGGAGGAAAGGACGGAAATAGAGAAAAAAAGAGGAAGACTTGAGTAAGACGCTCCTGAGAGCGACATGTGTGATAAGCAAGAGTGACACCAATGTCAGGACTGTAACCCCTCATAGTAATCCTCTCATTTTCCTTCACTCTGTCTCTTTCTTCACTTTTCTGTCTCTCTTTCATGAATTTTCCAGTTTCAATTGTCAGTTTTTAAGTACTTTGTTTGTATGATTATTTTGCTAAAACTAGTTTAAAATAATAAAAAAGGGGTTTCATATTGTTGTGAGGTTGCTTGTTGGTTGTTCAATTAATTTTTTGATGGGGGAAATCCAGTCAGATCAGATAGGAATCCACATGAAACTCAGGTATTTGCCCAACAGAAAGCTACTTGCTTTGAAAGTGACTTTTATGAGAGCTGTGCTCTATACATCAATACACTATTGGCACTAAACAGTGGGCCCTTTTGTCCTTGAAATTTGTTAGTAGGTATTCTTCAATTATGTGGAATGAGGAGGGGGGTTTGCTTGTTTTTTTTTATTATTCAAAACTAGAAAATGAGTCATTGCAAATACTCAAGTGAAGTTACTTGGTTTAGCATATCTTTATCTGAAAGTAACAAGGCAGCATGCTTTGCAGGCACTGCTAATGTGGAGATAAATGTAAAAGGTGCACTAAGTGAAAGCACAAAAAAAAAAAACACACCCATAGCCCAATAGGACCTTGCCCTTTTATTGGAATCTCCACCCCGCATGTTCAGCCCCAACCATGGCAATGACGATTGCAGAAATAACTGAAGATGGTGAGAAGCAAATTCAAATAAAAGCCAGTAAGTATCTGTGTGAAACTTAGCAAAATTAGTGTTACTCACATTTCAATAAGACATCGCAAGCGTCCTCAGCATCCACTTCCAGGCCTTCCTGCTCCTTGATTTCTCTCCACTGCTGAAGAACTTTGATATTTCTGCAGGCCTACCTCTGGCCTGATCATAACCCTCCTTTTAATGATTAGTTCCTCTGAAAATGTTATCTATAGTCGACAAGTGCTCTCCTCTCTCTATCTTTACAAGCCACGCCCTCTTACTACTGATCAGGGACTCGTTCCTACGCTGTGATCGAGTGTTCCTACTCAAAAATTGCTTTAATATTTTCTGCTATTTTCATGAGAGATACATACTTTTACATAAAATAAAAAAAATCTATCTTAAAGGTGCTCTATGCGATGTAGTTTGTTATTGTTTTGGTGCACGTCCCTTGCCCCTATTCTTTATTTTGGTATTGCAGCCTCTGTGTTGTCTTTTGAGACCGGGTTTTTTCCCAATGTTTCCCAATGCAGACAGTAAGACGATCAAGGGGTTATGCATACGGTTTGAAATTAAATCGTGCTAAAATCCTGCAACATCGCAGCACCTTTAATTTTTATTAGGCTTCATTATTTTAATCCTAATGTTTAGTTGAATAGCATTTCTTTCTTTATGTTTCTGCATGTTAAGGGTTAAAGCTGTAATTGGTTTCTGAGGGTGTGCTGCTCAAATATGAATTTTGCTTCTAGAGCCGCATAAGTGACCTCCCCAGTAGTTATTCTCTCATTCTGTCTCTACTCTTCTCTCGCTGTCCCTCTGTCTCTGTCTGTCTCTCCCTCTTTGTCTCTACACCTCTCTGCGACCTCTCATGTCCTCTTTTTTTTTTCTCTCAGAGCGTATCTCTTTAATGCAGTTCTTTTTTAACGTCTCATTCTCACTCTGCCACCATCAATGTTGCTTCCTCTCCTGTCTCTCATCACGCTCTCGTTTTTTTTTTTTTCTTTTTGGTCCCTTCACCCCTCTCCTCCTCCCCCCCCATCATATCAGTCCTGCTGATGAGAGAGGCACCCTCCTAATCAAAGCATGACATGGAGAATTGTATGGAAATAAGAATCTGGATAGAACAGCTCCACGCCTGGGATCCACCTTTAATTACCTCCTCCTTTCTTATTTATAGAACAGTCCTGTCTCACCAGAGAGTTTTACGCTCTGATGAGGCTGTTATTTGATATGACCATCTACAATTAGTCAGTCTGGGAACCCTTGACCAGGTCCAAATGAATCTGCTTCAAATCCCTTGTCTATTGTGTGTTTGTCTGGTAAATATTCACTCTAATTTGAAAATGCCAATACTTTCCATTGTATATAACGGGTCTAATGAAGTAAGTGAAAGTCCATTTACAAACCACATATTGGAGTGAAACATATTATTAATTAGAAAAAGAATAGGGAGACAATTCAATTTACCCAAGAAATTGATTATATAATGAAAATTGCTAAAAATTGCAAAATGCCTTTTTGGCTGTCAATATATCCAATAGCCTGTGTGTCCTATGTCTATGTAATAAATACTTTTATCTTTTAGTTTAAAGATTTCTAAGTTATTACTTATTAAAGACCTTTTTTAATTTGTAATAACATGTTACAATGAAGCAAGAACATCCATTAAGGAAGTAAATAGTGTTACACATGACTATTTGTCCTAGTTAGACATTATTAGTAGCAGCTAATGTCAGTTCAGTCATGATACAGTACTTCAGTGGTTTTATAATATGATAATGAGGTTGTGTTTTGATTGGATATTGATTGCAATGTAATGGTCTTGTCACGTTTGAGCACATCCATTCAATAACATCACATTAATTACATTGACGTAGTACTCTCACTGTTATACACTGCAATAGAAATGCATGGTGTAACTGAATTACTATTGTGAATATATAATGTGAGCCGGAAAGCACTATCGGTATGGTATTTCAAGTCTCTCTCGTAGTAGAACAGTCGCATCAGTATTGAAGGTTGCCGTCTGTACTACAGCATAATGAATAATTGATCATGAATATTTCTCACTGTTTTTCCTCAGGTCTTAAGCAACGCAAGTCCAAAAGACTCCTCTGAGGAAATTCTCAGTGCAGCTACAGATGTGACGCCCCTGTGGCTTTGTTTGCTTCCATGGACCTCGGAGCAGCCATAACTCGATCCGCCTCCATCCTAGAGGTACCATTCCGAGGATAGAGGGAGTGTCTGTGCCAAAACTCGTTCCTGAACTCCTGAAGGGAGGAGCCGTGGGAATTGGAGGGATAGCTGGATTGATGAGGGTGCTGGAGAACGGAGCGTGAGCCTCTCTCCACATCTCCACCCGAGCACTGGGCTCCTTAATCAGTTCATCCTCCCAGACACTTGAGCTCAACTTATTCTGGAGGATTTTGGCTCTGAGACTTCAAATCTTCCACTATATGTTTTTAATCTACTGTAGTTTCTTTGCGCAAGTCAATGCTCCCCTTCATCAAATGTGGCAGGTGGGCCTGAGGAACGATTCTCTGTGAAACTAAAAGCAATAACGTGTTAGGTAGAGTGAAGTAGCAGGGGAAAGCAGGGAAAAAGTGCTGACTGGGTTTCAGTGTTTATGTGAGTGTATGCAAGGCCTGTGCAGCAATGGATGAGGGTTTGTGCGGAGGGCTGACAGGAAGGGGCAGCTAGACGCCAATGTATAACCAAAGCCTTTCTCAGTGCGCAGGAGAGTGTGCTAGTGTGCGAATGTGCATGTGTGACCATGTGATTGTCTCTTGGAGTGCAGAATTCTGAGAATTGGCCATTATTGCCGCTTCCTCCTATTTTTGTGTTGGAGCCGCGAGGGTCAACATTAACAGCGCAAGAGAGAGAAAGAGGGACGATTGCAGCAAAAAAATTAAAAAAAATAAATAACAGTGACACTTCAGCTTTCTCTCACTGTATTTTTGGTGCCCATTGGTGGGGTTCTTTTTCCTCTGAGGGCTTGAGCTTTGTAAAAAAAAAAAAAAACTACTTTTGTCCCATCAAAATGGATTATTATAAGAATCACAGCTTGTGAAGGGCTCTCAGATGGATCATTTCTAGCTGGAATACCTTCTCCTTTGAGACTCTCCACACCACTCCATTTCTGTGACTTTCAACCTGTCATCCTAGAAGACGTGTTGCGATTCCCCGGAGGACTGCGTTCACTTGTTACCACAGAAATCCATGGCATCCTGTTCCTGACAAGGTCTGCTTCATTCTGTGAGTATTTTTATTCCCTTCTGTGTGTGTGTGTGTGTGTGTGCATGAGTGAGCATTTGAAATGAATCTGTAACAGTTGTTTAGGCTTAAAAGGCTTTAAGCTCATTGTTTGTTTTGCCCGTCATGTAACCTGGTACGCTTGAAGTGATGGTACATGTGTTTTTGCTTCGCAGACAATATGAGCTTTTTATTGCTGTGACGCCCACCTTACTCTGTCACTGCCCATTAGATGAAGTTCCACTCGTTTGTTTTGTTTTCTCTTGTGTAACCTTCATAGTGTGAGGACTGGGATGATACGACTCCCTCCATCACCTGAAAGCGAGTAGGGATGTGCCCTTAAACAGCCCAGTGAACTATGAATAACATCACCACACACTCCCACCGTACGCACTTCCCACGGTGCTCTGCGGGCCTGAATATCCTCTCCTGAGCAAATGGAGTGCATTTATGGGTTTTTGTAGGCAGGCATGTAATAGACCTCTTTGAGCTTCTTGTTCGCATTCGGGATCCAGATTGGAATGAGAGAAAATGTAGCAGAATCTGAATTACTGGAACAGTTCACACCAAAAATAAACCTGTCGTTTGCTCACCCTCAAGCTGTTACGAACTGCTTTGTTGCTAATAGATCAACCCAAAAGAAGTGTTATTTGCTAACTAAAAGTTTGATGTTAGATGTGTGTTAGATCAGTAATTGCAGTGCAGAGAAAATGTATGAGATTTGAAACATTCAGTCAGTTTTTAAAGCTCAATAAGGCTGCATTTATTTGATCAAAAGATAAAGTAATATTGTGAAATATTATTACAATTTAATGCCACTTTTCTATTTAAATCTAGTTTATTCCTGTGATGGCAAAGCTGAATTTCAACATTATTGCTCTAGTTTTCAGCGTCACATGAACCCTCAAAAACATTTCTTCTAATTATCAGTTGAAAGCAGTTTGAATGTGTGATACATGTATTTTTTATTTTTGGGGGGAGGATGAATAGAAAGTTCAAAAGAATAGCATCTCATTGAAAAAGATTTTGTCATTACAATGCAAGTCTTTACTGTAACTTATTTTCAGTTGAATACATTCTTGCTAAATACAACCATTAATTTATTTTTAAAAAAGTATTTGGGGACGTTTTTGCTATTATTGGACAATTGACTAAAAACAGGAAGTGAAAGGAAAGAGGCAAATGGAAGTGAAGAAGGACCTTTTGTTTGTGGTTGTATAGTGCAATATGTTGGACACTGCAGTCTATGGCTCAGATCAATTTTGTGATGCTTTTATGGTGCTTATACATTATTTTTGATTCCTTGAATCCTTAACATTCACTGTAATTGTGTGAAAACAAAGCATGACATTATAACGATCAAGATTTTGTTTTGGCATCACATGGTGGGTGAGTAAACCATGACAGAAATTACATTTTTGGGGTAAACGATCCCTTTAACATCATATTAAAAACCGAAACATTATGTAATCTCCTCAGCATGTGACCGCTCTCTACAGGTTTAGCAAATCCTTTTTGACATAATGCATGTGTCTCTGCTTTAATAGAATAGCACGTCCTTTTGTCCTGCTGTCTTACTCCTACTTATTGTGTGAAAAACAACAGCTTGTGGACAAACTCTATCCAACTGATGTCCATCTTCGGTTGCTGGTGCACATCAGTGTTGTTTTTGACTACCATCTTAGATTTAGTCTTAGTCTTTTGGACTAAAATGCTTATTAGTTTTAGTCAAA
>JAUCMS010000028.1:8945523-8998596 GCA_032357445.1 Enteromius radiatus | reverse complement strand
GTTAAAATAATATCAGAAGCAGCTTATCTCCATCTGCCATCCTCAACAATTCCATACCACCAGTTTGATTGGGCTGCATGTGTATGACGTCACACAGGGCGGGGCAACGCAACACGTCACACTCCACCTGAGTCCGTTTCGCCTGAGGACTTTTTGTCTGATGCCTTTTAATCTGAGTCCATTTCGCCCTATGCCTGATTGTACGAGACCTGACACCGAACGTAGTTTTTTTTTCGAGACCTGAAGTCATGATGCCGTTTGGTCTGAGGCATGATGCATTTTCATTTTATGACTGAGGTCTGAGGATGTCCTAAACTGTACACCGTACACTGCTGATTTTCTCCATTGTGTTCACACACTTCAGTGTAAGTGCTTGGTGAAAAGCTTGAAGCAATGATCTCTGTAGCCAATCACAGTCATATCCACTGAGCGCATGAACACAATGGCCAATCAGCGGTTCTTAAAAATCCAGTGCTCAAATGCTTGTGGGAAATGGATGTTTTTTTTTTTTTTTCAAATTTCCACAACAACTGGTACCAAAGTCTGTACTTTTGACAACACTACATCCGGGATGATGTGAGAGTGAGTAAATGATGACGTTTTTGAAAACGATCATTGTAACTAAATGGAAAGGAATCAGCACATTATTGAAAAATTCCTAGTTTCCAATTATACAGCAGCGCCCAAGATAGTATTCAAATGCATCTTTTTTGTTCCACGAAAGAAAACCATACGTGTTTGTCATGAGGTTAAGTAAATGGTGACAGAACGATAATTTTGGGTGAACTATTAAGTTAATGTCATTCCCCCCCAGAGTGAGAGGAATCATCTTCATACGAGCCACTGCTTTGGATTTCCTTGAGTAAATGTCACAGTATTCTAACAGTTTTCATAGAGCCTACGGCTTCACAGCAAGGTCAGGGTTTGCTGTGTGCTCCTCATGATTAAGTCTCCTTGAAATGATATGAGCTCATGTGTTTTCTTTCCGGTGTCTGACCGCAGTGCTGTTAATCCATTCACACTGTTGTTTTCATCACCTTTGTCTCACTTTAAAGTACAGTCAACACTCCACTGACAATCCTTTATCAGTACAGTAGTCTTCCAGCACTATCCAGAAAAATGTGTGTGTGTGTGTTTAGCTGTCCATCAAATTACTCAAGCAGTTAAACAGTCTGGGCGTCTGTCACAAACGCTTGAGTCGACTCTTCCTGAACACCATGTTCTGATGGTTTTCCCCTCAGGTTAATAAGCAGGTTGTGGCGTTCACGGTATGCTGTTGTTTGATTGCAAACAGCTGGGCGCGTCGCGATCGCACAGGGACCTCCGTCATCGATTGACATTTGCCACCTCGTGAGGCCCAGACAGCTGTCACGCCACGTTACGGACACGACCACAGGGTTCGACAATCCGAGTTAAGTGGTGCAAATGTGTGAGGTGGCGACGTCTCACCGCCGGTCTGCTCTTTAATTAGCCTGGCCCATCAGCTTGTGCCCGCGCTGAATTATTTATCCTTGTGAGGCATTAGCACGCAAGGTGGATTCATTTTAATGACACTGAGAGTCCAGCGACCGCTTCCGGGAAGTGAGGCTATCCTTTTCCCCTCTCTATCATTTTGCGTCGCTCATTCCTCTGTTTTACTCACATCAAAGTTTTATTTCTGATGTGTAAGTTGAATCCGTGTGAGGCAGGATGTATCCGCGCCGAACGCTACAAAGAGAATGTGGCGTTTTGACAGATTTAGCTGTAGTGGGGCTCGTTCTGATGGGTGAAAGCTTGAGTCTGCATAAAGCTGGTGTAGACAGGGAAGACGTAGACAGACAACTTCATTTTTAGATCTGGTGTTGGGGAGGATACTTTGAAACCACTGCTTGTCAAGCTGCTCGTAGTTTAAAGTAGTGAAAAGTAGTCGTGCTACTCTTTTGATTATGTACTGTATAACTGTAAGCTACGAAACAGTCCAAGATTTTATGCTGCTCAGTCAGTTGCCACGTTATGTGCAGCAGCTTGGATTTTTGTCGTATTTCTTTTGTCATGTTTGAGCAGCCATACAGAGCACTAGGGTTTCAACACCCGTCAGGCTCTATATAGGGAAAAATGTTTAGTATATATATTTGTGTACTGTGTATATATAAGTATACACACATACAGCATATATTTTGAAAATATTTACATTTATATATTTATATTCTTATATTTTATACTATATTTATATATATATATATATATATATATGTATATATGTGTGTGTGTGTGAAATTAATCATTTGACAGCACTAAATTAAACACAAGTAAAAATTGCTGGTAACTACTCTTAATGTCATTAAAACTAATTGCATTAATCCATAATGATCAGAGGATTTTTACTGCAAATCAACACACACACACACAAAAAAAAACTATCAGAAATATTACAATTTAGAGAAAAGCAACAATGAATTCAGTCATTTTCAGCTTAAAAATCATGAAGTTCTGTTAAATAATAGTGACACTGACTACAGAAATGTAACTACACTGAATTTACTTGACTGTAAATAAAATTCTAATGATGTAAATGAATAAAACATCTTAAAAATGTCTTAAATCTTAAAAAACTATTTACCATTAAAACAAAAGTTTAGTATTTAACAGTTAAAATGATAAGACACAAATATGTGATTTGTTTTTTCTTTCTTTTTTTATGAGACTTTTGCTCATTTTTGGTAGCTTTGGAAAAAAACTACAGTATTTCTAACTACTGTCCAAATTAATAAAAAAAACTCCAACACTGTAGATTTTTTGTGTCTATCACATCTATCACTAATATAAGCACTGATTATAAACTCTTCCCTCACTACTTCTTTGTGCTCTAATTTAAATCTCCAGCTCTACTGTTTCTTCCCCTCCAGCACTCTTTCTCTCTTCTCTCTCCTCGCATTCATCTCCCCTCATCACATGCCTCAGTTACCATTGTTATCTTTATCTGACTTCCTTTCCATCACCTTCCAAACATCTCTGCACACACTCACACATTAGATCTGTTTTTCCCTCGCTCTCACTGCTTGTGGTTCAGTAAATTCAGGAGGGAAAACTTAGTACTTTCTGAGCAAAATAATTCAGTTTAAGTGTGAATATGAATGTTTTAAGGGAAATCTTAGTGTTTTCTATTGTTTGGCTGTCAAGGCATTTTTTTGTTCACACATCTTGTTGTCACATTTAATAACTTGTTTTGTGGTGTGGGGAGTTTATTCATGTTAAGTCCAACAAAATAATTGTCACCATTTGAAGTGTCATCTGTATGTGGCAGAACTTAGAAAATAGCATCTTGCATTTCAAAATATTACTAGTGTGCCAGTCGTATGTGGATTGCATACAATTATTATGAGGATATTTTAATGTAAGTAAATAATTGATCCTCATTTATCACAAGTAGCGTTTCCAAAGCAGTTTTTTTGACTATGTAAAAAAAAAACATAAAAAAATGAAAATATTAAAGAAATCTGTTATCTGTTTTTGCAAATAAATTCAGGTTTATGTAAATACTAATACATACGGTATAAAAGATGCACACATGAACAAATGCAATAAATATTAATTTAATGCCATAAGTTAAAACCCTAATAACGATAACAAAACACCTGCAGCTTTTCAACATCTCATTTGCATGTTTGGTGAGAGGGTTTATTGAAGTGTAACCCCATAAATTACCTCATCACGCCTCACTAGCACATATGTAACAGGCAGCTGTGGAGCGACACTGTACCTCGATGTGAGCTTTTACTTTTACTCATTCCCAACCGCACTGATCCTTTCTCTTTGTATCATGCTGTTTTGTCCCTTATGTTCTCAGGGTTAATAAATAATTTTTGGCTGCACAACATTTCTCACAAATTTCTGTCTCTCTCTCACTGGGCCCATCTTTCTCTCTTTCCTGACCCTATTTATTGAGATTGAGGAGGTTGCTGTTGCCCCATGGCTCCAAACTGTGGTGTAACAGAGAGAGAGGCAGTAAATCAAGATGAAGGGAAAACAGAACCCCTTGATTTGGTGTGCCCTCCTCTCCTGATTTGTCTGTCCTTCACCTGTGTTCAGCAGAGGACAGTGGGAGATGATGGTGGTGAAAGAGTGTTGAGCAGCTGGAGTAAAATATTTAACAAAAGGAATTGGGATAAAAAGAGACTGTAGAGAGCAGTGCGAGAACAGCATGATGAAACCTGGGTATGAATGAGCAGGGACACAAAGAAAGGTGAATGGTGTAGTGATCTCGGGTGTGTGTGTGTGTGGGACCAGGTGTCTCAAAAGGACAGTAAAACCTGAAATCACCTTCATTGTGTGGAGCAGCCAACAGAGTCCAGGAGGAAAACAGTTTCATAAAGCATAAATAATGTCTGAAAGATCATTTAAAAATATTGTGTGGGGGTTTGGTAGTAGAGTTTAGAAATATTAACTCAGGAACTGTAGAAATCACTGGGAAGTCTAATTCAAATAAGCACATGTCCCCTCAGATGTTTGAGTGGATATCAGACAAGTGGATTTTAAATGTTTTGTTTTAGGTAATAGGTAGTACATGATGTTTTGTAGGTAAAATAATATTGAAATAATTTTTTTCCAGGCTTCTTTGTCGATGAAATGTTTAAAAGTACAGTATTTGATTTGAAATGGGAATCTTTTGTAACATTCTGTAACGTGTTTATGATCACTATTGATCAATACAATCTTCAATAAAGGTTTGATTTTGATTAATGCCCCGTTGCGAGAGGAATAACTATAAATAATATATATATATATATATATATATATATATATATATAAATAATAACTTTGGTGTTTTTCTGGTCATGTTTTATCGTCCCTAGGACACCAAGTAAGCCGAGACCCCCTTACTAAAAAAAAAAGGGGCATGACACCGTTACCCACCATGACAGGAAAACAAATGTGTATGTGCTTTTAATACTATGTTAGTGTGTTGCAGCAGTCTTGTTCCTTGTGTCCTTCTCTGACTCTGCCATTATGTTTGTGTGTGTGAGAGAGAACGAGCGAGAGAGTGAGAAAGAGAGAGGAGTGTCTGTGGGGAGAATCTGTGTGTGTGTGTGAGACTTGTTCTCTCGTCCTCTAACGGTGAGCAAAACTAAAGGCCTGCAGCAGCAGCAGTGACAGGAATTTACATATGTTAACAATAAGGAAAAAATGATTCAATTCACAACAGCCAAAAAAAAAAAAAAGACAACCTTACATAGCCTGTAAAGACAATCTCTCTCTTTTTTTCTCTCTCTCTTTCTCTCCTGCTATACTGTGACAAATCTCTTCTTTTTAATGAGCCTCTACTATACCCTAACATGTACAAATCTCTCTCTCTCTCTCTCGTGTTTTGGCTGAGATTTTCTCAGTATTCAGTTTTGAGGTACTTTATTGGCATGACAAATATTTGTACATTCGCATTGCCAAAGTGTTTACAGCTGAGCTGCATACAGATACAAGAGTGAACAGCAATGTACATAAATTAGGAAAAGGGAGGGAAGCATAAGATACACAATGTATCTCTTTCTACACTGTAGTCAGGGGTCTGATTCTCTCGCTGTCTCTGTGTCTTTGTACTACGGTTAGGGGTCTGTCTCTCTCTGCTTTGCTGTGGTTGATGGGCTCTCTGGGTGGCACGTTGCATGGCAGGTGCCAGCCTGAATCTCAGTCATCACTGTTATTTTGCGATGATTGCACGTGTTATTGTAGCTAATTAAAGACTGATGGGCATTAAATATTTAGGTTGCTGTATAATTAGCTCACTGAAGACAGCCATACCAGAGGCTATGCCCACTCATATTCAGAGATGGATCTAACAGGGAGACAGAAAGCCACACATGCTCTCGCTCAGATTTTCTTCTTCACGTTAACAATATTTTACAACGCTTATAGATGAAACGACTGATTCCGGCGACACTTCCGGGTCCTTTTCTCCTAAGAAAGAGCTGATTTAGATTAGCGCTTTATTAAAATCGAGCTGAAAATGAATAATAGTGGTTGAAACACTGTTAAGAAATGATTGTTGGAGTTTTGGATCCTAAATGAACTCAAATTCAAGATTTCATATATGCTGTATTAATAGCCCAGCAGCATCGCACAAATCCTGTCATAAGCAGATGATTTGTATTTTTAATTTTACCAGATACTGTAAACGCCATGTAATACTGGTAAAATATGTTTATTTATTTATATTTTTGTGAGAGTTGTGACAGAAGTTTGGATAAGATTATTATTAGGCCACTCATGTGATAAAATATTTAATAAAGAGCATGTCTGGTAGGTATTTTTATGTTTATTTCAGTGTTTTCAAACACCATATTTCTTAGACCTAAATATATTTCTTTTATATGCTAGTGTTTATACATTTGGTGTCAGTAAGACTTATTTTAACATTTTTTTATGAAAGAAAAGTGGAGAAAAGAAGATTTTATTCAGCAAGAACACATGAAATGGATCAGTGACTGTGACAGTAAAGACCTTTATAATGTTATATATTGCAAATGAGTCACATGGTTATATTTTTAGCAATATCCAACAATACATTGTAATGTTTAAAAATGATCAATTTTTCTTTTATGTAAAAATCTTTAGGATTTTGTTTCATGAAGATATTTAGTCAATTTCCTACCACATATATATATAAAACATAGTGTTTGATTAGTAATATGCATTGGGATTTCGTTTGGACAACCTTAAAGGCAATTTTCTCAATATTTAAATATTTATGCGCTCTTAGATTCTAGATTTTTAAATAGATGTATCTTAGCTAAATATTATACCAACCATACATCAATGGAAAGCTTATTTATGTATTGATGTATACATTCCAGGTTCAATGATTATGACTGGTTTTGTGGTCCAGGGTCATACAAGTTATTTCAAACTTTCTATTCATTAGAATTGGAAAAATATAAATATTAAGCAGGACAACTGTTTTCAACACTGAATGTAATAAGACATGTTTATTGAGCTCCAAATCAGCATATTAGAATGATTTCTGAAGGAGCAAATTGCCCAGCAAAAGTCAATGGCCTTTAATGTATAGACAAAAAATATGTTAATTGTTAACCTTAACTGTTCATTTCATCTATAACCCCATCAAACAAATGTCCTATTTCTCTCAATCTTTCTTACACACATACTCGCATAGTCCCTGATGTCTCTCGCCCACCAAACAGATCTCATTTGGTTCATTTAATCACGTATTTAACAACATGACCCTGATTTCTGTATTTCACGGAGCATCTGTACTCTCCGCTGATCTACCGGCCCATTTCAAAGTGAAGCATTAGATACATTAAACCCTCGTGTTCATAACGAAGCAGCCGCAGTGAGATGTTTCAGTAGGAGGAGGCTTTAAAATTGTGAGTAACTGTTAGTGATTACGTCTTTCACAGCTCGAGAACACGCTAACCTCCGACTCACACAATGTTAACTTCAATCCTTTCCAGGCTATTTTTCACACTTCTTCTGCTAGCTTCAGCCAAAGCAGAGGACTGCAGTGTAAATATTTGAGCAGTTTATGAATGAGCGTTTTAAAAATCGTAGACAACTCAGAGCTATCTCTGAGGACTCAGAGATTATACATATTCAAAAACCTACACTACTGGAACATTTTGTTACACAGTATGTAAGCAAATCCTCTGGCGCGCACACACACACACACACACGCACATATATATATACGGCTTACAAGTGTTAAATTGGTAGCTCCCAAATACCTGCATATTTTTTTTTTTCATTTAGTTTTCCACCATCTAAACTGTAACCATGCATACTTTTGGAGAATTAATATTCTCATTAAGAAAATGGGAAGTGCTGTATAATCACTTCAGGGTGCGGAAAAGCGTGTTGGTAGTAAGATGGAACGCTTGCTTGTGGCTTCTTCTTACAAACACACTCGCATTAAAGCCACATCCATACATGCTGCTCTTTGTTCTGTTTCTCTGCAGTCCGCTGTCACTTCTGTTGGAGGGTTTGATGGAGTGTCAGCATACCTTATTCAAACAGAGAGGTGACTCCAGCCTTTCATGTGTCTCTCTCGCACTCTCTTCCTCTGTCAGCATGCATTTCTCAAACCGAGAGTGTGCCTATACTTTCATGTGCTTCTCTCCAGCTCTCCCGCTCGCTCGTTCCCCCACCTCAGGCTGAATCGCACCCACTAGAGTTTTATTTCTGCTCTTGTGGTTCTGACCCCCTTGACTCTGATATCTCTCTCTATTTCTGTGTCCGCCGCTCTCCATCCCTTTCCTTCTTTCCACATGAAGAAGCTGAGGTGTACCTTGTTACATGTTATCACAACTAGGGCCGTCTGAAATCCATTTTTCTGCTTTCCCTACATTCATTTATTCTTTCTCTGTCATATATTACCTAGTTTATGCCGGAAATTACACAAATTTCATAGCAAGTGATAAAAACAGATTGTACGTTCAGGCTTTAGACAACTTCTGAGGGCGTAGTAATACAGTTTTTTTATTTTTTTGTGATTAATGAAGCATTCTGGAAATGAGAAACTCACGCTGGGAGGCAGTAATGTTGTTGTGTCAGGGATGCGCCGATGAATCATAGATATGACAGGATATATACAGTTGCGGAGAAAAATACCCGCTGGATTTACCTGAATTTCTGCATAAATTGAGCATAAAATTTGATCTGATTTACAGGTAAGTCACAACTTTAAACAAATACAGTCTGCCTAAAGGTAAATTCAGTAGTTCTTTAGTTAGACAACAAAGGATTACTCTAAAAATAACAATAAAAATATTGTCCTAAAAACTGTTAATAAGACATTGACACCCAATCAGAATCAATCCTGCTACCACAAGCTCATATTTGAAGCAGCAGGCGAGTGTGTGCTTACAATACACAGCCAATACCGTCCACCAGTGTAGATGCTAATATAGTTATCTTTATAGTTATCAATCTTCACTGTTAAAGATAATAGTGCCTAAAAAGTTCTTTACAGTGAAACCATAGAATAACTTTTTTAGTTCTACATAGAACCATTCAGTCAAAGGTTCTTTAAACAACCATATCTTTCTTAATTTTTTTATAATCTAAAGAACCTTCTTTCACCACAAATAACCTTTTGTGGAACTGAAAGGTTCTTCAGATGTTTCTTTATGGAACCGTATAGACAAAATGCTTCTGATATATCATTGTGAAGCACCTTTCATTTTAAAAGTGTTGGTCTGACGCCTTTACAGTAGCATTGCTGTTGTTTGTGTGCTTTATTTTACATAAATAAATAATATTACAGTGTACATTTCTATATTTTTATTAACATGGATCAGCATGATCACCTTTCTAATGGTTGACTGTTAAAGGTTTTTTTTTTTTTTAGATCAATGCTGATATCTTGGCCAATAAGCCAATATTCCCTGGTTTCTCAGGGCTGTCAAAATTAAAGCCTCACTTACGACACTTATCTGTCAAACAGAAAAAGCTGATGCTGTTCATTAAAAATGCTAAATATTGGCACATTATGTAAATGCACTGATAGTGAGTTTTTAAAAATTCTACACAATAATTCCCCGTCCTCTCTGACAAAAAAATCAGCAGTTTAGGCATCACTTCTCCATCATCATTCCTTTTCACCTTGTGTATGGCATATGTTTAGGCGCTAGTCTTGCAGCTTCTAGCTTCAGACCTTTTCTCCTTTCTTCAGCCATACAAATACTAACCATTGAGTGAGTTTACACCATTCAAATGACTCAAGAAAACTCAATTTATTTTCTTGTGTGATAACACAAATATTTTTTCATCTTTATGTCTTTATTGAACTCACTGTGTATACATTCCCAATGAAGGTTGCAAAAGTTATAAATCCATAGCTGAAGTGTGAAGTCCAGTTAATAAAAGATTGATCAGAGCTTTTCTGTCCTATAAAAAAGCACAAAATTTCACCACTCCACAGTAAGACGAGTTGTCTATAAATAGAGAAAGTTGAGCACTGTTGCTGCTCTCTCTAGGAGTGGGTGCCCTGTGAAGATGACTGTAAGAGTACCGTGCAGGATGCTCGATGGTGATAAGAAAACCCTGAACTTTTCTGTTGACGTGTTTATAATGTGTTCAGCACATTAGAAAAAAAAAAAGAGGAAAGTCTTTGGAAGACTTCACAGAGGAAGCCTCTGCTGCCCAAAAATGATGTGTGTCTGACATTTGCAAAAGAGCGTGTGGATGTTCCTCAACATTACTAATGTTTCTATGCATGGACGAATAATAATACCAAAGTTATTTTTTGCAGAAAATAAAAACAATGCAGTATTTAAGAAGCACAACACTGCAATGTTCGGAATTCCCAAGTGGAAGTTCTGCAGAAGGTGAGTAAATCAACACCAGAATGGCTTTAACAGCATAAAATGGGTCTTCTGGAGCTACCCAGTCAGAGTCCTGACCTCAAACTGATGCTTTGAACAGAGACATTTTCATGAGACATTGAAATAGTCTGAACAGAAAGTTTTTCGTAAAAGAAATGAACAAGAGAATACCTGCCGATGGCTTGTCTGCAGTCTTTGTTGAAGGATTCTTCCCAGTGTGTAGGTTTCTCTGTGTGTTCAATGAAGGCATGAAAGCTTATCACTGGTTGTGTTATTCATTCAAGTAGAGTTGTAACTTTCTGTTTCAAATTTTATATCCAAATTATGCAGATAAAACTCCAACAAGTTCGCACACGTTTCTGTGAATATACACACTTACACAAAAACGCTCCAGCAATAACACCTCAGTAGATTTGGAGAGCTTTTAGCAGTGTTGTGTTGAAAGAGGTTTTATTGTGAGGAAAACATTCTGCTGGACATCAGTACAGTGAGCCCTTTACTATATTGCATGAGTCAGGACATCTCCCTCCCTCTTTCTTTCTTTCTCTTTCATCCATTAGCCAAAAAGTAGGACAGATCTTTTTTATCTGGCATATTTGGATTTGATCAACCATTAGTATCCCTTCAGCCGTTTGCCTAAAAGACAAAAGGAAGGCCTTCACTCTAGATGTATGTTTGGCTCTCATTATCTAAATTTACTCATTGCTGCCTCCATCCATCCCTATTATGATTCACTGCACTCCATGTCAAATTTAAATGAACATAATAGGATGGATTGCTAACTTGGTCCATATTGTGAGAAAACCTTCTTGTTAACAGCAGATCTAAGAGGAAAAACAGCCCATCCATATGCAGTCTAGTCAGTGGATATTTATGCCCATTGAATAGCCACCAGCTCTGAAACAGTCCAGTAAGCTCATGAACAATAGGGCTGATGTGAAAGCACATAGTCAGTTAATCATGGATAGGAAATGTTGTTTAGAATTACATTTTCAAAGTGAATTTACAATCACTGTTTTTTGTGTGTATTCCGATCTTCCACCTGATAACTTGGCAGTACTTTTTCTCTGTTCATTTTGTATGAATAGTACTTGAATGTTTCGAATAACAAGTAGATTGAATCAGTGATGTGACATTTATTTAAAAAAGGCATGTTTTTATTCTTATTTGTTAGAAACAAAATTATTTAAATTATTTAAGAAAAAATATTTTTAATAATTATGATGTGCTCAAAAAAAATACTATATATATAGGTATATATATAATTATTGGTTAAACATTATATAAAAGGGAAACTTTTTTGAAAATGTTTTTCAAAACCAACATGAATACAAAAAAGTACATTGCTAAAAACTTGATAAATTGTGTACACTTTATAGACTAAATGTATCTCCTAAATGCATACATAAAAATGTAAGCCTCATCTCTTTTTCTGTGGTTCTTGCATCCCCGTCCCTTCATCCTCCATTTCTGCAGCCCATCAAAACATCCCCCCTCGTAATGAGTCTAATCTGGCACATCATTGCTTCCCCTCTTTCTCTTTCCCAGAGATTAAAATGGCTGCTTCACCTGCAGGCTTCATTACTCTTGGTCATGTGACGTTTTATCATCATGAGTGAACTCATTTGGTCAGAGATAAATGGTGTAATTTATAGGTGTGGTTTTTCTTTAAATGAAAGTGTTGTAGATCAAGAACAGAAAGCCACTGAGCTGGTGGAGAGAGATTAGCAGTTAATCATTTCATGTTAGAGTCATATTAAGATCTCCATTACCAAAATACTGTAAGATGGCATTGGAAAATTGTGCCCCATCTAAATTTCGGGCAAAAGTCCAACCTTATAGTTAAATCACCACTAGTAGACCTAAACCAAATAATAATTGAATGGGCAGATAATTGATTAATAAATCTGATCCTTGCCGAATATTATTGTACCTCAAAACACTTTTAGCATAGTGCATAGTTTTAGTAAACTTGCTTGGTAGCTCACCTGGTACAGCATTACAGTTGTAAAGAAGAATCACAATAAAGACCTCAAAGACTTATAGAAGCAAGCTAAAATGGCACTGTTTCTTTAGCAGATGCATTTTTATCTCACTTTTGTTTTTGTTAATGCTATCAATTAGTCCATTGTAGCACAAAGCACTGGACATTATCAAATAGGAGAATAGAGGGATGGCAATGTATAATGATGAAATTAAACTATTTATTTATCAAATGCAGAGATGGTCTGATGACGAAAATGATGATAAGCACTAGAAATTAGGTGCCCCCAACTATAAGCAAGCCAGAGGTGACAGCAGCAAGGAACCAAAATCCCATCCGTGAGAGAATGGAGAAAAAAAAAAAACCTTGGGAGAAACCAGGCTTAGTTGGGGCAAGTTCTCCTCTGGCTGAACGCCCAGCACCTAATTTCCAGTTCAAATTTAAGCTCATGTCAGATTGTGCAAAGGACTTATAGTGTGTGTGTTTGTGTGCATTTGGTTCTGGTGAAACCATCTGATCTGGATACGGACTGAGAAACAGAATAAGACTAATGACAGACTACTAGACAGACTAATGACATTCTTTTTATGATGTAACGAGTACATTGTGTGTTAAGGGGAGTGTTCCCGTTTCCGGCTGATCTAATTAATGCAGCCTAACAATCCTTAAATGGATTTTATTAAAAAATGTGTATTAGTGTGTGAACTGTAAGCCAGAGTTAAGAGAGTTGTTTGTTTTTAATAGTTTGGGGGCTAAATAGGAGAAAGATCCTGCAGTAGATTTTGATATTCTAGGTATTATCAAATGGCTAGAGTTTTGAGAACGACCACCCAATAAAGCATTACAATAGTCTTACCTCAAGGTCATAAACGCATGAATGCCTTCAAATGAAAGATTGCTATCAAACAGCACACCTAGATTCCTACCTGATGAAGAATTGACAGAGCAGCCATCAAGTGTTAGAGAGTGTCCTAGATTATTACATGTGGGGTTTTTAAGTCTGATAATTAACACCTCTGTTTTTTCAGAATTTAACAGTAAGAAGTTACTTGTCATCCAATTTTTTTTATATCAGTTATGCATTCTGTGTTTCACCTGGCTGAGAAGAAATATAGAGATGAGTATCATCAGCATATCAGTGAAAGCTAACACCATGTCTCCTGATAATATCTCCCAAGGGTAACATGTAAGGCATAAAAAGTAAGGTACTCCGTATTGCACTTGTGATCGATATGATATGTCCTAATTCATTGCTACAAACTGATAGCGGTCATATTAGTATGATTTGAACCATGCTAAGGCACTTTCACTAATGCCAATAGAGTTTTATAGTCTATTCAAGAGAATGTTGTGGTCAATCGTGTCGAACGCAGCGCTGAGATCCAGCAGCACTAATAATGAGATACAACCACGATCAGATGATAGTAGCAGGTCTAACATACATGTTGTTGGTTTAGATGATTTAAGAAGTTTCTACAATTCTTCCTCTCCTATGGTAGAGAATGAGTGGAATTTTTCTGATGTGATACTGTAGCTGACAGCTGTATAGTGTCTATGCTATCTCTAATAGTATTAATCTTGGAAGTAAAATATTGCATAAAGTCATTACTGCTGTGATCTTGTGGAAAATCAGTACCTATTGATGCTTTATTTTTCTTTAATTTAGTCACAGTATTGAATAGATACCGAGGGTTATGTTTGGATTGTTTTCTTCCTGTAGAGACGAAAAGTAATCAGATCTAGCATTTTTAAATAAGTTAGCATATTTTCCCTCCGACTACTCTCCAGATACACTCCATTTTCCGGGCTGCTCTATTTTTAGGGGTGCAAATGTGCTCATTATACCACTTAGTAAACCTTTTTTTTTTACCTTTCTTAAGCACAAAGGAGCAACTGTATCTAAAGTGCTAGAAAAGAGAGAGTGTATGGTTTGTGTTGCATCATCAAGTTTTTCTACGCTATTGGACTGTCGACATACACGCAACAATCATTGTACCAATCATTGTATCTGTTTTAGCTAAATCTAAATGTGCTTTTAGTACCACATATTTGATTTTCAAATGCATGAAAACACTTGAAGCAACATAATATCATTTTTGAAAATTGTTGCCACAAGTTTTTCCAGTGAGCCTTGGTTGATATGGCTGTTGTTTGAAATAATTGCTCAAGCTTTAAGATTAAAGTCCAACCCAACAAAACAGCTACATGTAGTTTTAATGACATTTGCTTATTGCCATTGACCATGTGACTGGCCTCTAAATGCAGAGTCCAGCAGTAAGAGATGGTGGTGGGGTACAAGAATGCAGTTGTTCGGTCCTTGATAAATATGTTTACTGCCTTAAAATATTAATTGGTACTTGTCATGTCATACGGTGATACAGTACACACTTCTTTAGATTTTTTTATTGAAACATTAAGTACCATTTTAGCTATAGAGTTCTTGGGTGGACTCTATGGCTCTTTTGAGGATAAAAGCTTAGTTCATGTTAGTATATCTGTATATCAGGTTTTCTATAATCTACACAACAGGAAGTTTATTGATCAACGCAACAGGCTTCAAACTGTAAGGACTCGGAGAGAACTCATTTCAAAAACATAAAGGGTGCTTGTTATTTTCATAAATAAAGTCCTATTTATATTTTGAAAAATAGACAAATTATATTGTGATCATGCTGCTTGGTAAATTAAGTAATTGTTTTTTATATTGACATTGAACTAAAGCAAATTTGTTAAATTATTATTTGGAAAATATTTACTTTGTATTACGTTTGTTTTTCAGTCCACTCGTAGAGTGTTGTTAGACCTAGAAACCTATGCTACTTTTCACGAGATATTATTCTGAAGTATTTTTTACAGAAATATTGCCCTATAACCCCAGTGAGCAGCTTTAGCTGACAGTGATAAGAAGAAACTCTGCAGATGATACACAAATCTGTCAACACCCCCTTGCCATACAGTATTTATTTTTAACAGTGTACTTGTGTAGTACAGTATACACTCTGAAATAAAGTGGACATATTTGTATATAATTCTTGTACTGAATTGTGTTCACATTGTGTGCATGTGATTTCATGAGAATATTTGTATGAACTGTCACATGTCCAAACAGGCTTGACACATGTATGTTTAAAGAAGGCTTTTGTATAACGTAATGGTTTCAAATAATCTTAATTTTATTTTGGGGTCTGCTTGAATACATTTACTTGATTTGAAGTTTAAGAAACTTTTTCTCATACATTGCCACAGCATCTCTCTTTACTCTAAAATGCTCTGTTTTAGTTTCTGTTGCTTTAAAGCTTGCTCTTATTGGTCAGCTGTCCTAGTCTGCTGTGATTGGGCAAGCGCTTAGAGTGTGTGTCAGAAATGTAACATCCCATTGGGCTTCGCTGTGTCTCCTCGACATAGAGAAATCACATACCCAACTGTTCTTTGAGGGCGGGCCAAAGCAGCCAGCAGGCGGGCATTATGCAAATGTGTAACATGGTGACATTGCTAAGTCACAGAAATAATGGCACAACTACAAACAAGTTTCTTTTGGGGGGAAAGCGTGTTCTGCTTGAGAGATCAACTCGCTTTGGCATGGACTTTGTGCTTTGTAACTTCTCGGATCATTTACATGCACAAACAGCTACAGTTTTTACACACTGAAGGAAAATCATAGGTTTTTCGGTCTGTTACTCATGAGTGCACCTAGAGATTTGGTTTAGCGCTCACACAGCTCACAGTCTGACCCATTAAATGTAGCTCTAAAAAAATTAAATTAATATAGTAAAATAGCTTTTATTTTTGGCTTTTTTATTGTAATGCTACAGAGTGGACTGAAGCATATCAGTGAAAGAAATGTGATGTCACAGTTTTTTATTTTTTGTTTTACATTAGCCTAATAAATGTATTAATAGAGCTGTTGTAATCATTAATACTGTCTTACCTTGCATTATTTTTGTCTTACTGTATTAATAGAGCTGTTGTAATAATTTTTAACAGTAAAATTACAGTACTAACATTTATGAATGTTGGAGTTCTTACTTTTATTTTGGCAGAAACCTGCAGGAAGTCCTCAGTGCTTCTTTTTGTTGACAACAGCAGTTTTATAAATAATTCTCATTATGAATTTGGAAAGATGCTTGTCACACGTGTCACATTGTCAGATGCCTTGTAAAAATTCATGATCATTTTACTTAGCTACTGACGACGCTGCATGTCACGTTATTGTTCGGTATAATTTATTCAGTCTTTTAACTTATTCTTATGCTATTTTCAGCTGAATTATTTCAGTTGCCGAACATTCTGTACATCCCTAATATTCTTATGTGTATGATATCATCATACTTGAACCCCTGAGCACCAGCTGTGTTAAGTGATAAGAAAACCAAGTTTTTCAGCCAGGTTTAAAACTACTTCACAGGCCCTAAAAATGGAAATTCTTTCATCATATCCTCCCCCTTGTGTTGTTCTGAACCTGTATGACTTTCTTACTCTTTCTCAGACATCCAAGCCACTCTGACTTTGATTGCATAAGACAATTTTTTAAATAAGATATATCATTTCTGAACTAATGTTGAGTAAATTAAGACCGAACTTTCATTTTTAGGGTGAACTGTCCCTTTAAATCAACAGTGCTTCTGTACACACAGTCTTTTTATTTGCCTTAATATTGTATTGGCATTCGTGAGTCTGTGGGTTTGAGTTCCCGCAGGATGTAGGTATAACACAGCAACGCAGCCAACTCGATGTTCTTCAGATTTCATTGCCGCGTTCAGTCTCTCAATATTTCCTGGAAGCATTCACTGCCTGCATTTGGATGTGTTTTATTCTCGTCTTTCTCCTCAGTATCGGCTACCTGGGTCTGCAGGCGGCTCAGGATAGCGGTCCTCAGCTGGGGCCTGAAGCGTGGACTTCGCTCAGATACTGGTTGTTTATTGTTTATCGTCTCTCACCAGAGACTAACAAACAAAGAAGCATCAGATCCTTTCTGTAACCCTTCCCTGCTGTTCCCACAGAGCATCACTACCCTGCTTTTATTCGCTTCCAGCTGATTTACACAGGATGAGTAAACACACAAACACACCGTTACACATCTCGAGTGCGCCACACACATACATTTCCTGTAAGCTGAATCGACTGCATATACTTATATAAATATTCTCCCCGGTGAGGGAGAGTGAGAGTTGAAACGGTCTGCTGGGGAAAGAAGGTTGGTTCTCAGCTTTTTGAGATGGGTAAAGGGTGATAGATTTTTCTGCACTATGAGGTCTGTGTTATTTTTGTTCCTGGTTTGGACGCGTGGCATACAAAGAGATGCACGATGCTGCTCTTACTCCTTTTATAGTGTTATGTTGGCACAGGCTTCGGAAGAGCCCTCTTGTGTGTTGGTTAACACGTCGGTAACCGTTTCATGTATGTGTGCACGCATTTAAAGTGCTTTTCATGTGCTGTTTAGTTGGTTACCATGGCTGTCCGAGTTAAGTAATCAAACACAACAGTATGATCTCTTACTTTTATTCCATAACCCTGCAGTTATATATAGACTCCTCCATCTCCACCCACTCTTCCACCCTCCTGCTCTCTCTATCTCTCCACACTAACTCGCACTTCACTCTTTCTATCACACGTTCATCTCTATCCGCTTTCATTCGCGTTCTCCCTCCTGGATGTGATTTACACTCTTATTCCCGCCTGTCACTTAATTACTCAGTTAACCAGTGGCACAGCACCCATTTTGTCCTACTGCTTACTCTTTTCTGTCTCTCCTGTAGCTTTGCGAGCTCTCATTTTCCTCTCGCCGTACGTAATCCTCTGCATTGTTTGTGTATACGCTGTCAGGTGATGAGTATTGATTGTATACTTGGCTGTAAGGCCGTGTGATTAAACGCAATGAATGGGAGGAGAGGGGCCCGCGATAAATCACCTATATGCCACCATGTGTGTTTGATTAAAAGGGACTTGAATCTGGTGCTGTCTACAGAGCTTTATATCCAGGGGGGGGGGTTTAAAGGGGTCGTCAGATTTCCCTGGATATTTTGAGATAAAACGGATGGATACGCTTTGAAAGCATACTGTAAGTGAGCTCAAAATGTGCTTTCCAGTGCGTAAGTTTCATTTATATATTTATTTAGAAGCATTCTACTTAACATTTGTAACATATTTTATATATTTTTTAAACAAATGCCCATATAGTTGGACAAATGGATGACTAAGAGCAATAAAATCATGATCTAGTCATGATGATATTAAAGTGGAATAAAAAGACCAACAAAATAAGTGTAAAAAGGTTTCTAAAAGCACATGTTCCTGTTTGTGTGTAGCACCTACTTCTCTGCAGATCCTTCAAAAAGGAACCAAACCTTTGAAATGAGCATTTCTGTGTTTATTTTTGACAAGATTGCTGATCATTTCAGTTTAAACTTAACATTTTGCTCAGCACATTTCAGGCAGTTTTTAGACAGTGCAATGTTCACTTAACAATGTAATACAGCTTTTCACAGAGGCTGTTATTGATGGATTGGGCAGTCAGAAACTATATTTGACAACAGCAAACCTGCAAGCCAGTGTGTGAGGACTGAAGCACAGCAGCACTCAGTGCTCTTACTCATTTCTCAAGTCAAAGGGCCGTTTCTTAAAGTCACAGCAGCAAAATATGAGATTTTTGATTCTTAGAGCCAGATGGATATTGGAAATGGGCACAAAACTCACAAAATATTACTGTTTTTGGCATACATAAAAATATTACTTGTAGACTTAAATAAATGATGAGGAGAAAAAGCATTTGTTTTTTGGGGGGGAAATTTGTAAAAAATAAATCCAGGGGTCTCACTATGGCACTTGAACACAATGAAAGCTAAAATTGTGAAATTTGTATGTTAATAGTTTCTATGATCGCCCTCTGATCTGTTATGAATGGTGGAAACTTTTTTTTTTGGAAGGCAACACACACATACACACATGCATTATGCATGTATTCAAACCCTTAGTCCCGACTCACTGAGCTATGAAACGAGGCCATGCTAATCTCGCATTAAATGTTTGTGCTTCCATAAATACCAAGTCTTTTCGCTTATTTGGTTTTTCCTCTTAGCATATGGCCCATTACCATAATGACACATCGCTGGTGGCCTGATAAACATTTTAGCTGTAAATATCTCGAGAGCTAGATCTGCGGAACTATATCCAGGCCTTAATAAGTCGTCTCCAATTCTACCTGGGATTCTGCTGGTTTAGTTAAGCTTAATTAGACCTCAGTGAGCTCGATAACTGGATTTCAACAGGCTTTCGCTTATTTAATGAGATTCCGTAGCGCTTGCTAACAGGTGTCCCACGCGTTTGCCCCCTGAACCTCCAGGAATACTCCGTGTATGCTAAGAAATTAGCAAGAAGCCTGCAGGCCCGATTCCGCCTGAAACAGCTGTTTTAGCAGTGAAGTTGCTTTAAAAGTGTGCGCGCACGAGGTGATGAGCTTGGTGTTGACTAATTGAGACGAGACCCCCGCGGGGTTTAGCGCATCTCAGTCTGTGAGCACAGCAGAGAGAGAGTCTCAGAAGCTCTCACAGGTCAAAAGTTATTTAAAGGAATTAGATCATGCACATTTTATCTGTTGGTACCCAAATAATTTACTTTACTAGATAAAGCTGAAGGTCTGGATGATAAAATGAAAGTATTTTTAACTTTCTCTCAGAGCGGGGTATTCACTCTGCATTGTTTTAGTGCCTGATTCGCTAGAAGAAACTCGGGAACCGCATAGGCGGCCACAAAATCGTAATTTGTAAAGGTATATTTGGATATGTGCCAGGTTATAATGCTCATCTGCATCATTTGATCATCATTTCATGAATAACTGCTTCTGTGATCAATAGAAAATGTACACAAGCATCACTCGGGCGGTAATAGCGTGACGTTAATTGCAGCAGGCAATTTGTGGGCGCTATGTATAATAAGCCTAATTCTCGCAGAAATGCGGCGTGTTTGGTCTGAAAGAATGATTTAATTTAAATAGACAAGCCGCAGTGCTATTTTGTCGAATTTTGTAGCTGGGTAACTGGATTACTGGTGATTACTGAATAATAGTAAAATATATTAATGATATACCACATACAAAAATGGCACAAATGTTTGGTGATTGATGCTGTAAATTGCATCTTCTTTTACGGACTGCATAAATAGCATCTGTCTTATTTTACTCTTGTACACAGCCGCTGCCTTATTGAATTCAAAGTCTCTTAAGGGACCTTCGATAGAGTAATATGGAATAAGATGGTGAATCAACTGCAGCATCATATATCAATGAAAGTCAGCAGCACAAACAATAATCTCAATGGGAAAGAACCATGTAATCATATTCGGTTTTACGCCAAGTGAAAAGATCAAAATTCACTGTGTTCCATTTCCATACTGATGAACTTCAAAGGTAAGAGACAAGGAGAAGATGAAAAACCAACATTAACTTCCTGAAATATCAGATGCATTCTCTCTCTCTCTCGTTTTCTTCCCATCTCACCCTGTTGCCACGGCAGCATAATCTGGCTATGACAGAAAGGGACGGATAGAGCAAATGTCATCTGACTCATTTAATGTTGGTGTCAATATGTGTGTGAGAGCGTGTGTGATAGAGAGAGCAGGAGAGACAGAACGAATGTCACAACTTATCATAGAAACCATTGGTTGAGCTGCGACTTCATCTCCAACAAGCAATAAGTGGCCTTTTCTCTAAAGCCTAATGTCTTATAAAGGGTTCGTATGAATTAATATTACTGGTGATTGTAAAGGTTGAGTGTAATCCGTTGAAACACACTGACGGTTGCTGCTCTAACATACTGACAGCCACATCACGCATTTTTGATATTTTTGATATGTATTTGAGAGAGCACCGGTGGCAGTTCTGGCTCACTCGGTGCCCAAGGCAAGATAAGACATAACCAAAGAAAGTAGTTAAGTTACAATCCAACCCTAACAGTTTTTCTTAAACATACTAAAATACAACTGCGCTGGACAGACAGTGGTTCAGCAGATTTCTGAATTTAAGAATTGGTTCATTTTTAATTAATAACTTGGAATTGAAAGTGTCCACATCCCACATGAAGGATTTTATTTATTGATGTATTTTTTATAGTTCAGATTCCACTATGAGGTTCCGGTGGAATGAAGTGTTCTTCCAGCCAGTAAAAAGTGACATTTCAAACATCTCTGTCAGTTTTTGTCTGCTTATAAGGCCTGTAAGTTCAGACTTTTGCTTCTTTAAACTTCATTCAAAGTTGAGTGCAAGGAGAAGTTATGTGTTTTTGTGTTTTAGTTTTATTTGCACTTCCTTAAATTTAAATTTAAATTTCAGTTCCGTATCTGTTTGGTACTCTACCCAAATTCTAATTCAAACTGAATAAAAAAACATTCTCTATTTATGTCAGAGTGTTGCACAATCATGTCATTATATTCCATGAGAAAAGTTTGAAAGTTAAAAGTTTCAAATGACAAGAGTGTGGGACGGTGACAACACTTTCAGTTTGAAGCTAATGAAGTGTGACCTCATCTAGACGTGAATGGGTGATTTATGCCACAGTAATTTTTTATTTTTTCGTACCTACAGTACAACAAAAATCCACCACAGCAAGCACCCACTTGGTTTGAATGAATACTTGCTCTTTAGATCCCACAGTATGTGTTTGTTTTGTAATTAAGTGTGCATATTCATCACCAGATTTGCTAACATTGTTTTGTAATCCGCAGGCTTGAAAGCGCAGTTGGGTTTTTTTCCGTCTGTGTCCTTTATCATCATGCTACACTTTACACGTGTTTACAGCGGCCCGAATCTTGCACGCCCATATAAACTCAGGAGCCCGAAAGTGCCGTGGCTCCCGAGAGCGTCTGCAGACGTCATGCATGAGGAATCATTGTGTTTGTTTACTCTGCCAAAGGGAATGCTGAAGAGCTCGTACAGCTGAAATGCTCTCATTTAAATCTGTTGGCACAGCAGGGTCGGTTAAATCATTCATCTGACACAAAGAGCAAGATTTCACATCGGTATAAGCCTTTCATCTTCATATCTTATCACGCATTTACAATGTACCCAGCCCAAAAGTGTTAAAACGCCATTAAATGTTCAGCAGCGACCGACCACACCTGCATCTTTCAAATCCTGCCAAAACACTGGTCTGTTACTGGTGCGATCACGACTGTTACATTCTTAATTGCATGGTGTTTATCTGTGAGTGGGCGGAGAGCGAATTGCTTTCTGCTGTGAGGTAAGTCAGCATCCTGTGAACAAAGTCCAAGGCCTGCGCCGATCACTCGTTCATCCGTGTGTGTGTGTGTGTGTGCGTGTGCGCGCGTGTCTGTGACGGATCTGGATTTGACACAGATGTTTGTGCTGCACCTCGGGGCAGGCCTCGTCAATGTCGAAGAGCAGATCTGTCAAAACACACATGGACTGGTGTTTGCGTGTTACGTGCGAACGGCATCAGTGACCCATGTTGTCAAAAAGGACAGCTAGTGGAATCATCCCTCCTTTTCAAAAGTATGGAAATGTGTGTGAAACTCTGAGAGAGGTTGGTGGAAATGCAAAGAGACATGTAGGATCAGAAGGAGGCAAGAAAAGGGAAGGATCGACTGTCAATCCGGTTTGGATTTTTCTCTTTGTATAAGTGAGAGAGCTCGTGTGTGTATGTTACGGGGTGGGTTAAGGACAAGGTAAGAGGCTCAAAGCGCTGAAAGATTGTCGGAGGAGAGCAGAAGTACACTGAATCAACTGACAGAAGAAGAGATGGAGAGAATTAGGGAGACAAGCTGTTTCTGACTGACTTGCCCATTGAGAGGAAGTCTGAATGTGGTATTTCAGCGCAAAACCCCACATCCTATTTCCTAACCATCTGCCAGTGTACTTTAACCAAGCTCTAAATGTGCTTAAATTGCACTGCACCATATTTACATTAAATGGGCGGAAATGTAAATGTCTTTGATAATTACACGTATAAGAAGTTACTTTGCAGTAAAAACATCCTGCCTCAGGATGATATCTCACTGCTAACCTCCCCAGTTTATTTTGGTTTTCCAGCCTTCTGAAACAGAACATTTTTAAATCCCCAGTTGTTTACAGTACATGCCCTAAAAATGAAAACAACATCATCATCATCTGTCACCCTCGTATACATTTCCGAACCCATAAGGGTTTTTATTTTTTATTTTAATTGTTTTTTTTCACACAAATTTGCTGCACAATCACCTCTTGATGAGGATCTAGTTTGTCTTATGTTTTCATGAGAAAACAAATTCTTTTAAGGGTGAAAAATGTTACTTATTGATAATTAAACAGTAATGATGACTATTGGTTTTCTTGTCAAATATTTTTAAAGCAAGGTCTGAGAGTAGATTTTCCTGCTTGTGACTATGAAGTAATACAATAAGATTGAGAAAAGATCAAAGAATAATAGTAACAATAATAATAAAACCTTAAAACTTCTATTTAAAGTTGACCGAAATGAGACACTTTTTTTTTGAGGTTTCTGTCCCTCTATTGAAAGGCCGGAGGAGAGCCAAAACTTAAAAGATCCAAAAAAGTCATAAAGGTATTGTAAAATGAATCCATATGAGTCAGGGGGTTTAATCCAAGTCTTGTAAAGAGATACAATCACTTTATATGATAAAAAGATTTAACCTTTTAAAATCTCCTTTAAGGAAATGTGCTCTTAACTCATGTCTGTTCATCAATCACAACCAGTACTATAGATTTGAGGGAAAGATTTTAAAACCATCCACATTGTTTTGTTCCTGAATGTACAAAAAGCACCTCAAACACCTATGCATTCCCTTCTAAAAGGTCAAACTGCTGACGTTTATTTTTAATGACATGCCAGAGTGATTAAATCAGAATGTCATTCATTTGTTCTTCTAACGTCACAAAGGACTTTTTTTTCTTAATTATTCTTAACACATTGCATTTTTTTCTAAATATCAATGAATTATAGCAGTCTGACAACCAGTGATAATAATAGGTTTAGAAATGCATACACAGATAATAGATTTATTCACTTGTGATGAGTTGCAATGTGGAAACAGACTGGTCATTTGTGCAAATGCTTTTGGTGCGAAAAAAATAAATCAACAAGTTAAACCTAATATAAAGATCAGAAAATACATGATTTATTTATTTTAAGTCACTGTCTTTCTTGTTAGGATAATTATTATATATTATTATTTAATATATTATTATTAATTGCATTTTGCATTGTGTAATAAATGTCATGCTGTTACTGCCCATGGAAAAGCATATTTCTATTTTATTTTTGTTTTGTTTTATTTTATTTATTTATTTTTAGTCTTTACAATTTAAATCGATTTTGTATTTGTTTAAACACAATTTATTGTTCATGATGACTCTTACTGAAACAAATGACTAGTTTGAGGTCATAAAAATGACAGAGAAACGTTTAAATCTACAGACACACTGTAATACTAGAACATATTCAACATCTCAGTACCAATTCAGCTTTGCTTACATTCTAATGATCCTCTAGTGGTAAAATTTCAATGAGCGTCTTCCAGAGTTAATGAGCTAATGTTAACCATGTCAGTACATCACAGTTTTATGTCTGTTTAGTGATGCTGTTTCATGTTTAATGCAGGCAAGTTGTAAAAATTTATACTATGTATCAAAATCTAAAATGATTTTTTTTTTTTCGGTTTTAGCTTCAATTCTGGATTCAATTCTAGATGGAGCAGGCTGATGGGTCGTTAACTCAAACTGATGATATTCACAGCGTTAAACTACTTGACGCATGCTAATTGGTTCATTTTGTTTATGCATGGTTGTTGCTTTACATTTAAATGGCTAGTTAGCATCTAGAGTGGTTCGCACTTCCTCTGAAACCCTCCACCTCCCCAGCTCCACCTGTCTAGATCTGCTACGGTTTATTATATATGCTACTTGTGCAGCAGCAGTATGCCTTTGTAGCAGCACTATACCAACAAGACTAAATGCATTAACATCGTCATATCCGTTACAACGCTAAAATCTAAAATACACCAAAGTAGACATGCACTGAAATTACATATATTTTGGTACTTGTTTATTCTTAGAATATAGTATAGTAAATAGATCTTCACTGGTACTGTGTTGTGGTGAAGAGGGCTGTTTTTCAGTTCCAGTAAAGTGTGACTGATTGTAGTAGTTTGCTGCATCCTCCACATTCGAGCACTCTGAGTCTGAACCGACCCGCAAGAAGCCTGCATGAGCATTTGTGGCTTGAACAGATTTATGTATTTACTTGAGTGAATCACGCAGATAGCGTGTGCAAATAAAAAGCGCCGTCATTGAGTGCAATTCATTCTTAGTGAATTGCCCCTCAGCACGCCAGTGTGTGTTTGCGTTCGCTGATGTTTTCAGACCCCTGATGAAGAGGGCTTTTGATGGTTTTATTAAGCTCTTGTGCTCTCGGCCCATGGAGTGCCAGGAGGGACACATGACGGGTGTCTTTTCCTGCCTCCGCTCTGGAATCTTTCCACATGTGGAAAAGGCGAAGATTAGATGGGAAAAGGCTTCTTCGATGCTTCCTCTTCATCTCACAGAAGCCTGGTGACATCTTAATGTGTCTGTATCAACCGGCGCTGGCAATGCTTGCATCCAGCACTCTCATTTCACAATCCAAATCAATTAAGGAGAATGAATCACTCTGCTATTATTATAACTGTCAGATTCACTTCTTACTTACAAAGATGAAGAAGAAACAAATGAAGCGGCTGCTATCTACTCCTCCCTTTCCCCGAAGGCTTCCTCTTCAAGCATATTCTCTCTCAATGTCCCTTTTTCCTCTCTGTCTTTCATTCTCTTTTTTTCTTTCTCTCGTTCTTTGTTCTCCTTTCGTTACCCTGCTTTTTATTTCAGTTCCCCATCCACATTTCTGGTCGCCTCTTTCTTTTGCGCTCCCTAAATAATTTAGATTTTACAGTTTACTTGCCGGCTGCCAAGTATGGCTTCATTCAGGCGTGCGCATATGCAAAACAGCGGGTGTGAACTTTAGATTTATATTTGCGACACTGGTCATTAGTATTTGCCTGCAATAATTACAGTGGAACAATAATGGCTTCCTCAATTCTGTATACACACACACTGTGTCTTTTCATTTCCTCTCTTTCTCACTTTCCGTGCCCTTCTGACACATCCAAACTGACTGAGAGAAAGGAAGAACGAAAGAGGGGAGGAGAGATGAACAATGAAACAGGGAGGAGAAGTACATCCATCATTTCTTCCCTGTGGTCAGATAAATCTTGTTAGGTCTGTAAAGGTCAGAGTTCACAGAGATTGCTTTGAGTTGTGTGTGTGTGGGAGAGTGTGTATGAATCAAATACTGCACATCAGGTGTTTTTATGTCCGTGTGATTTCCCTGTGCTGCTGTTAGGGACATGCGTGACACGGTCGTGACCTGCGTCAGCAAACTGTCATAATTCCCTAATTCGTGCCGATGCTTCACACATCGCTGTCCACTCCATTATAAAACTGTGTGTACAGTTGCAATAAAACTAGTTGTGCTGTAGTGTGTTTTTCAGTAAACTGCAGGGTTACAGCATCATACCGTACACTACCGTTCAAATAATTGGGGTCAGTTAGATTTTATTTAACCTTTTTTTTTGTAAATTAATCCTTTTATTCAGCAAGAATGCATTAGATTTAATGTTTAATTAAAAATGTCAGTATTTCACACGTGCTGTTGATAAAAAATTTTGGGAGGAGTGCACACGCATGATTAGCTGCGGCTGGAACCGCATTTCCTAAATAATCCAATCCTATCTCAACCAATCAAACTCATAAGCTTTCCCCTTAAATAAGCTTGCTACCTTCCCTTTCTTATCTCATTACACATCCCTTCTCCGCACCTGTTCCGTGTCTTCCTATCGGGGGCAAGCAGAATTCGAGCCGGACGCCGAGCTCAGCCCTCGCTAGGGTTCAAACAACTGGGGCTCTTCCCCTGGACAGCACGGCAAACATGCTTTAACTGTTTATCGTAAGGAAGCGTGAACTCGTTAAATACTAGATATTTGTTACAAAAGATTTTTTCAAATAAATGCTGTTCTTTTGAACTTTATATTCATTCAAGAATCTTGAATTTTTTTTTATCACATTTCTACATTCTACTTGATATCTGAAAACATTAAGAAGCAATTAAGAAGTTTTCAACATTATTTATTTATTTATTTGAGCATATTAGGAGGATTTTAGAAGAATGGATAAAATTCATATTTATACATTATATATTTTTTATGTTAGTAAATATTTAAAAAGAAAATATCAAACTGCTGCTTGTATTTAAATTAAAATATATATATTTTTCAAAATTCTATTTTTTTATATTATAGCCTTTAAAGAAACAACAAAAATAGATACTGGCCCCAAACCTTTGAACATTAGTGTATATTTCCCAAAGACGCAATGATAAGGCAGACTGAGGCAAGTTGTCACAAGTTTTTGTCTTGGTAACTATATAGGTGTTGGAGTTCTGTTAAAAATATTTTTGTTTGCCTAACAGTAGTTTTGTAGGTTTCAAACATAAATGTCAGTTTCATTATCGTTTTGTAATATCTGTTGTATTAATCAGCTGAACACAATAAAACCACCCTGGCATATATATATATATTCAGGTAAAGGTTGAACTGTGTTCTCAGGACAAGGAAATGTTTAATAAATGTCAGGTCGAAACAAAAACATGCCCAAAAGAGTGCTTTGATATTTTATATTACCTTTTATATTTTGACTACTTGATGAATTGTTTTGTGTTTTGTTTTGTTGTACAAGTCACAAAAGGTCAATGTGCAGTGAATTGTATCTTTGGTGGAAATGTGCAATAGATGTTTCTGTAGTCTAGGTAAAAACTGCTGGAAATCTGTAAGTGCTCATGTATAACACAGTTCATCTTATTTCTGTGTTCATCTAGGGGGTGCTATAGGCAGCAGAAGGCATCTCCATGAGGAGCGGTAGAAGATGCCGGAACTGCCAGCGCTCCTGCTGTCGATTTACTTCCGCTTCCTGTTAGTCACCGTGGTTACCATGCCGCCTTCTTCCCTGAGCCAGACCCCCATTCTGTCATCTGTACGGATGGGTAAGTCGCACACATATGGACTTTTGTCATATGGTTGACAAGCTTTGTAAAGGTTGGTCTGCAGTCATTAAGTCTTATAAGATAATATAGATAATATATGTTTCGCAATCTGCCTTTGTCAGTGTGACACAACTTTTTCTCAGCGATTATATAACAGATCACATACATTAGGTGATTATAATGAATGAATCAATCAATCTACAGACTTAAACATCAAAAATTAAATCATGGGAATAATAATAATAAATCAGGCATAAAATGGCATTCAAGAACATTGTACCCCCACCCTAAAAAACTAAAAGCAATGAAAGGTCAAAATCCTCATTTAGAACTGAAGGTGATATTATCATTTAGAATGCTGCTCTTTGTAAAAAAAAATGGCAAAGAATTTTAGACTGTTTATTAAATTCCTTCTGTATCACAAATTCGCCTAAATTTATATAATTAGCTTGGTAAGGTAAAACGTTTTCAAATGTAACAGATGATAACTGTCAGCGGAGAGTAGTGTATTTTTCTCTGTTTATTTTGGACTTTATTAATTTTAGATATGAGTACATCTAAAAAACGAATAGACAACAAATGTTTTTGAACAGAAAGGGTAATAGAATTGAAGCTAGAATTTAGAAAAGCCTAATATTCATGTTATTCTCTTCACATAAAATAAACGAATCCGCTGTTCACTTGACTTGGTGCTGTTGATTATTGAACATGCTACTAAGGAATTAGCATTTATAAAGACTTTGATCCTGGAATGTTAGAAAGAAATTCAAACCACATACGTACAACAACTCATAGACTTACTCTGAATTTTTCATCAGAAATAGAAATAGTTTTTTGAATTTTATCATTTGCATTCAGAATATCTGACCACTGACCTCCATGCTATCAGAAAAAACCCACAAAACATTTTCGGGTTTTGTCCCAGCAGTTGAGAAACACTAATAATAACCACTGTATTACAGAAGATCCTATTAGAGATGCTGTGGAAATTCAGACTGATTGTAAATAATCTTTATTATTGTACATGATAGAATGTTCTTTTAAAAGGGTTGTTATGTGTTACATTTCTATTGCTAATACCCATATTTCTCTCTACTTAATCTGTCTGTTAGCGGCAATTTTGGATGACAGCTCTGTCTGTGGGCGTGGGGAGCGGTTAGCTTTAGCGTTAGCACGCGAGAACATCAACAGTGTGATGGAGGGCCCAGCTCGCGCTCGCGTGGAGGTCGACATATTTGAACTCCAGAAAGACTCTCAGTATGAGACTACAGATACTAGTGAGTCATACATTACAAAGTGCACGCACACACACACACACACATCCCTCAAACACTTTGAAGTAAGGCAGTACAGCATACAGTGAGTCAGAAAGGCAAACTGAGTGAATGTGAGGAATGAAATGCTCTACTTCTTTTTTTGCCGTAGTGTGCCAGATTCTACCGAAGGGCGTGGTCTCAGTGATTGGCCCCGCCTCCAGCCCTGCCTCTGGCTCCATAGTCAGTCACATCTGTGGGGAAAAGGAGGTGAGCTTCATCTCAATATTCCACTTTACTTATTTTGTGTACATTCGCTAATCATCTCTTTCCTTTTGTTGTTCAAACTGCTCTCCTTCAGATTCCGCATGTCAAAATCGGTCCAGAAGAGACTCCACGGCTTCCTTACCTACGTTTTGCGTCTGTGACTCTGTATCCTAGCAATGAGGATCTGAGCCTTGCCATCGGAGCCATCCTACGCTCCTTCAGCTACCCATCGGCTAGTCTGGTCTGTGCTAAGGCCGAATGTGAGTCTGAGACCTCTGGTCTGGTCTTCCTTCAAGCTTGAATATGTAAAATGATTCCACATGGAGAGCAACACACTTTTTTTTAGCATAGGATACTTAAAATTACAAGTTATAGTGAAGCCTTCAGAGGAAGATGCATCTTTGTAAAGATGCACAATAATTCTACTGTTCCAACAAAAACAATTAAATTGATTTCCTCAACTCCGTCCACCCAATCAATCATCTTCTCTCAGCAAACACTCGAATTACAATATATATTCAAGGCTGATGAGAGAGATTAAATTGCAAAAGTTCTGGAGAACAGACTCTGATAATGACACTGCAGTGCTTTCTTACTGCAAGCGCTAACAATTACTTTGTTGTAATAGGTGGCTGTGCCAATAAAACATACTGCTGGGCAATTACACAGCGTGTCACTGGACAACATAACGTTCACGTAATCTGAGAATAAATCTCCCCCATGCTGCGCGTGTTAATGTGTGAGACACCAGCATGTATGCAGAGCGTGTGGCTGTGTGTGTGTGTTTGTGCTTTTGGATGTTCATGTGTGTTAGAGAGGGCATCGCTACATAACGCTCAGCTCTGACCCAGTTGGCTGCACTATGGTTGCTATGGCAGCAGAGTAGGTGCAACTTGCCACTCATCAAGCTCATTTAAAATGGTGGCAAGAGATGGAGAGAGGCTCGCCGCTGCGCTACAGCTTCTCGTTAAACAGATAGAAAGCAATTTCGCAAGCCTGTTTTGACACAAATGTTTTCATGTGTGTTGTGTGCCGTGATTCTGTGGTGAACCTCATTGCCTTTCATTTATAAAACTGTCATCTGATGCCACACACTTTGTGGAAACTTCGACTGATTTTTCTCTGATGACCTCTTGTCTGTCAGACTGAAAGGAACATCAAAACAACTGCGTGAACACTTTCCAAGTCGTTCTTTATTTTTTTTTTAAACAGAATTTATTCATGATTTTTATCTCCTGCAGACATATGTTCCAAAACTAAGCCAGCTGCCTTGTTGTCTGTACTTTGCACATGTAGAATACAAAGAAGTGATTCATATAGATTCAAAAACATGAGATGCAGGGCGGTGCAATGAAAAAAAAAACCCAAAAACTGCAAGGTATGGACATGGATTTTAACTACTCTAAAGATGATTTTAAAACAATGTGTCGCTGCACGTTTATTTTAAGGTCCAGTTCTTGCTTTAACTACGACTTTTCTCTCAATAAACTCCTAATTTGCTGCTTATTAATAGTTATTAAGGTAGTTGTTGTAGGTATTGGGTAGGATTATGGATGTAGAATATGCAGAATACGTGCTTTATAAGTACTGATACACAGCCAATATATAATAATATAATATTATATTCATATAATAATATGCATGCTATTAAGAAACAAGTAAACAGTAAGAATTGGTCCCCACAGTAAAGTGTTTCCTAAAGAGTGACTGAATTGGAGAATTATCAAATAGTGTGCCACACAGATGATTTCAATAGAGTCGTAGTGTGCCAGATTCTACCGAAGGGCGTGGTCTCAGTGATTGGCCCCGCCTCCAGCCCTGCCTCTGGCTCCATAGTCAGTCACATCTGTGGGGAAAAGGAGGTGAGCTTCATCTAAATATTCCACTTTACTTATTTTGTGTACATTCGCTAATCATAATCTCTTTCCTTTTGTTGTTCAAACCGCTCTCCTTCAGATTCCGCATGTCAAAATCGGTCCAGAAGAGACTCCACGGCTTCCTTACCTATGTTTTGCGAATTGGAGAATTATCAAATAGTGTGCCACACAGATGATTTCAATAGAGTCTGACATTAGCATGTTGATGTGTGGTCGCATTTACTGGTGTTTGGTGATTCATGCGAGTCTTATGTGAGGGCTGAAGATTTCCACACAGATTGTTCTGAGAGAGTGTGCTGAACAACTTTATTAATAACACTTTATTTAAAGCCATAAAACTTTTTAAAATGAATAATGCATTATAATTATTCATAACATGTGTTTTAATACATCATATCTTGTTGTGAATAATCGAAAGCCCAGTTTAAAATGCATAGCGTAACAATGAATTGATAAGTGTTATAATGTATTAACTGTACAATTACTCATGAGATTGTACAATGCATTATAAGGTGTATTACAAGGCATAATTAATACATGAAAACTACTTTTATAATGTATTATACATAAAGGATTTAAAGTGTCATTTTATTATATTTATTTTTTTTACATTATCATTAGACATTTTTAACAGTATTAAGTAAATTACAGAAAACTAGTTAATGTAGTATTCTGACCAATATAATCAATATAATAAGTATAATTGGTTTAGTTTTTGTTCACCACTGTAGACGTTTTTTTTTAACAAAACAAAAGTACCTTGCAGAGTCTGTCATCTTGGATTTATTTACTCACTAAAACACACTTATGAAACCTCAAACCGTTTTTTCTTTGAACTCTGTGCAGAGCATTCTGCGATTACCATCTTGCTGCTATAATTTAGGCATCTCATATATAAAATGCCAGCTTTTGAAATGGGTTTTGTGTCTGGAACGTGCCTGTGATGTCCTACAATGCTGGCTGCTCGCTAGGTTTTGGAACAGAGCTCTAGTCACTGTCACACATGAGTCATTAAGCACAAGGCTGGTCTGGGTCTGATAATGTTTGTTTCTGTGTGCCACAGCGATGGTCTCTAGTGGAAAACAGAAGATCTGAGTTCACTTTATATCACAGCTGTGGGAATAAGAAAGTGAAATATCGAGAAAGAGACAAATTTAGTGGAATGAAGGGAAGAGAGAGGCTGAAAATCAGAATGAACGAGAGACATCAGTGAAAGAAAGACAGAGGTATTGAGAACGAGAGAAAGACAGAGAATGAGAGTGTGGAGAGCATTGATTTCTCCCCTCCCTCAAGCTAATTAAAGTTTGGCACTGGCTTTACTGGCTCTTTCTGTGCATGCAGGCTCCCTTGAGAGCGCAGCTAGTTATTTACATTTTCACTGGGCTTTGTGTTGCCACCGACTCACTTTGTTCACAGCGGCATTGCAAACGGACAAATGCATGCTGTTTACAAACAACCTCAGACACGAACCATCTCAGGTACACTACATGAAGCCCAGTATGGCCCCTTTCAGTTCCAGTCGGGTGTTTAAATATCCATATGCTTTCGGGCCAACAACTCGCTTTCTTCCCCACAGGTCTGCTGAGACTGGAGGAGCTGATAAGGCGGTTTCTGATCTCTCGAGAGACGCTGTCAATCAGGATGCTGGATGACAACCTTGACCCCACGCCTTTACTGAAAGAGATTCGTGATGACAAAATAGCTACAATAATTATTGATGCTAATGCATCTATATCTTACCTAATACTGAAAAAGGTAAGCATGCAGTCACATTATTTAAATGCTGTTGCTTTGGCTCATTACTCATTCATTCAATCTCTTTTCCTCGCCCACTTCAATCTCTTGTCACCCCGTAATTCAGCTTTGATCAATACACCTGCATTTTAATGTATAGATGCTTTAAATATCATAATGCTGCTGAAAGACTGTATTATACAATGTTCTGCTTTTCCATGTAGCTCTTTTTAATACGCACACACACCGAATAGTGTTCATTGTCTCATTCCTCTTGCCTTTCTTTTTAGGCGTCAGAGTTGGGAATGACATCAGCGTTTTACAAGTACATCCTCACAACTATGGTAAGATAGAGGAGGAGCTCTTGGCCTGGTTTCCTGCAGATCTATTCATGCCTGGAGCCCCATCTTCTGTATTAACAATTCATCTTTATTACGCAAACCCACTCACACTTCTCAAGCCAACCCCCTTCACAGCTTGAACTGCATTAAATACATATTGTATTACTGTGTAACCTACAAACACTACAACACACACTAATAAAAAGTCTAGCTATTAGTCTAACGCTACCAGACTTTCAAATAATTCTGAACGCAACAAGCTCACGTGAAACATGTGTCTTGTTGCTAGGAGATGCATGACAGATGAAAACAATGTATTCTAAAATCAGCTCAAAATATCAAATATGTTTGATATCTTTTGACTGAATGGAATCTTTCTGAAGCTTAAAAAAATCTGAGTCTGTGCCGATAATAATTCACGTGATGTTATGTGAAATCATTCAACTGCCAACTGTGTAGAACACGCTAGGCCGACAGACGCTTAATGGCTTGGTGTGCCATGATGCCCACTATTGAAACCTCTAATAAATAGAACAGATTATTCATAATTTACATGCACCAGTAGTCCTGAAACCATAAATAGCACTGATAACTCTAGTCAGTAGTCTATCCTGACTGGTTAAAGCAATACTGAATTCTCTATTTATTCTCTTGAATTGTGAATATAACTTGTTACTTTAACCTTATTCACACCACTATTGAACCAGATTACTAATAGTTTAACCTAACAAGTTACATGTTAGTGGCTGGTTTAGCGTAACACATTGCAAAACTCTTAGACACTCTACTAGTCTAACCTTGCATCTTACTTTCATCCCACATACTGTCCACTACTTTAGTCTCTAATTTAACTTATTAATCAAACCTAATGCCCACTTTTGAAACCTTTGGTAAATATAACCAATTATTCACATATTATTAATCCATAATTTAAACTAACTCATTACATTGCATACACTACTAATAACTCCAGTCACTAGTCTAACCTAACATGTTACCACATAATGCATACAACACTGAAATTCTTATGCATTAACCATTTTATCTAACCAGTTAACTCAAACATTACCAACCAAGGAACTGTACAAACTGTACAAAGTTTAAAGTTGTTACTCCAACCTTACATAACCTAACTCAAACCCATATATACTCAAGTCTACTGTGGTCAATAGTCTTACCTACATTAACATATTTAAACCATTTATGGAAACTTCTAATCATTAATCGAACCACCACACAGGATTTACCCACTATTGAACCACCTTATTACTAGTCTGCCTTAATAAGTTACATGTTATTCAAACAGTGCATGTGTTAACTAAACTGGTCTTTTTTAAACCTGACTGGTCTACTTTAACATTTTATGGAATCCTTGCATACTACTACTGAAGCCTCTAGTCACTAATCTAACCTAACAGATTACTGATCATTAAAACTGCTAGTTGCTAGTCTAACCTAAAGTGTTACTTTCACTTTCCAAACACTACCCCAGGCCCTAGTCTAACCAGTTTACACCAGCCTTAAACCATCTTATCAATGGTCTACCCTAACAAGTTGCATATTACTCAAACCTTGCATCCATTCACACACACCTTTAGTAACTAGTCCTATTTAACACGGTGCTTATCTTAGACACACTACTCATGTACACCATTCAACATTCATTCAGTGCATACAAACCATACTTAACTAGTCAAGTACTTCTATTTCACAGAACTTGTCAAGTCACTATTCTTTTTTTGAGCTCTATATTCTTTTAAGCTTCTATTTCTTACACACAGACTGATGTTGACTGTTTTCTGCTGTAAAATGTCATTCCTTTGTGTGTGCAGGACTTCCCGCTGCTATGGTTGGATGATATAGTGGATGAGCAGTCAAACATCGTGGGCTTCTCAATGTTTAACACCACCCACCCGTTTTACCTGGAGTTTATCAGGAGCCTTAACCTGTCCTGGAGAGAGGGCTGTGACATTAACCCGTACCCCGGACCAGCGGTGAGACTCACACACAAAACACAATACAGAAGCCTGTCAATGGATCACACACTAAACTGTGTATGTGTGTGTTCAGCTGTCGTCGGCCCTGCTGTTTGATGCGGTCCATGTGGTGGTGAGTGCAGTGCAGGAACTCAACCGGAGTCAGGAGATTGGTGTCAAACCTCTCAGCTGCACCTCCCCTCAGATCTGGCAACATGGAACCAGCCTCATGAACTACCTGCGTATGGTCAGTCTGCGTGTGTGTGTGTATAAATATACATATTTAACCACTTGAAAGTCATCCAGCATCTGCCTTTGTCTAAAGAGCATCCACAGTGTTATTCAAGGTGACATAACTGTTGCTATTCTCTTTTGATCAGGTGGAGTATGATGGCTTGACAGGTCGAGTTGAGTTCAACAGTAAAGGCCAGAGGACCAATTACACCCTCCACATCCTGGAGAAGCACAGGGGAGGCCACAAAGAGGTTAAAGACACACAAACACATACACATTTACTTAGCCATCTAAATGGGAAGATGTCTAATGTTTTTACATAGGTTATTTTAAATAATATAACCTAATCCTAACCCTAACCTAAAACGTTTGCATTCTAGGATATCATTAAAACTATGTTTTGTCAGATTTAGCTCACTTCTGGGTACAGATTTGCTAAGTAGGTTCGCACAGAGAGAAAGAGAGAGAGAGACAGACACACTTTGAATAGTGCCAACATCTTGATTGTTCCATTTGTCATCCTTCTCTGTGTTAGATTGGGATCTGGTTTTCTAATAACACTCTGCTGATGAACTCCACCAGTCTGGATATCAACGTGTCTGAGACTCTGGCTAACAAGAGCCTCATCATCACCACTATACTGGTGAGGACCAACTGCACTGCAGCAGACACATATAGACACTTATGTTCATACAATATTTACCACATCTGCATTAGTAATTCCTGTCATGCAGTACCATGTATTGATTATCAAATAAAATATCCGTAAATAATTACCAGTAAAAACATGTTTTGACCAACATTAAAGACTACAGAAAGAAAAAAAACACCTGGAATGTTTCTCATTAATGTTTTTCATGGTAGAAATTATTTTATGTGTCACCTTGAGACATAACAAAAAGCAACATCTGCTCAAACCGGAGCAAGAAAATGAGTAGACGTTGTTTTTTTGTGTTTATATTTTTACATATGTAATATAGTAAGACAAATGGGAATGGGACATAAACCTACTGTATAACCCGTGTGTTTGTGTGCAGGAGAACCCGTACGTGATGAGAAAGGTGAATTACCAGGAGTTTCAGGGGAATGAGCAGTATGAGGGTTTTTGTGTGGACATGTTGAGAGAGCTGGCGGATATCCTGAAGTTCACCTACCGCATCAAACTGGTGGACGATGCCCTGTATGGAGCACCTGAACCCAACGGCTCATGGACAGGAATGGTGGGAGAGCTGATCAACAGGGTATGTGCTCATACTCATCAGCACATTCCCTCCTAAATTCATTTTGAGAAACACATGGTTTGGTTAAATTCAGTTCTGTGCCGTTTTCGTTTTATTGCGTCTAGATGCCTTAAATTACAAGAATTGATATTCTCTTTCTTTAATGATTTATTATTCTATCTTTCTCTCCTTTGTTCTCCTTCATTGTTTGGAGAAGAAAGCTGATTTGGCTGTTGCAGCTTTTACCATCACATCTGAGAGAGAGAAGGTCATTGACTTCTCAAAACCCTTTATGACGCTGGGCATCAGTATTCTCTACAGAGTCCATATAGTAAGTCAGACTCACAGAGTCAACACAAAAGCGCCAGTCTGGATATTTGCGTAGATCAACAACTAAAAATATGACACGGGCGGAATACTAAAACATGTCCTATGGAAATGACCCCCAACTTTACCTCAGACGGACAAACTTTGCTGTTTTGCTGTTGACTGTAAGATTGTGATAGGGTTGTATTCAAAGTTATATTATGTTTAAAAACACAAAACAACATTCTTGAAGTTTTAAAGGGATAGCTCATGCAAATATAAACAATTCTGTCATTAATTACTCACCCTCGTGTCATTCCAAACCTGGATGAATTAAAATATTTTTGATGGAATCTAAGAGCTTTCTGACCCTGCATGAACTACCAGAAACGTAGTAAGAACATTGTTCAACCATAATTATTTTGATGATGCTATGAGATTACCTTTTGTGCAAGAAAACATTTTTGAGTGAACTATCCCTTTAAATTAGCTTTTTGGCAATGCCTCATGAATTTGTGTTTTTGAAATATATAATTTCTGTGCTTTTTCTCATCAGATATTGAATAATTTAATTATTGAATAATTTAATTTGAATAATTAATTGCCTTAAGAAGCTATTAACTGTGTTTTTAAGCCAAACCTGATCCACACTTACTGAAAACGAAAACTGTTTAGTGTAATACCAGCTGTACCTTTACTAATCTAACACTAAACGGCAAGATCTGCTATCCATGAAGGAACATTAAAATCCATCTTTGGTGACTCTGTCGTGTTGGTTTGATCAATAGCGCCCTCTTGTGGCTAAGATAAACATGCACGAATAAAATTGAACGAACAGAGGGGATGAGAAAATAGACACCGGTGCAAGAAAATACATGTCTGTGGGTGCAAATACCCTAATAATGGTATGGTATCCTCTGCTTGTCCTTTCCTGAATAACAGTCAAAAATCTTTAATAAACAGATAGATAAATAAATAGATAGCTAGACAATATGTAGACATGTGTCTAAATGCCTTATTATAAATTATATATTTTATATATTATATAGCATTTTCTATTGCTACATTTATGTAATCATCAGACTGAATATTCATTGTGTACCTAATTCCTTCTGGCTTTTATTTCTACCACCTTCCTCTCTTCAGCTGCATTCATTTACCTCTCTTTCTCTTCCACCGTCTCTCAGGGCAGGAAGCCAGGTTATTTCTCCTTCCTGGATCCTTTCTCACCGGCTGTTTGGCTCTTCATGCTGCTGGCTTACCTCGCTGTCAGCTGTGTGCTTTTTCTTTCTGCTAGGTACACACAAACACACACCTACACACACTTATAGTCAAATGCGGCTGAAAATCATTGTCTTAATCAATGTGTTTGCTTGTTTTGCTCTTTAAAATAATAATCTGAGCGGTAAAAGATATTAATACTTTATTTCAGATATGCAAATGAAACCTTCAGTTAGGTTTAGTTTTATTACCCTATTGGTATAGTATAGTATTTACCCTATGTATAGTACAGTGAGGAAATAAATATTTAATGCAAGACTTTTTATTCTGTGTGTATATGTCAGGTTGAGTCCGTATGAATGGTATAACCCTCACCCGTGTCTACGTGAGCGCAGAGACCTGCTGGAAAATCAGTACACACTAGGAAACAGCCTGTGGTTTCCTGTGGGGGGCTTCATGCAGCAGGGGTCAGAGATCATGCCCCGGGCCCTCTCCACACGCTGCGTCAGTGGGGTCTGGTGAGTGAGAGCTCCATATGTGCTGATGGTCAATGGACACATTACAGAGCATAGCTATGGGCTCTTTGCTCTCTGATTCCATCATTTACGTCCTCGCTCTCTCTCTGTCTCTCTCTTTTAGGTGGGCTTTCACTCTCATAATAATCTCCTCATACACTGCGAATCTGGCTGCGTTTCTCACAGTGCAGAGAATGGAAGTGCCAATCGAATCACCCGATGACCTGGCTGATCAAACCAATATCCAGTACGGCACAATTCATGGAGGAAGCACCATGACCTTTTTTATGGTACATATCGTATGATATTATGTTTACACACATGTGCCGGCTTCACTTGTGAAGCATCTGCCTGGAAGGGGTTGAGAGTTGGCAGCTGTGGGCGTAAAGGGGCGTAATAAATAGTAAGAACTTTCCATAAATACTCTACGTCTTAGAAAATGTTAAGAAGCCTCAGCAGTTCAAACTAAATATTGTACAATTTTATCATTTTGAATTAATTTTCTGTGTTTGCAAACCTGTTAACGACATTAAGATAGAGTTAAAGCATTTTTATGAAATTATGTTAAATTACAAGGTCAAAACAAATTTGAAAAGATTAATGCATATAGATAAATCACGCACAACAGAATCAATGACAACCATGTAGCAAATATACATTTAAGTACAATTACTTGCATAACAGACACACTTGATGAAGATATGAATACAATATTTGTGAAAATGTAATATTATTTTTTAATTGTCAAACTGTAGGAAGGGTATAAATGATATGTGTTAGTTGTGTATATGTGTGTGTATGTATATATATATATATATATATATATATATATACGTTAACTATAATAAACTGTATTGTAATTTATTATTTTTGGGGGGGTGTGGGGGGGGGTCATTTGTAGTGGTTATGTGTATGTATATATATATATATATATATATATATATATATAACTTATCTAAGAAGTTTCATGATGAAAACACTCTAATGCTTTAAGCTCCTTCCTTCACTGAACATCTGTTGAAACAGAAAAAATGTTAAAAGATTTTCAGGCCCAGTTTTGTACCAAAATCATGGAAAGTGCCAGCAGGCATATATTTGCATATGTATTTGGATGGGTTTTGTATGTCTCTTGTTTATTGTCTTGCTTGTAGAGTACCCTTGGCTTACAAACTATGTATATTCCTCTCAGTTGTTTGTTTGCTCAAGTGATTTCACCATCTGTGAGTGTGTGTGTGTCACTGTTTCTTTTCTCCTTGTTATTTGGCTTATCAAATAGTGTTTAAATGTTTATTTATGCACTGATGATACATCCTCTCCTTGCCTCTTTCAGAACTCACGTTATCAGACGTATCAGCGGATGTGGAACTACATGTATTCTAAGCAGCCCAGTGTTTTTGTGAAGAGCACAGAGGAGGGCATTGCACGAGTTTTAAACTCTAAATACGCCTTCCTGCTTGAGAGCACCATGAACGAGTACCACCGCAGCCTCAACTGCAACCTCACGCAGATCGGAGGCCTGCTGGACACCAAGGGTTACGGAATCGGCATGCCTCTCGGTGAGAGAGTTGGACATAATTACCATAATAAACTCATCCTTTATTTTGTAGAAATTGCGTTTAATAACACACATATAATGTGCACTTTTAATATCAAGGTTTTTAAACCATAATAACACTTAAAAATTACCTCTTTGCCAAAAAACACACATAAATGTCTATATTTTATTCTATAAAATTACCAATAAAATAAGCAAACTCATTTGAGTATCATCAGACAGGCTTGTTTTTTGTTGTTGTTGTTGTTGTTTTTTACAGAAGTGAATGTGTCTTGATTCAACTCATTGACACTTCCTCATGCTTAACCACCAAATGTTTGCATCTGCAGGTTCTCCTTTCAGAGATGAGATAAGTCTAGCAGTTTTGCAGTTGCAGGAGAATAACAGGTTGGAGATCCTGAAGAGAAGATGGTGGGAGGGAGGGCAGTGTCCCAAAGAAGAAGACCACCGTGCCAAAGGCATGAACCTCTCATGCACTTCAACGCAATATCTTCCTCACATTCTCATCCCTGCTGAAAAATCCAGTTGGAACCGGTAGCTGTAAAGAACATGTTAGTTGGTCGACCAGCTAAAGTGTTCCAAAAAACAGCTGGCAGCTTGGTTTGTTTCTGGTCCGAGATGACAAGGAACAATCTATCAGCACGTACCAGCTCATAACCAGCTACTGCATTCCAAAACACAGCAGGGATTTCACACACCTTCTTCTATGGGTTGTTAAATGTACTGTATGGAGGCAGATCTGAAAGTGAGCGTGAGTCAATTGTAAGAAAGTGAATTGTAATAAAGGGTATGGGTTTAGGTGGATTAAATGATTGGAAATCTGGCATGCATAACCACAGAGAAATCTGTCATTTCTGGAAGATCAGTTATGACATTTTGACCTTTCCAACTTTAGGAAAGTATATTTATTACATCCTATGTTTGTGATGAAAGATCCTCATATATGCAGATTGTTTTAACGTGTTTAATTCACTGTTGCAGGTCTTGGGATGGAGAACATTGGCGGTATATTTGTGGTGTTAATCTGTGGCCTGATTATTGCTGTGTTTGTGGCTGTGATGGAGTTTGTGTGGTCCACACGCCGATCAGCTGAATCAGATGAGGTACGGCCTCTCTCCTGCGACCGCCAATATCACAGTCACACTACAGTAGGTTACAAAGCAACCCGCCGACTCCTCGCCTTAGTGTGTGTCGTAGTGAAGTCCAGTTCAGTGGTTGTGTTATGGTGTGCATGTCTACTTGTGTATCTGTAATATGCACTTCTGTGATATATACAAAGGTTAGGAATAAGTAAGATAATAATTAAAGGGGGCCTATTATGCCCCTTTTTTATATTTTATATTTTGCTAATCACCTTTCCTAAAGTGCTTGTTAGCACTTTGTATCTTACTATATTCACAGAAAAAAGAGGTATGTTTTTTTTTTTTTACCAGAAAACACTCACCATCTGTGTAATTCATGAACACACATTTATGGCTTCTTACAAATAAATAAAGACATAGTTCAGGTCTCTGTGAATACAGTCAGTGACAGTGGTTACTCTAGCCACACTCAAACAAATGTATTCAGAAAGGCGATTGCAAACATTCACAAACTATCAAGTGCAGTACAACTGTTGTGCAGTCCTTTGATGACAACTTGTTTCCGAAGCAGTCTCGCGTTAATTTGCCCAAACATATATTAATTTCATCGACACATTCCCTTCATGAGTAAAATTTTTTATAGCACTACAACTATAACAATTAAAAAGGGAAAAAGTCAGATTTTCATGATATGTCCCCTTACAGTACTGTGCAAAAGCTTAGGCCAGTAGTATTTTCACCAAAATAAATCACATGAAGAAACAGAACAAACTGAGACAGACTAAATCCAGAAGAACTTTAGCAACGTCTCCAAGATGAAGAAAAAAAACCTACCTGCAAAGCTACCTGAAAAACTATGGGCAAGTGTACCTCGGGACAGAAGCTGTTTTACCAGACGCTGTAATACCAAATATTTATTTGATTTACTAGTTAATAGAAGTTAATTGATAAATTAAATCAGATCAGATCTCTGTGTGGAGCACTGGCTGTTGTCAGACTCCTTGTGCAGACAATAATTTCATTGCATTATTACAATTAATGACAAAAATAATGTTTGGAAATATAAAGTGATATTTCCAACTGACACACTACTGCAAAAGATAGAAATAACCGACTTAAATCCATTTTCTGTTGGTGAAAATACTAGTAGCCTAAGACTTTTGCACAGTAGTGTATAAATTTATATTAAGATGTATTATGTATAAAAAATAATTGGGATATATGTGTGTATATAGCTGTGATTTATACTTCTGTGGTTTAATATGTTTTTGTGAATATTCAGGTGTCTGTCTGTCAGGAGATGCTGACGGAGTTCCGTAATGCTGTTTCCTGCAAGAAAAGTTCTCGTCTTCGCCGCCGCCGTCCCCTGTCCAGCTCTTTGGCCCTTCGACACCCCACCCGCATCACTTTAGGGGCCCCGCGGCCCCTGCGCCTTGTCCGAGAGATGCGCCTTAGCAACGGAAAGCTCTACAGCGGTACTGGACCCCTGACAGGAAATTCAGGGCCAGGAGGTGGCCCCTCAGACATGGGCCCCGGCCCCCAGCGACTCCTTGAGGACCCGTTAGGTGCCAACAGCACCCCCACAGTGGCCCTAGGTCCCCCTGCAGTGACAGTGCCTCTGCCGCGGGGCTGCACTCACGTGCGTATTTGCCAGGAGTGTCGACGTATCCAGAGTCTCCGCACAACCTCCTGCACACGTATCCCTCCCTCCTCGGCCCCTCTGCCTCGTCTGGCCCCGCCCCCTCCACACTCATCCTCCAATACAGACAGTGAAGGCGGCGGTGGGCCGAGCCCGTGCAGGATAGGACACTCCCCGCCGGCTAAAGGCTGCACTTTACCACCACCTCAGTCTAGCAACAACACAGATCTCATGGGAGAGCAGAAATAGGAACAGACTGAGAAAAGGGGGAGACGGAAGTGTGACATTTTTGCAATATTCGCCCTCTTGTTCAAAATCACAGATAAATGTGCTTTCCATCTTTTATTTGGTACGAGAAAATGATCCTCTTCTTTTGGATAGCCGTGTGCCACATCAATGATTCTTTTGTACTGAACGATGTACTATAACACTGACTGTCTCTGAAGCAACCTTAAAATGCGATGGTAAAGATTTAAGACCGTCAGTCTGAGGATTTAGAAATGCTACACAACAGGCAGCACAGAGATATTAAACTTCCCTGTGATTCTGATCTTCAGGCAGCACACAGACGTCTGCTTGCGATCAGAGACAGACGGAGATACAGACTCTTCTTTCCTTCCCTGACTGAACTCGCTCTCTATATTATGATAGAGGTCACACAGAGGAAGTAGCACAGAGACGCTCTCTTCTGGATGTGGTTCTCTCAAGGATTACATACAGATCAGAGCCAGACCGTGACAGAATGACAGCACACATGTTAATGGAGGACAATGATGCTATGAAACAGAATATTGTTAATTAAAAAGATATTCTAAACAGATATTCTTACTTTTCTGTACTATACTTATTTTTAAATTCACTGTCTGTGTAATTTAATTCTGGGGTTGTGATGTCTGAATTGGAAATTAAAAATAGAGATACTTTATTGATACCGAGGAGATCATCTCTGACTGAATATGTATGTTATTGGAAATGAGGAGTTGTGTGTTCATTAAAACGTGGACTTTGATTTCGTCTGCAAGAACTTGTGAGTCCATAAACAGCGCTGGAAATCCCTCCACATACCTCAACCCAAACTTACACACATGTGTTTGTCTGCATTCACCACAGATCTGAGTTTTTAGAAACAGAAAGTCAGGCATTTGATGTTGTGGTTCAGCTTAAAGATTTTTCACACACATCAGTGCTGAAAATGACGGCAAGAAGGAAATCACAGATGTTCCAAAATGGCAAACTGAGTATTTATATACAAATGTCTATTGCATTCAAAATGCTGGTTACATTAATAATACATCTTGAGGTGCATATTTTAAATGAATGTATCAGTGAGTCAGTTTTAGGGGTTGAGGCGCTTTTCCAACCAGGTGATCTGTGTTAAAACTCTAGATAAAGAAAATCCTTGGAATAAAAAATTATCTATATTAATTTGTCTTCAACAACATGCATTTTTCTATTATTTTATACATTTTTAAAAAATTCTTATGTTGTGTACAGACTGGATTGTTTTCTGGAGACAATTTTGCTATTCTTAATAAGATCTTCACTTTAAGCAAACTTTTTTTAAAGTTTGTGTTAAAAGAGAGCCATATTTTCACATACATCTAGGATGCTTCAAATGTGAGTAAAAGACAGGATAATTTAAATTTTTGGGTGAATTATCCCTTTAAATAAGGCTTTTTCAAGAAATTGTTATATTTGTCCCTAAACATAAAAAAAAGTCTCAAAAGGAGTGGGGAAGTCACTAATCTAGCTACAAAATAGCCAAATTGCCAACACTGGCTGCCTGTTGTGCCATTTAATTAAGCTGTGACTGCTGTAGCCTAAATCCAGCTTAGGCACGTTCTCCCTTTATTTGCAAATGTTTGAATGACAGTTTTTTAAAAATCTGTTAGGGATGAAATATTCAATATCTCTATATTCAAATATTCAATATAGATTATTAACAGTGTTGGGAGTAACACATTACAAGTAACGGGAGTTACATAATAATATTACTTTTTCCTAGTAACTAGTAAAGTAATGCATTACATTACTTTTTTAATTTTAGAGTAATATAACTGTTACTTTTTCACAAAATTAATGCCAGTTACTTTGTTTTCTTATTGCTGAAGAATATTGAACTTTCTTCTCCTGTATTCTGCTTTACAGATGCTATAAATAGAACTTCTTAAAAATATGTATTAAAAACAAACACTCAAGCACTGCCCATATTTAAAAAGTACTTTCCATAAAGAGTAACTAAGTAATGTAATTAGTTACTTTTTAGGGAGTAATGCAATATTGTAATGCATTACTTTTAAAAGTAACTTTCACAAACACTGATTATTAATGCAGACGAAGATATTTAAACTACAATATATGTACATAATTTACGTCTATGATAATTGGTTGATATAACGGAAGGGAAGGTAGCCTCTCTTGCGAGGTTTCTGTTCTCAACTCTCCTCAGTGCTGAAAGTGAACACTCAGTGGTGATTGGCTATATGCCTTTTTTGTTTGTTTGTTTTTTAAGAACCAGGGTACACATAGATACCTCATTAAGACAGGAAAGGAAAAGGAAAGGACGTGACATGTGAGGTTGCCCATGAACACACACCTGGAGCAGTGGGCAGCCATATTGCTATCGCTGCGGCGCCCGGGGAGCAGTTGGGGGAACGGTGCCTTGCTCAAGGGTCTCAGGTGAAGCTGGAGAGAGTGCTGGTTATTCACTAACCCCACCCACAATCCCTGCCGGACCTGGGACTCGAACCCGCGACCTTTGGGTTACAAGCCCAACTCCCTATCCATTAGGCCACGACTTAGCAACTAGAAACCGTCCACCATATTGTTGCAATCTTGACTTGACTTCATTCACCATAGTAATCACTGAATATTCATAAAATGCCACAATTCTGCACAGTCCATTGTCTGTAAACCCAACGGAGCGATCGAATGGGGCTTATATATGTGTCTATGGTAATTACAACCTGTAAACTTGGAACGTTCTGAGAGTTACGACTTGGACCAGTGACAGATCTACCATGTGACCGCTTCCAGATTCATTTTACCATTTCTTAGGCACTAAGTCCGACATCATGGAAAGCTATGACTAAAATGTCACATGTAGTCATCTTGGAATTACAGTAATTACGATATGGCGTTAAAGCAGCATAATCTCGCCCCCAGCTTCCCCCTCCCCTTCTCTATCACTTACAGTATTAAACTGGAGTAGAAACGCAATGTGAGCCCGGCCTTTCTGTGCCGTACCACACAGTGGAAAAGTGCCAAAATGATTTTGATCATGATTTTCAGTTTATTTGTGGTGTGCTATTTACCTAAGCATTGCGTTTCACACCAAATAGAAACAGAGCATTGTGTCATTAAAACACACTTTATTGAGATAATTCACATTTGCATCTTCTCGAACAAATAAGCAAATACACCATGTTATGTTGCAATGGCTGTCTTGAGAACTTAATTTTATTTAAGACGTAATCACAGTTAGTTAACTAAACATAAACAGTTAAGCAAATATTGGATGTGTGCAAGTATAACGGATCCATGCATTTCTTACCCACCTTTTTCCCCAATGCAGAAATGAGGCTTCCAGTAAATAACGAGGAGAATAACAACTTGCATTAAACTGTAAAACTGTTTGCGCTACAAACCAGTGTGTTCATAATTAAGATAATACATTTAAATAATATGAAAAGACACACCAACGTTCAATATCAAGCATGTTTTGTACAGCTAAAATAGCCAGATGCTGACCCAAAGAGTTTACAAATGGCCGTGCCCATTTTTATATCAGGAAAAAGTTATTAGGCTTAATGTTAACCCAACTGTACACATTTTAGAATTAGTCTGATTCAAAGGAGAATGAGAAGGCTGACTCCTGACTGACGAGGTGTAGTTTGGCATGGAGGAGGATAGTTAGCTTTTTAGCAATTTGAAAGCTGCTGATAATACTGACGTGCCTTATAGTATATGAATGCTCAAATAGGTGTCCTTTCCTATAGGTAGATAGGGATCAGCTGATGCAAGCTTGACTAATGTGATCTGCCAGAACTAACACTATTCTTGATTTACTGGTGACATTTGTACTCAAAATCAGCAGTGTGGAAACCCACAGCCATCTGATTGGCTGAGGCTCGCAGTGACACTGATCCTGCCCAAACACTGAAGACAACCACAGTATATTCAGTGTCCCATGATGATGATGATGTTCTTCTGTTAGCTTTGCCTGGTTTCATCATAGTGGCAGCAGAATTTGTGACATCCTAATACAGGTAAAGACAAGCTGAGTCATTTACTGAAGCTCATGGTCTGTTTGACACTTGTAAAAGATTTGACTTATTTGATTGCGTCTTTCACTGAATAACTTTTTCTCCCATAGTTAAGATGTTGTTTTTAGCAGCAGGAAATCTCACCTGTTGTAGGTCACTGGGGCTCTGAGTTGTGTCTATAAGAGGAAAAACACAGGTCAAATAGCAGCATGATTGGAACATGGTTTCATGGTTTCACAGAAGAGTAATGAAATCAAAGTCAATAGTGACAATAAAATAAAAGCACAAAAGCAAGGAGGAAAGTAAAGAGCCCTAGTCTCATCCTCAAACGTGATTGGTTGTTTGACATGCCGGTCATGGGTGAGCCTTGGCCAATGAAAGCTGCCATGGATTCCAGACACTCTGCTGTCAGCCTGAAGGACTGGCTACGCAAGACTAACAAACACTACTCACAATTTTGTTTTGCAGCCATACAGTCAGTTTTGAAATTTGTACTCTGTACAGATCATAAACTGCACCCTTAGATTAATTAATTTAAAAATGTATTCCTGTTTATATTTAATATTTTAGGAGACCAATTATCTATAACAATGTAAAAACGTAATTTATCATGCAAGCATTAGCAATATGTTCAGTTTCACAAACATATATTTCCTATAGAAAGGGAGATTTTAAACAGCCCACGCATAAGGTTTATACTTACAATCAGTGAAAGATTTGCCGGCTCGTCTGCCATGTGTAGCAAAACATAAAGAGAGAAATGTTAAAGCTGTTTTATTTATTAGATATATATGAACATGATTTATAAAGCTTACTATTGTTTTACTAATTCTGTTTTCATTAGTTCCATATTTGGTAAAAGATAAAAACAATGATGTAGTATGTTATGCTTCTTATAATGTCTAATGCTGGCACTTATATTGGTTTATCTGTAATATATGTACAGATGCAGATGTGCTGGATAGATTAAATATACATTTTATAAATCAATTTTACAGTATGCAAAATTAGAGAACCTTTCGCAATTAATTTGGTTGTTGTTGTTGTCTTGAATCTATCATATTTTGATGTGTTTACTAAATGTTCTGTAGTCACATACCGTCTGCTGCACCGTCTGTAATGCCCCACAACAGCTATAATCAGAGTGATGATCACTACAGCAGTTACAATCCCTACAGCCTCAGCGGTGGACAGGAGAGGAGTACCTGTGAACAGATCAGAGATGCTCGTAATAAATCAGCAGTTCAGGAAAGCACTGCATTCATGATTGTAATGCACAATATCTATTCACGTTCACCACTGAAAGTATAGTATAGAAAGTCATACTACACTGAAGGAGAGGATGGAGAGGCCATATCGTTCTGTTTATATATTTTGTTCTATTTTCTTCTTTTCATTAATTTTCATTTCATATTAATTCTGATGAATGATCACACAACGAATCATTATTGAACTCATTAATTACATAATCATATTCCATATGTTGAACTCTTTGTGCTCTAAACCAGGCCCCGAGGTGAATGGAGCCTGGCTGTCTGTGTATGTGTGTTATTTTCTCCCGTCAGGTCATGGTGTTCTGAAGAATTAAGAATCAACTGTGACGTTTATGTATAAGATAAATTACAAATCCAGTTCTAGCCTGTATTTTACTTCATTTTGCATAGACTGTGTAACCAGCCATGCTGATAAGACGTTTGGTTGAGCTAGTTAGCCTTGAGAAGTAGACGAAGTTCTGCTAATGAAACTGCAAACTATTTTCTTCAGTAAATTTCTCTTCAATTGATTCTATTTCTGACTCCTGGTCTTCAATCAACAATCACCTGGTCCATAACTGTTGATCCCCTAACAACACCATTTGTGATTATAACAAGAATGATAGCTAAACTGTGCTGCTTGTCAAGGAGCGGTGCGCTATTATGTGCAACAGACTTATTTTTTGGAACTATTAGGAACTACAGGTATTATAGCAGGGGCAAGTAATAAATGAAATGAAAAATGTAGTTTAAAAGGTTAATTGTTTACTTATATATATATAATTGATTGTTATAATTAATTGTTATAATTGATTACACATTATCTAAATAACTAAACTTAATATTTCATTATGTAGGCTAATTATGGCAAGACACTGCAAAACTACAGTCGAAAATGTTTTATGTGCTAGTCAATTTTAAGATTTCTTAAGATTGCATTTATGAGTTATAAGGCTATAAGAGTTATACGGATAAGGACAACACCATTTTTAGACATTGGAATCTCGTAATTAAGATAATTATGACATGGCTTGGACTCAATTTGCTTCTAGTCAGACCATCAGTGTTACCATAGTTCATAAAACATATATATAATTCATAATTCATGAAAATCATAATTTATAAACACACACACACAATGACAATAACCTTATAATGCTTAATACTATCAGGCTAATGTACTACTAGATGTAAACTCCCTGATCACTCATCTTCACATCTTCACAGGGAGGCCTCATTGATCAGAGGAGAGCTCTTACTGAAGCTGACTCTGTCTTTCAGGGGTGACTCAGGGATAAAAAGGCCATGCTGCACGTTAAAGACCATGAGGTCATATATACTGGACTGATTCTGCCACGTCCATTGAACTTGTTCTATTTTTTCTTCTGTGCTTCCACCGATATAGTGGCATAACAGTGTGACATCATGACCCTGGTACCCAGTAACCTTAAGATCAGTGATAACTTTCTGTCCATGCAATACTGGGAAAAAAAAAAAAAAAAAAAAAAAAATATATATATATATATATATATATATAAATGTAAATCTATTCAGGGAGAACAAATAGATAGATCACTAACGTATTTTCACCATCTTAAACAGCAAACATGGCTAAGACAGTCTGTAAATGTTCAAGATAATATAAATACTGTATGACAGCTGGTGAACTAGATTTAGCACTATAACCATTGCACACAGGGTTATTACCTTTTTTGCAGTCAAGACTCACTGCATCATTTCTAAAATCTGAAAAAGCAGTAACAATTCACTAACCTGTAAACACAGAGGTGTAAGACAGCACTAGAGGAATAAACACATTATTTAAGTCCATCATAAGCTTTCATTTCCACAGAGCAATGATACAAGCTGCTAACACCAGCTAATCTTATAAAAACTGTTCAAAGTTCAGTCACATAAAGGGAAGTTAAAACAGCAGCCCTGCATGTGTAGATGAAGTTGTTTTAAAACAAAGAAAAAGCAGAAATGCTGAGAAATGGGTTTCCTGGAAGCTGTATTGATACAATGGTGAAAAATGGTGTTGTGTTATGTTTCTGCTTTTAAGTCACTTGTGATGTTCAGTTGCCATTTCTAAAAAATTATAATAAATAATGAATTAAATGAATAATTAAATGAATTAAAATAATAATATTTTAATGTCTCAAATCAAGAAGAAGAAATATTAGGCAACTATTTATTGAAAAAAAATAATCTTTATAGAAATTTGATTTGATTGGTTTGATATTAAGATTAAAAAAAAAATCAAGGGTTTGCAATAATATAATGAGCAAGGGGAAAAAAATAATATTATAGCCAGTGTACTGTTGGTCTGCTACTCTGTGTGTGTGTGTGTGTGTGTGTGTGTATCAAGTATTCTTGACATTATGAGGACCAAGTGTCTCCAGAAGTATAGTAATAGCAGTAATTTGAGTGTGTCTGTGTTGGTCACAATTCTTGGGTAAAGCCTTTTAGAAGTTGTTCGACTAAAAGAAGTGTGGAAAATATAACTAGCGCTAACTAATGTAAGTAGTTAAAGTAGTTAAAGTATAATATCCATTCCCATTGAATCATTTACACTTTATTATTTCTTCAACCTGAGCTTGTTATTATTGAGCGCTAGGTGGCGCAATCAGCTCTCTGCATTTTATAACAGTTATTTAAACAGGTGAGATCATTTTAGAAGCAGCTCCCGATCTCTAGATTCTTTTTTAAAGGGGCGTTTACCCAACGCCTCCAGAAACGCCCATTTAACGTCGTGGTAATGAAATCCTTGGAATTTAGTGAATGCCTTCCTGACAGATCAGAGCTCGATCATGGTTTCTCATGGTTTCTACTGGACACTGTGGATATTGTCGTGTTTTGGTGAGCCTTTATAGATATTCAGAAACCTTGTTTAGGTTGTTTGGTGTGGTATTTATTTCTTGCATAAAATAACTAGTTAGTTGGGCATATTTTAATTTTGTAAATGCAGAAAAAATATGTCTGTCAACTAAAACTTCAACTACAAATCTAAAAAAAAATTGTATAGTAAAATACAGTAAGTTAAATATTTATTGCAGAAAAATTTAAGTATTCCTCTTTTTCTTTCTTTCTTTGATATAGGACAATATTCAGGTGAAGATCTGCAGTTTCCTGAGCAAACTAATGGAGCAGTAGGAGGAAGTGTGATGCTCGCTCCTGAACCACCCTCCACATCAATTAATACACTTCAGTGGCTGTTTGGAACAACTATTATATTGTCAGGACCGCCTGATTCCGCTGTAATAGTCCCAGCATACAGAGACAGAGTCAGTTTTGACAGAAACTCTCTCGCTCTGGAGCTCCGGAACCTGAGACTGGATGATTCTGGAACATACACTCTGTCTGCATTAACTATTGCTGGAGTTCAACTTAGAGAAGAAACTTCACTACAAGTGTTTGGTGAGTGTGCTGCTTTAGTAGATTTACAATATAAAGGCATAATAGATGATTGTAGGCCTACAAATGAAATAAATACATTTGTTAAACAGAGAACAGCAATTTTATGCTACTAATAGTAATGATTTAGAGGATGATAGGCCATTAAATCCATTAAAATAAATAATATTTGTTACAAATTCTGACAATTTAAATAGAAACTGAAATAAACATATTTAACATAAACATATAACTCATTTGTAAGTAGTTTTGGATAACGTAAATGTAATAATGGTTATTTTTTAATGTAACTTAACAAATTCTTACTGTTTTTTCAAGTGAAATTAAATTCAGTATTTACTAAATGTGAGTGGTTCATATTCAGAATAAGTGTCTTTGTTCTGTCTCTCTCACTCATACAGAAAATATAACTAATGTCAGTGTTACTGGTCCAGAAGAATCATTAATAGAGGGAGAATCATCTGCTAACATCAGCTCTGAAGGAGCTGGCAGCATCTCCTCTGTTCAGTGGATGAAAGATAACAGTCCTCTGTCTCCTAGCAACAGCATCA
>JAUCMS010000028.1:8925971-8942158 GCA_032357445.1 Enteromius radiatus | reverse complement strand
TGGTGATCCTGGGGTCGTGATGATGGGGCCCTTGAATATTGTTGCCCAGGGTACAACAAAATGTTAATCTGGCCCTGCTTCTTATCAAATGATCACATCCTAGCTGAATAAAATTTTTAATTTCTTTCAAAAAATAAATAAATAAAAATATATATATAAAGCAGCACTTAAAAAGATTCTGAAGAATCATGTGACACTGAAGACTGGAGTAATGATGCTGAAAAGTCAGCTTTGTAACACAGGAATAAATTTGATTTGAATGTATATTAAAATAGAAAATAGTTTTTTTACATTGCAATAGTATTTCATAATATTATTTTTTCCCCTGTATTTTAGATCAAATAAATGCAGCCTTGGTGAACATAAGAAACATCTTTAAAAAATATTTTAAAGAAATCTTACTGTTTCCACACTTTTGACGGGTAGTGTATACTAGAGAGAGAGAAAGTTTAGTTCTCACGCTCAAAAATAATACAATTATTGTGAAAGTTCTTCAAATAGTCAGACTTATTTCCTTCTTTTTACCTGAGAAATATGTGAACGCACATTTCTAAAACATTTACTTCCTCCAAATTATTTATTGTTGACACTCTTCAGCATTTCTAAACCCATACCTTTTACGGAACTTAAATCCTTCGTGTAAATGTTCTTTATGAAACATGACGTAAACATAGATGAACAACTTAGATATGGAGGTTATTATTTACAGTAAAACAAACTGCCTTTGATAGTGTATTGTTTTACAGCTTGAGTGATAATTGTCTTAAATCATTATAAAACAGTCCACTTGAACTGTGAACATGTTTTGTAGCCACAAAATAATAATAATAATGATAATATAACAAGTTAATGAATTAAAAAACTGTATTATGTGTTGTTTCATGACTTACTTTCAAGATATAATTGATAATGTTAATAATAATATTTTCCTTGATCAAAGTCTTGAATTCCTAACTGTGATAGCTGCAGACCCAAATGCACAGGACAGATTGTCTGCTGCTGCCATCTGTTGTTTATGAAGTGACAAAAACAACTGCATTTGTCAATAATAGATTGATCTAGCTGTATATTTACTGAATGCAGCTGTATACTCCATTTGATTGTATGTTAATGTTTACCTAATGTTGCCCCATTGGACATAGTGCCAAATTCCACACAGATTTAATGTGCCAATACAGTAGTTCAATAGTGTGGGCTTTGGAGGGCACTATTAAATAATGAGACTTCTGGAGGGCTTTTGTTTGCTTCACTGGGTCCAGTGAACTGAATCTTATGTGTCAGTCCTAATATATAATGTTTTTTTTTCTTCTCTCTCTACAAATTACTGCTACACCAGAATGCCGAACATGATTTTTGTTTTCAGAAAGCACTTATTATGAAAACCATGTTGTTTTTGTTGTTGTTTTACTTAATAAAAGGAAGCACACAGTCAAGATACTGCAGGTAAATAGGGTAAAAAAACAAACAAACAAACTAATAGCTATGGTCTTACCCAGCTAACTGATTGTAGTGATAATTGGATTTTTGTTTGTATTACAAGTTTTCAAAAATGTCAGGTTTAGATATGCAAATAAATTAATCATTTAATTAAATATGCGCTAATTTGCATACATTTCTAGTATAAAAACCTAAACACTGGATGAAGTCAGTTTCAAAATTATCATGTAACTTTTCTTGACATATTAGAGTAAAATGTTTTTACAGAGGGAATAGATATTAAAATGTTGGATTAAATGGGGATAAAAATGTACAATCAAGCAAATTGTATATATATATAAAAAAAAAAAAAAAAAAAAACCTTTGGGATATACAGGAATAAAAATTTAAATTTTGGTGTGTGTAAATGCTACTGCAGTGGAGAATTATTGCTCAATGTATGACAAAAAACTCATTTTGAGAAGACAGGCTTTAAAAATGTGCACTGTAATGAAATATTGATTCACATAGATAATGTTCTTTAAAAGAAACCGTTAAAAGTGTGTTTTGGTTGTTTTCTTTTCCACTTTATGAAAACCAAAATGCCCAAAATCTCTAACTTGATTAAACAGTATTATTCCCATGTCATTAAATACTCACCCTGGTCCGAAAGTGAAAGTGAAGTGACTTGTGGCCAGGTATGGTGACCCATACTTGGAATTTGTGCTCTGCATTTATCCCATCCAACGTGCACACACACCCGGAGGAACGGTGGGTCTCACCTCAGTCGTGGTCTTGAAGGTGGAGAGAGTGCTGGGAAATCACTCCCACCACCCCAAATCCCTGCCGGACATGGGATTTTGACCCACAACCTTTGGGTTACAAGTCCAACTCCCTATCCATTAGTCCACGACTGCCCTCAGATTGGAAAAAAAAGAAAAGAAAATGGCATGTTGTTTGTCATTGGGACAAATTTCAACAAATTTGTGAATGCCAGGCATCAATACAAATTGATTTTTAACAGTCTAAGTCACCTGCATTTTTCGTTATTTATTAATTCATGATTGTCATGTTAAGCATAGGTTAAATTATAAGAATAACCCAGCAAGAATAACCCAGAGAACAAAAATGCAAACACGTAAATGGTAAAAATTACTATATTTTGTGTATTCTTAATATAACCCAGCCTGCAAAACATAGGAAAATAGTTAGAAAATATGTATATTTTTGTTTGTCCAGCTTAGCAAATATAACAATATACGGGCATGAAAATATATTTGGAATAGGCCTATTTTTTCATTTAGGCCACCTGTAGCTATATTATCTTAAAGCTTCCACTAAAAATGTCCATTATGATAATTATATCGAAAATCGACATTTAAAAAGACGAACACTGTAAAATTATCTACTAACAAAAAATACTTATGTAGCCTGCTCTGCTTTTCTCTACAAGAAGTTAGACGCAAGATGGCGCCAGTAAACAAGAGAGCGCGCGTGTGACGGTCTTTGCTGTTACGCGCCAGATTTCAAAGCGCCGCCGGTTTTCAATAGTTTAGCTGATGGGCGGACCAATCAAAGCAAAGCATTCCAGAAAGCCATACAGCACAATACTCTCATCCAACACCGAGTCCGTGTGCATTGTTGCTTGTGTTTGCATTACAGAAAAAAACTCTACACAAAGAGCATTACATCTGAAATGCTATGACTGTGTCTCTCTCCTGAGGTACAGATTAATAAAATCAACAAATGCCTTTGTCTCTTAAAAAGTCTTGCGATATAAACGCAAACATAAGTAGACAAATATTTCCAGACATTATTGTGCATTGTAGAATAAAAGGTGAGGTTTGTCCTCCCCAGCCAAAAAACCCCAGCAGCAGGCTTTGATATTATTTGTTCTATGATCACTCATTGAAGATATAATTCTCCCTGGAGTCTATATTATTTTTCTGACTTTGTGGTTCCCACACAATCATGGTGCAGCAGCCACGCTATAATTTTAATAACTTCAATTCTGTTACCATTTACACACCCTCATGTCATTGCAAACCTGTATAAATATATTTTATTTATGTTCCACAGAAGAATGAAAGTCAGGTTTTGGAATGGCATAAAGGTGAATAAAAATGATGACAGAAGTTTCATTTTAATGTGAACTATAAATTTGAACAGATCTTGTTTGCTCATGGTGTGCAGGAGATAGAAGACAAAGAGAGCCTTTCGAACAATAGCACTGTAACGCAGATTCTCTACCATTTTACAATCAAATTGGCACTAGTAGTCTATTTTTAGACTTAAGAACTGTTTTTTATTCTGAAACACTGTAAAAAAGAAAAAAATAGTTAACAGCAATACAATTTTACAGGAAAGTATAGTGTTATATTTACATTTTGTGAAAAAGAAGTCCCAGAAGTCCATGTGCAGTACTCCTTTAAAAATGAGATGTTATGTACATAGGGCTTCATATTAAATTTTATATTGTTTATTTAATGTTTATTCATATGTGTTACCATGGTGCTGTGAATGACACTGTGCCCCTTCTATATATTTATTATTTACTTCCTCAGCTTGTAGAAAAGCTGCTTGGTGAGCTTTGTTTTATCAAGCCTTTTTGTCATCGCTGGTTGTTTGTTGTCGTATTATAAAACCACTAAATGGTTGGTATATTTTTCATTAAATAAGAGCGTTTACTGCAAATTTATAGTCTGTGTGACATAAAATGTAAAATGTTGCTGCCGTGTTTTGTACAGTAATGTTCTGTCTAGACTGCTGCAGTATAGCTGAGTCATTTTGCTGCATTTGATTGCAGCTTAAGGAAATAAATATGTTTACCGTTTTACAACCATCAATGGAAATATTTAATTCTCCATCAAATGTCAACTACATAAGCATAAATCCACCACATACTTTAAACTATGTGTTTAAAACAAGAACATAATAGCCTTTTTTTATCCTTTCATTTCAACATACAAACTATGCTTTTTACTCCACAAACCTTTCGTTAATAAATCAACCAAATAAAAAAAATAAACACAATACAATGTCGTGGGTCACTATTTTCCTGAGACACAGAATTGGATTAATTAACTTCAAAGCTGTTTTGACTGACCAGTTTTAAAACTCCCAGTGTTGATATTCAGATGAAATTACAAAATTAAAAATAGCACATGCTGTGTTGAAAGGGGATTTTGCGTCATATGGTCATCTCAATCATCATAATATATTTAATAAACAAACTTTGTGGTTTTTCACTCTGGGGATATATTTACATATACATAAAAGACTAATTGATTTAGTTCTCATGACAGAGCAGCATTTTCACTGAAGGTCACTGGTTCTGAGTCAGAAGATTTTTTGTGTAGAGTTTGCTGATGGGGGATTGTTCATCACTTTCAAAGACATGCAGGTTAGATAAACAGAAGAATGTAAACTGCCCAGACTCAGTGTCTCAGTGATGGACTGTCCATTAGTTTAGCCCCTTCAGACCCTGTCCATTACAATGGTTTATTTTGCTCCTGGAGCATTTCACCTAATTTAAAGCCTGCAGTCCATGTAATTGGACGCCTGTCATCCAATCAAACGCTAATAATGCTCTGCCTGTTGTAATTTGAAAAAAATCCACTATGCTGAAGAGAAGCATGGCAGCACTTTGTTCCAAATGCAGAAGTAATCCACATTTTCAATGGTTTTATTCACATTTATTGATATGTTTGCCAATATTTTATAGATTGTATATGAAAAGGAAGGATTGCATTTACTAAACGTTAAAAAAACAATAGTAGAACTGCAAGTTTTAAATCAGGATTTTTTTAAATATATCTGTCCATTACAATGTACAATGGGTTCAAATGTCTGTTATTGAAATTAAATCTCCAGTAATGGTGATTGAACTTTCTTATATAAAATGTACTAATAAATAGTTGCAACTATTTCATACACAGATTCTATAGTTTTTGAAGTACTTGAACATATAGCTGATGGAAATATCTTATATATTGACATTATACAGAGTGATGAGGAAGATGAAGACGCATATGATGCTAGATCAGGGCTGTCCAAACTCAGTGGGCCAGTGTGGACAAGCCTGTTATAGTTTGCTTGAATTTGTTAAAAACAACATGCAGTATTATATAAAATAAAAACCTTAAAATTAATGTTGAAATGTTTTTCTGTTGAAGTTTGTTACCTTCAGAAGAAACTTCAAGGAAAGACCAACCATTTGTTTTATTTTATTTTATTGTTTTATTTCATGTTGGTTTATTGTTTGTGAAGTACAGCTGTTTTGACCTGATGTCCATTGAAATGGACAACAAATATTTCAGTTAAAGATTGTTAAAATTATTATTATTTAGTCTCAATTATGGAAGCCTTAAGAACAGGAAAAATTTACTTTTACATTTGAAACTTGGAACATAATTCAGGTCTGAAGGGGTTAGACTCTAGAGGGTTGCCCTGTTTTCAGTCCGAGATGCTCTGATAGGACCCAGCATCCCTGTCACCCCTCACAGGGCAAGAGAATCCAAGGATTGATGTCTTACACCAGTACTTGATTTGCTTTTCTATTTTATTTAAAATATTATTAATAATGGGTGAATTATAAGGGAATGGTTCTTGATTCTATCAGCACCGAATATGAAAGTCAAAAGGGCGCTATCACATTTAAATAATCGCAAAATAAACAGTGATTCATTATCCTTCACTATTTTTACTGCATAAAAGTTCTTGTCAATCTGAAGTAATCTTTTAGAATGCAAACAAAATGCAGTAAAGTCAAACATGGCTTTTCAATGACATGTTTGGTTTACATAGTGCACTTGAGATAACACAGATTCATATACTAGAAACATACTCAGAACACGAAACCAGGAGTGACGCTGAAAACTGCTTTGAAATTGTCATCATGAGTCACTTCATTTAATATCAACTCTTAATGTTGACACTTGACACTTTTTACTAACCTCTTTTTTTTCCCCTTCAACACCAGGAACTATTTCAATGCATATGATATGACCTTCGATTTGCGAGTCATCAGGGTACCCGCAGTCTGGTTCCAAATTGAAGCGTACCACAACAAACACACCCGCAACTCAAAGTGGATGTGTATGATGGTGACAAAAGGTGTGTGTCCCTTTCTGTCACATGATTGTTCATTGGTGAACCTATCCATTTGCATAACAAGGTAAATATTAGCAGAATGAAAGCATAGCGATGATTAGACTATTTGTCGCAGACTTGTCTGAAGTCTGTGGAAGAAGTGAAGAGGATTTCTTACTAGGATTTTCAAAATGGGACATATAGTACTGGCTATATTCTTTACTTTAATCTGTGCACCAGGTAATTATTCAGCTATATTTTCCTTTAATATTTTTCAATTCAATCCTAATTTCCTAATTTTCCTATTTTTTGTCAGATTTTAATTGTAATTCTGTCTAGAATGTAGATTTATGTCAAAATCAGAAATACTGAGCAACAAATAGTTTTTAAATTATTAATTTTAACTAAAAATATTTAATTTTATATTCTATTTGAATATTTGACTTAGCGTAGATTTTTCTGATAGTATTAGATGTCGACACAAAATGTATATTTGTTCATTTGAAAACATTTATAGATACAATGACATTAACACCAGATTTTCCGAATAAATTGCTCAGATTACATAATACAGAAAATTATATAAACCTAGAAAATATATTACAATAGCGACAAGAATGCTTAAAGGGTATATTGCAATATATACATTTATGTAGTCCATTGGTTGTACTCAATACTCACTTGATCAGTTTGCTATGACTGTGTGTCCTTTTACAAGCTGGATCATACTAAATATGAAAACATTTTTCTAGTACTATATGGAAACAGGCAACGAATATGCAAAGACAAAATGGAAATCAGTAGACTTGATTCCATCTAAGTTATGCAACAGCAACGAAGAGTTGAAAGTTTTCTTTATATATTCAAAATGGTACTGACTGCCACTCCCGTCTCTTCTAGGTCTTCATGCAATTCTCCTGGTTCCATCAAAAAACCCTGTGGCTGTTGGGAGCAATGTCACTATAAGTGTGAGTGGACCTGGGGCCATTACGGTTGGGACCTGGCTATTTGGAAATGGTACATTGTATCTGTGGTATCCAGGGGGCATTGCTCAAGGAACTAGCCACTACAATGGAACAGAATTGGACAGTTCTACGTATCAGCTCACCTTATTTTCAGTAACTCTGAAGAATTCTGGCCTGTATGTATTCGAATCATTGTCACCAACCATAATACGAGCAGAGATTTCATTAGAAGTTCAGGGTAAGTTGAAAAAAGATCCTCTTATTCTATGCACTGTAACAATCAGTTGTATTTTACTTTACTTTCTGTTATGTTTATTTTAAGAAACAAACATAAAGGATGTTAAGGGTTAAATGTTTATGCAATGTTATGTTTTGCTTAATAGCACACATAAGTCTGCAAGTTGTCTGTTAAAGATCTTTTGATCTGGAAAGCATCTGCTGTCTACAAACGTCTGGTGGACATCTTTCAGATGTCCGTTTTACATACATTCTAAATCATAAACATCTTAAAGACATCTAATAGACATCTATTTGACATCAAAAAGGAGACGTCCAATAGATGTATTGCAGATGAGCAAACAACCTAAATAATACGTCTTGCAGATGTAAATGCAGACGTCAAATAGATGTCTCCTAGATGTATGTGTGCTATCAGGGTTCAAACAGCAAGCCCTTACACTCCCTGTACAAAATGGAATATTATAACGCCTATATTTGTCTCTGGATTGCTTAATGTTTTCAAATACAAAATATTTGTTTATATATAGGCCTATATATATATATATATAGCTTACTGTTAACATTAACCTTTTAGCTAAAACAGCAGCTTTTTTGTTTGCTGACGGCATAGTCTGAAGTGAACATGACCAAAATATTACGCGGTTTATTTATTTTGAATTAAACACTTAATGTACTTTAATCTTTCGCACTAAACACTCCCTGTTAACTTGCAGAACCTGTCAGTAATGTCGCCGCATCTGTAAGCATGACGAACCTGGTGGAGTTTAACAGCACGGTGACGTTTACATGCTCCGCCAGCGGATCGTCACCGTGGTTTTCATGGCAGAACGGAAGCTCTACGCTTACCACGGGAGGAAGAATTGAGCTCAGGAACGGTGGACGAGAACTATTCATCAATGGTGTGACGCGCTATGACGAAGGACCTTTCAAGTGTGTTGTGGAAAACAACATCAGCAAATCAGCGTCTGATGAAATTCATCTAAATATAAGTTGTGAGTATGACGGCACACAATTGTGATCTAAGCACAATAGCAGGATCTGTTTAAGATCAGGGGTAGATGTCCTCCCAACTTTAAATTTTGATGTCTTGACTATTGATAAATGGCTATGAAAGGTCATGGTCAGGGTAGTAAACCATGATGATAAAATATTAATGCACCAGTTTAACATGGATCAGATAATTAAACAGGTAATGTGTTTGCTAGTTGGCCCATACAACACAGCAGCCTCTGGTCCAGAAGTAGCAGCAGTAGGATCCAGCGTGACCTTCAGCTGTTCCTCGCTCTCTCGTCCTCAAAGTCATTACAGCTGGTATTTCAGTGGCTCGAAGGTGGCAGATGGTGCAGTGTATGTGACTGCATCGCTCTCAAAAAACAATACCGGAGAGTACACCTGCGTGGCCTTCAATGAGATTACAGGCAGAAGCAGCAATGCCTCACTCACATTAACTGTATATGGTGAGTAATTCAGGACTTTGTTAAACTAAAACCAGCAAGTGCATTTGTTCTAAAGAGTGAAAATGTTGATGTTTTTTTGTGTGAAATCTAGTTCCTGTCAGTAATGTTACAGTGAACATGGGCAATCATCAGCCGATCTTAAATCAGTCGTTCACACTAACCTGCACCGCCGATGGAGATGTTCAACACATTCAGTGGATGAAAGATGGCGCAAATCTGCTCAGCAATGACAACTCAGTTTTGAACTTCAGTCACCTCACTCTAAACGATAATGGGCTGTATCAATGTCTAGCTAGTACTGCTGTCAACAACAAGACCAGTGAGGCCTACAACCTCCAGGCCTTCTGTGAGTAAAACACCTTACTTTGACCTGGCTGCTGGATTTTGTTCTCATAACACTTTTTTATAAAGTAACCTTGAGCAGAAAGTGACTTGTGCCTTATCTGTGTCTGTGCCTTATCAGATGGCCCATGGAGCACAACCATCTCCGGTCCCCTTATAGGACTTGTAGGACATAATGTGACCTTCAACTGCTCTGCTGACTCTCATCCACCAAGTCATTTCAGTTGGTTTTTAAACAGCACAAAGGTGGGAGAGGGCTCAGTCTTAACTAAAACTGTGTCAGAGAGTAGTGGTGGACACTACACCTGCGTGGCCTCCAATGAAATGACAGGCAGCAACAGCAGTGTATCACTGGACTTAGCATTAATATGTGAGTTGTAATGCCTTCAAATAATGCATTTATTGTACTGCATGAATGATTTGATTGTTCAAGAGGCGGTTAATCACATCTGTTGAGTTCTTAAGGTTTTTTGTAAATATTGTTTACATGTCACAGAATAAAGAATGTACTGTACATGTTTGGAATGGCATAAGAGCGAGTAAATAAAGACTAAATTGAAGTCTTTTTTTTAAAATCATATTTCAGATCCAGTCAACAATGTGGTTGTAAATGCAGCCAATCAGGCAATCAGCGGGCAGTCATTCACACTGACCTGCACTGCCACTGGAGATGTTGAACACATTCAGTGGATGAAGGACGGCATGCTCCTTCATCCTCACAGTGGAATCACTTTCTCCAGTAACAACTCAACCTTGACCTTCCAAAGTGTAAATCTCAATGATGACGGACATTATCAGTGTGAAGCAAGTAACATAGCCAGCCACATGACTAGTCCTGCCTATGACCTGATGGTCAACTGTGAGTAACGCATATATATTTGTAACACATCCTTTGAATCGATGTTCATGAGAATCATTTTCAATGTGTATGACATCTTTCAGATGGTCCTTGGAACACAACAGTTTTTGGCCCAAGCATCGGAGAGATAGGGTCCAATGTGACTTTCAGATGTACTGCAGACTCTCGCCCTCATAGTCAATATAGCTGGTTCTTCAATGATTCAAAGGTAGGAGATGGTCCAGTGTATGTGAAAGCAGACCTCTCGCTAACCAGCAGTGGACACTACACCTGCATGGCCTTCAATAACATCACAGGGCACAACAGCAGCGCATCACTGGACCTCACTGTAACTGGTAAGCTATAGTTCCTTACAGTGATATCTTTTAATATTCTTTGAGGATCATATTGTCCTTTTCATATGCATATTAAAAGAAATCATTTGAAAAAGTTCTATTCATTTTGCTTCTCTCCATTATTTCTCTATTATTCTAATGTTATTTATTAGTTTTCTTTTTATCTATACTACAATTCACAAAAAGCCCTCTAACACTTGCTTGATCTATTCTTTTTCTGTTCTCCGTTTTCTTTTTATATATTATGATTAAAAAAACCTTGCAATGTTTACTGTGTTAGGCTTACTGAGACTTGTCATAGTACTTGCATATCATTGCTCGTTTGTTAATTTTGATTGCGTCCAGTGTCCTCATTTGTAAGTCGGATAAGGAGTTGGATAAAAGCGTCTGCTAAATTACTAAATCTAAATAGAAAAATAAAAAGAACCATACCATAAGAGTGTATTTTTCTCAGAGTCAGGCAACGCCTGTCTCACTGTATGCTTTTGATTTTCTTTCTGGGAATCAGTGTTTTGGATTCAGTAAAAAAGTTTTTGCTCATCAGAGTAATTTTTTCAGCACACTGGTCGAACTTTATGTTTTTGGTTCACTAAAAATAACTGGCTCATAGGAGTCAATCGTTCTTGAATTGGATTATATGGTATTTTTATGGCTCTGCAGTCCATACGGACTATAATCCCAAAAATGAAGCTTGCTTTTAAAGGAATAGTTCACCCAAAAATAAAAAAAATATTGTCCGTGTGTTCTCACCCACAACTCCCTGTATAACTCCCTTTCTTATGCTGAACACCAAAGATATTTTGAAGAACCAAACAGTTGTTGGTCCCCACTTATTTCCATAGCAGGGAAAGAAATGCTATAAATGTCAATGGGGATCATCAAATATTTGATAACCAGCATTTTTCAAAAATATCTTGACATAAGAAAGAAACACATATGGGTTTGGAACAACATTAAAGTGAGAGAAAGGTTTTCATATTGGGCAAACTATCCCTTTAATTGGAAAAATGCAGTCGTACTTTATGTATACTCACGCTACCTACAGTACCACAAGGTGAGGAACGAGTCTAATATTCTGTTCACTCCACAGAGGCCATCATGAAAGCGGAAGTGATTCCCGATCGTTCTATTCCTCTGGCTTCCCAAAGCCTGCAGCTCACCTGTAATGTGAAGGGACCCTACAACAGAATCCACTGGCTTCGAGACAATCAGCATTTCTATCCATCAGACAGAGTTACATTTTCAGCAGATAACACCACTGTGACCTTCAAAGCCTTGCAGGCCGCTGACAACGGGGGATATCAGTGCGTCGCTACGAACGCAGTCAAACAGTACACCAGTGATCCATACTATCTCGCCGTCGTCTGTAAGTAATCTAAAACATGTTTAAATAACTGCAATATATTAATCTGACTTCAAAAGAGTTTGATTTTGCATGAACTAAAGCTGTGTGTGTTTATTGGGCAGTTGGACCACAGAGTGTGCAGATCATTGTACGCCCTGGGATTCCCCCCATCCTGACATGTCTGGCAGTGTCGTACCCGCCAGCTGAATATCACTGGATCCTCCAAAACAACACTGTAGTAGGAAATAATTCCTCCATAGCACTTCCCATAATCTCTATCTTGGGCGCCAATTACACCTGCGTGGCCAAAAACCCTTTGACCAATGTGACAGTCTTCACCAGCCAAGTTGTCAATAGTGAGCATTAGCCCAAATTCACACACAGTTTTTAACATGCAAATTAAACACTCGTTTATTATCAGAAAATGCATTTTAATGCTGCGTTTTTAAAAGAAACTGAATAACAGATCATCATTTCCTCTGTCTTTACCCCAGATCCCAATGCTGCTGTCAGTTTCCAGGCGAGTGTGATGTTGACATCTCTGCTCGTTCTGCTGATCCCTGTACTGGATGAATGGCTCTAATACTGATATTGCTGTGAGCATGCCTAGACTAGCTGAACTGCTTCTTAATTTAAAAAAACAGGTATGAGCATTTATTAACTGAACACCCTTTTTTTGGCAAGTACAAAGCAAAAAAAAAGGATTGCATAATATCAGTCATACATTTTTCATACTCATACTATATTGTTTGCTTATATATTTATTTTCTAAAAACTATATCTTTTGGTACATTTATTACTATCGATAATTGAACAGTCATTATTTTTGACATGAATGCTATACTGTAACTAAATCTGCAGAAATGAATAAAGACTGGATTATTTTCTGATTTGTAGCTCTGGTTTTAAGTCTCTATCTGGAAAAGCTAACATGCAAAATTCAGGCAAATATAGGATAATTACATTTCCAACTGATCAATTATCCAAAACACCTTTCTGTTAGCTTCCCAAATGTGTCTATTATCTCACAATAAGATATTTTCTTGTAGAAATATTATATGCCTTATGTGTAATTATTTCCAAATTATAAATGCTTTTAACTATTTAAGAGATCAAAACATGTGAAATGTTATTCACCAAATAAAAGTAAATCATTCAGATTTCTCTCTTTATTAACATGCTTTATTTTTAAATGCACTTGCATGTCTTTTTCCAGTATGTACCTTTTTTACCAATTGTCTAGAATACATTTTTATTCCCACTGACTAGAATAAGTGCTAGTAAACATAAGAAATACAAAAATAGTTTAGTATACACTACTTAAGATATGGTGTGATAGGTAAGTGTGAAATTCTGAAGGTGTATAGTTTGTGAGTATAGCGACTATGAATTAAAGTGGCATACTGAATTTTTCTTCTTTCTTCCGATTTTCTGCAGTAAACTGTCGGCAAACTTTAGGTGCTAAAATCCACTTCTTTTGGCAAAAATCTTTCAGCTCTTTACTGGGGACTCCTGAAAATAAAACAAAAGGGATGCACTATAACTTTTGTACAATTATTTTAAAAGCTTTCTTTTGACTTAGAGTTTCATGAAATGCTACGTTTAACATAAACAAAATGGTTTGAGTAAATAGTGGTTGCATGACGTACTATATTGGCGTTGCTGCTCACAGAGACAGTTGTTCTGCGCCACTGCATTTCTTCTCCCTATGGAAAACAACACATCAATCAAAATGACTCTTTTGTTTTATACAATAAATACTTTTAAACACAAAGCACTGGATTTGGACAGCAAATACTGTTAAGAGAATCTCTGAACCAAAACCTACATCAGCACACTTTAAGAAGCACAACAAGAGACATTTTACTCTACTGCAATACATAAAATAATGTGTTTTCTACAGAATGGCAAGGATCATCAGTGAATGTATAATGAAGGTATAAGAAACATAAGTCATTTTGAGTTCCTAATATGCTGTGATTCATTGAAATTGTATTTTTATATCATTAGGTGCCATGGTTTCTTCTGTTTTATAGGTTTCATAAAATGCAACTTATCATAACCTTTTGCATAGAGAAAGAGTACTATCATTGCTTACCAATGCAGTTGCAGTTCTTGCCCGGTTGCTTGGATATGATGGAAACTTTGACCGCTGGAGATTTATTTGATTCTCCAAGTTGAGGTTTTGCTACAATAAAGGAGTATACATAATTAAATGTAAATCATACACAGAAATGTACTTGTTTAAAACAAAATGTATTATATTAAATGATTTAACGTTAAACAATTTTACAGGTAAAATAAAAAATGTAAACATAAAAATAACACATTAACAGAAAATAAAGCATGGCATAAACGTATTCATAAATGTATTTGATTACCTTGACAGTGGATGTTAGTGGCAATCACCACAGCAAAGACCACCAGGAGCACCTGGAAGTTCATTGTTATCACCAGCGCGTAGTCAGAAATGTTGTCTAATAGAATGCTTGTAAGTCTTCGAGACTCGTGCTTTTCAAGAGAGCTCTGTGTTCAAATTCAGGGTTACACAGTATTTATATGACAAAGCTCTGTTTTTTTGGGGCTCAAAAGCCACATTTGATTATGCCTCAACTTGTTGGATAGAATTTTAGAAATGGTGTGTGAATGACATCTCGTAACTTGAATGATATCTTGTTTACTGGAAACTGCCAAGATTTATGATGAGGGCTGCATGCAATTTGTGAAAAGAGTGCCATTATTTTGCTTCCTTTGTAATTCAAAATCTGTTGTGCCCCCTCACCGTTTTATTTTTAATTCTTATCCTTACCATATCACAGTTATAATTCAGTGTAGTTCAGTTCAAAGGAGAACTATTTGGTCCTGTGCCAATTGTTCCGCATTTGAGTGTTTTATGGGAATCAGTGGTTCAGGTTTCACTAAAACCTTAAAAGAAATAAATAGTCCTTTCTTTAGTTTAATAACATACTATGCGGTTACTGATGCTGCAACAGTAATATGTCATGTTAAAAACATGATTAATGTTTTTGAGAACAAGAAGACCCTGGGTCAAACTTGATGCACAACTCAGGACCATATAAATTCCTTAACAGCTAATGATATCAAGCATGCTCACCATAATCAAGCTTGTATTCACTCAGATTCATTAAACTGAAAAGACATGGTGGTCTCACTAAAAGTATTGTAGAACAATGAACAAACGGGACACACATCTTGTCTTGGTCAAGAGTTCCTCAACCCAACTCAGAATATGAATGAAATAAAACAGTTTTATTAAGAAGAGCGGTACAAAATTGCTGTGAGGGTATAATTCACATTTGTAGAAAAAATGTGGTGGCTTTGATCTGAAACCATGTTGTGTGTTAAGCAGACTGTGAATATCAGTTCAAAGTTATGCAGAAATATAAGTGTCTTGAAGTGGGCTTTCAGACCAGGTGGAACGAAGAGAAATCAGATTCTGACTGTAAATACCCGTCACATGCTGACATGTAAGACACGAGGTGCTCGACATTTGAGTTAATAAAACTTCTTAAAAGAACTAGAGTTCGGATGTGTCTGTCTTGACACTGACTGATTAACAGAGGTCTTGGAACTGTAATTCCAGCTTTAACAGGCTGAATCACTCAGCATGATCTCATGTGTCAACTTAACACTTTTGTGTATATAATAACATGTCCCAGCCAAGCGTTTTGCAGTGCTTATCAGATTGTATATGCCAAGGTACATAGTACTTGTGCAGTGACACAGTATCAACTTTCAAGGAAACCTGTCTGAAGAATGTTTTCTGAAAGCAACTGTTGTTACTTTAATCAAATAGATACACACATAAAGAAATTCTTATATATACATCATGACATCAGTTTAATATTAAATTTATCAAAGTCGCAGTAAAGAAACTCCTCTTTCAATTTTTCTTAATTTTTTTTAACTTTTTCAACAAAGAATCCTGTTTTTAACATTCATAGAGCTATTTCTTGAGCAACATCCGAATTTCTGAAGAATCATGTGACACTGAAGATTAAGGTAACGGCTGCTGAAGATTCAGCCTTACTATAACAACAGAACGTCTCGGTTACGTATTGTAACCCTCGTTCCCTGAGAAGGGAACGGAGACGTCACGTCGGGAGCCGACGAATA
>JAUCMS010000028.1:8907441-8922661 GCA_032357445.1 Enteromius radiatus | reverse complement strand
AACAACATAAAATATTGACGAATTCGGCATCATGTCTGATTCATTCCAGTAACATATATTGCAGTTATAAACAATATATATTGCAATTATAAACAGAGATGTGTCCTTGTTTTACACAAGAAAACACTGTAATGCTACATGTTGTTAGTGTTTTTTTGGTCATTGTTTTGTGGGTGACAAAGCGTGTTTGTCGTCTGTCAACCGTTGCTAGTGTTCTGGAAGAATGAGTTTATTTGGGACCTGAATAAAGTGTTTTGGTAGTTGTAGTGCATTTTGAATGTGAAATTAACTGCTTTGCCAAGCTGAAAGTCAGTTAGGAGAATTGTGTGAAGAGTTTAATTTAATTTAGTTAAATTTAAAATAATCAAACATTGATGTGACAGAGAGGTAAGAGACAAGATAACTAACCAATACAAGAGTGTGAGCCTTGGGCAGTTTCTGATGGATGACATTGATGATGGCCATGATGCCTCCACAGATCTGTTCTGGGGTGTGACCATGATTGTTAGTGCCTACCCACAACACCACCACCTGTATAAAACACACAAAATATCACAGTTATACTTACTCTATTTTGAAAGAGGATGCATTTGGTCATTTCCTCTTTTATCTTTTACCTCTTTCCTTTCATGTCCCAACACAAATAAGGAAATCATAAACAAACACAAATGCGTAGATTTACTGTTTACATGTACATAGTTTATCTGGACCATCTTGTACAAGGTGAAGACACTCCACCTTAAAGGTGCTCTATGCAATCTTGCAAACACTATGGGCACAGAAACAAACTTCGGCCAACTAATCGACAAGAAGAGGTGGGGTTTAACATGCATTAAACACCACCTCTTCTTTCCAATTGTTTGGCCAAAGTTTGTTTTTGTTGTGGTGCCCATAGTGTTTCTTTTGGTGTTGCCGCCTCTGTGTTGTCTTTCGAGAGCGTTTTTTTCCCAATGTATTCAGAGGGCAGACAGCAAGACGATCAAGGGGTGATGCATACGGTTTGAGACAAAAATGAAATCAAGCTAAAATCCTGCAACATCACACAGAGCACCTTTAATATGTTGAAAATCCTAAGTTGTAAAAAGGTCTGTAGATAAATGCTGGTTTCATTTTGTAAAATTAAAAGCATTAGCCCAACCCCAAAATTTTTATTTTGTCATTAATTAAACATCTGGGTTTACATCTGAGTGAAAGCATGCGTATATGAGTAATCTGTGGCTGCTTGCACCTAGAAGAAAGCGTACGTTTATGCAGTAATGTTCTATAAAATGGCAGAAGACGCAAGTCATAGGAGAACAATGGTTGAGTATATGATGTTATTTTTGTTTTATTTGTGCAAAAAAAAAAATATTCTCCTATCGTTGCAAAACTATAGTTGATCCTAAATATAGCTGATGTCACATGGACTTTTTTACCAATGTTTTTACCACGTTTCTGAATCTGGGATTATTTCAGTTGTATTGCTTTCAATGGAGAGATAGATGGCTCTCTGATATCATTACAAATATCTTAATTTGCATTCCAAAGATGAACGGAGGTCTTATAGGTTTGGAACGACATGAAGGTGAGTAATTAATGACAGAATTTTCATTTTTGGGTGAACCATCCCTTTAAATCATATACCTTTGGGCTGATGTGGTCCAGTTCACCATTTATGAGTCTCCACAATACATGCTGTGTAGCATCCCCACCAACCCCAAAATTCAGAGCATGGAGAGGAGAAAACAGCTTTCGCCAAACCTGCCAACAAACATAAAAACACATTTTACACAAAATCAAAAAAATATGGGTGCAGTTGCTCTAATGAATGACTGATAAGAAGTATGAAGAGGGAGATGCAGATATTTTGCTATACCTCAAACTCATGCAGAAGCTGTACAAGTGAATCTCCAACAAACAGAACATCAGGCTCTTTTCCTTTACTGTCTGATACAAATCGATTGTGCTGCAAGATGAGAACACATAGAAAAGCTATTAAGACATGATTTTCATATTTAGAAAAGATATTGGCTAAGTGCTTAAAAAAGAGAGAGAGCTGGCAGCAGCGTAATAGGAAGGCTAAATTATTATTATACAAAAGAAGCACCAATGACATCCATCGACCATCTCCCTGTATATCCTGACAGGGGGTGGGTGTGGCTGCAGGGTTAGAATCTTCACTCATCACTTCCTGTGGACATACATAGACATGAAAGGTTACATCTCCTCCATTAGCGTTAAATATGAATCCTCATTTTATATAGCCTTATAATAATAATTCATTTATTAAATAAATGTTGAGTATGTTGTTAAATATTAGAATTCATGACCATCTTTTGAGAAGTTGTACTTGGGTTAGTTTGTGTACTCTGTACACATTCTATGACAACAATAAATAGAGTAAACAATAAAATAAATACAAATTCATAGCTTAACTAAGTTTGGTGCCATATTTGGGTAAACTTTGCACTGCAGTATTAACTGTTACCTCACTAACAAACTATGGCAAAACTAGCAACGTATGAATAATTACTTCAAGTATTAACATATACAAATGCTATCGTCCTATAACGTTCCTCTTAGTACTGTTTACTGTGCTTATAATTAACAAGCTCACATGGCTAATGTAGCACTTAGCATGCATACACCTTCCATTTAGAGGAACAAGACGCAAATGCGTTAAAACGCTGCGTAACACAATCATTTTGCTATGTAAGCATATATAATACATGTTAACACTGATGTCGATTCATACTAATTAAAGACAGGCGAAATATCGTTACCAAAAGGTGTTAACACGGTAGAGTTCAGTGCTCGTTCAGTCAGCCAGCGGTCTGCTGCCAAACCCCGGAAGCTGGAATATCGAACCAGGCATTACTGGCAGATCGCCGAGCACGGTCGAACTATGAAATAACATTCATATTTCAAAAACGCGAAAAGGTCATTGCATTTGCTTCCTTTTTTGTTTTATTAGGTCAAAATGCAGGTAAACATTCAAATATCGTTTAATGTCAACCGTCTTGACCGTAGTTTCTTTCTTCGCTGAAATCTGCGTTTTAGGTGCGTCTTTGAAGCACGTTGCCAAGCAACCCAAAGGTAAAACGTAACGGTTTTGGACTTCAACTGGCTTACATGCCGATGTTATTTGTTTATTGTAAACACACATATTTAACAATGAAGAAAGTACTTCACTTTGAATGCTGATTATTTGAGGTATGTTGCCATATGGTGAGCATAAAAGTGCTGCATGTTAACCCTTAACTATTTACCTGAATTATGAAAGCATTACAAACTAATTTGTTGCATCTTAATCACTTGTTTAATAGCCTTAACATGAAGATGAGCCACCAATCCAACATAAGTTTTCTATCTAAACATAACTCGTTGAAGACCTCAAGTGACTGCCAAAGTAGCACAGCCAAGTCTTCATCTCATACAGCCAATGCTGCCCATCACAGCAAACCAGTGTGCTCTAGCAGCATGAGAACAGATATGCATTGCAACTCGTCATATAAAGTGAGGCGTCTTAAAACCAGGAAAGAGAGGAATCAGATCCGAGGTCTGGAGAGAAACAGGTCTCACCCAGGTTCTCAGCACAGCAGAAGAGAAGGTGGTGAAATAGCACTTCATCCACTGGCTTGCTCTAGAAAAAAAAGGGCATTCGCTAAGCCATTCCTACCCCAGAAGCCAAGCATCATAACTGAAGGACGCCTTACTTCTAACCGAGGCCTTTTCAGGCGCGAGATTAGGTCCATAGATATTGAGAGGCTGGTGAGCGAGAAGATAAAGAGAGATGAGCAGAGAAAAGAGCAAAGAAAACAGTCTATGATGCACATTACATCACCGCTGCCTCCCTCTGTACCTAATTCAGACCCTGACTGCATTTTTGATGAAGTACGAGAACCACTCCAGGAACCTGAAAATAATGCGTCGCCACAAGTAAAGAGGAAGAAAAGTTCAAGAAAAGAGCCTAGAGAAATAAACACACGTGGTTTTCAGAATAATAGAGGCGTTGTTGTATCTAGGGGACTGTCTAGAGAAGATGGGAAACATGACAGAAATGCTAACAGCAGAAAGGAAGACACTAATAGCAAAACCGGTCAAGATAGTCCCTGTAGCTCCCCAGGAGAAACAGAACATGTGGTTTTGTCATCTTCAGAAAATGAACCTGTTCATCAGTTATGCTCTACTCCAGTTGAAACTAATATGAATAACTCTGATGTTTCACAAACAGGCGATCTTAAAGCCCATGTTGAGGAAATCGAAGAAAACGGTTTTATGGATATTTTAAGATTTGAGAAAAACTCTACAATGGTCAGATTCCCCAACATGGAAGTTACGCAAATGTTTGAAAACCCGCAGACCTCTCTATCAGACTCTGGGGCTGGTGAAATTGGAGACAGTGTTGAGCAAGGAGAGCAAATGTCACTGTCATGTAGGGAAGCAGTGAAAAGGCTCATGACACGTTTGTGCCAGAGTTCAGAGCTCCGTGTGCCACGTCGTCGACATCCCCTGCTGGCTGAGTGTAGAGAGGAGCTGCTACAGACTTTACAAAAAAGACACAGTTTCCAGTTAAAGCACAACCTCCACAGGCTGCAATCATTTCTGAATAGGAGTCAAAGGGCTTCTCAGCTCAGCTCAGGACAGAGAGATGAAAAATCCTCACTTTCTACCCATGCAGTGGAGAATAAGGATAGGTGCTTTAGCAGGAACATAGATAAATGGACAGGTATGTCACATTTCTATATAGATATCAAAGACAAATAGAAGAAAATTATTTTATAATTCAGAAGGGCATACAATTGTTTTAATTTCCAGTGAATGCAAAAAACGGATACTTTAAATACAATATAAGTCACTCTGGATAAAAAACTTTGTCAAATTCATGAATGAAAATTAAATGTACATTCTCCTCAGACTTTAAAAAAAAAAAAGCAGACTGGATCAGCACAATAGTATTACCTACTTTTGATGTAATGCACTCCAAAAATATGAATTTTAATTTAGAAAATATGCTTATCATTTATATTAATGATGTCATTTACGATGACTGTTTCAAATCACCTTTCTCTATCCTAGACAGTGCCATGCAACAAGACTACTTAACACAGGGTGTTCAGCAGGGCTTGGACAGAGGAGGTTTCACCAAGAAACATAGTATACAAGAGTGGAAGAACTCGTCCAGTCTCTTCGCTCTTAAAGAACCACGACAGTCACACACTGACATGGTGAGTAGCTAAGTAATCAACCAATTCAAAGTAATACCTAAACAAAACAGTTGTAAACTAGACTTTTGCTGTAGAGGACTGTATGGCTATTTAGCATGTGAGTTTGATTGGTTAGTCTTTGCAGTTTGACCAGTGGAGGGGCTCTATGTTGTCTCAGGATTGCAGCAGAGCTCAGCATCATCACAGCAGACCGCTCTTTAACCAGGAACAAACCTTTACCCAGCATGCCGTCCCTATACTTAAAAGCCCCACCTGGGTTGATCATCCTGTGGACTCCTATTTTCAGCAGCAGTCTCTGAGCAGAGAAGAATGTTTAAACAACATAGATTTAGATCTCTCTAGAACCTCTCACCAGTGGAGGGAAGACAGAGATCTTGATTTGAATTCACATCACATATATGAGAGCAGAAAAGAAAAACCAGAAGCATCTTTTGGAAGATCCAGATTCTGGTCCCATCAGCAGCAAGTTCAGGATGAAAGAGAGAGACGGGCTCCCATCTCATTCCCAGTGTCCTATCTCTCAGAGGGCTTTCAATACAAGCCTTTTTTTCGCTGTCCACATCCATCTAACACCCAGCACAAGTATGACTGTCCCAGGACAAGCACACCAGATAGGGTAGTTTACCCTCTCCTTTACCTTTAGCAAAGTTGTTTGCCACGATTGAGGCTGCCAAGATCATTAACACATCAGTAACATTTTTTTTTTCTGAAGGACCACCACCTTTCTGACAGATGTGAATTTGAGGTTTCAGAGTGCTCAAATTATGTAAAGTCATGATTTCTATGGTGTATTTTTATATACTGGGAACAGGTATTAAAAGTGAATGAAACTTAAAAACTTCAAAAACAAATCACTCTTTGTGATTCACAAATAATAAAAGCACCACACATTAGTTGTCTTTTATTCTTCTGAATTAATAGGCAAAAAGTTAGTTTGCAAGGATGCTTTTTATTTGATTTGACTATTATTATTATTTTTATTATCGTTTTTTTTATTTAATCAGATTTCTTCTGTACTGTATATCTAGACTGGACGTTTATTATTAAGTTCAGAATTCTGTGAAAAATAAAAGATGCATATGATTTTGTGATATTCTTTAATAAAGCAGTACAAAATTTAAAAACAAATGACATCAAACTGATTTCACAATTTACATTTATCTTGTAGTAAACATAAATGTAAGAATTCAACTGTGTAATACTCTTGTGCTCTTGTAATTGTACAGATTAAATGTCAGTGTAATCAGGGCATCAAGTAATATACTTCATCATCTGTTGGTGTCTGATTCACAAAATATTCTCTTTCCTCCTGGTTCGCACCCTCTTTGTCTTGCTTCCTCTGATTATTCTGCTCCTTCATCTTCGGCTCCTCTTGGCTTTCAGTGTTGCTGCTCCTTAGTGCTCTCTTTAACTGATTCCAGAACAGTTCTTTTGCACTATTTGGATCAGAACAGTTTGGCCCAGGCCACTGCAAATAAGTCTTTTTGAGCATGACCTTCCTCATACGGTGATAAGTGGACTGTTGCCGCTCAGAAATAGGCTCCAGAAAGACCAGCAAAAGCACATCCTGCATTTCCTGAAAGAGGCGATAGCTGGCCAGCTGGATCTCCAGTGAGCACCATTCGCTACGAAGGAAGCTCTGACTGACCACACAGATCGTTTTACGACTGCCGTATACGGCAGCCACAATGTTGTCGACAATATCGCGGCCAAGCTCAAAATCTCTGTGGTGCAGGCAGAGCTGAAATGAAGAACCTTCCAGGTTCGGCAACAGCTGTTCCATTACCCAGTCTTCATCTGCTGAGTTGTAGGAAACAAAGGCATCGTACTTGTATTTCTCCTCCTGGTCCCTTAAGCGACGCCACTGTTCTCCAAACCATGAGCGAAACACATAGTAGCCGTACTTAAACTTCCAGTAAAGTTTGACATAAAGAAGGGGTATCAAGATCAGTAAGATAGTGAATGTAAACGTTGAGGAAAACAGGTAGAGTGCTATGTCTAAATAACATACATTAGTGTCGAAGTTGTGAAAAAATGAGCCTGGGTGGTCTTGGCATGTAATATTAAAAATATAAGGAAACTGGAGTCTCTTACTGCTTAAAGTCCAGTTCTGTAGTTCACTATTCTGGCAGCCACAACTGAGAGGACAGCTACGCATGTCAATGTATGTTAGATTGGTCAGATTGTCCAGTAGACTGATGTCCAAAGACATCATGGCATTGCGATTGAGATGTAATAGCTTCAGTCCTGTGAGATTTCCAAAGACCTCTTTAGAAAATGATTTAATCCCCATGTTCTCAACGTATAATGTCTGTAATTTTCGAAGATTTTTGAAAATACCAGGTTTAAGCTGGGCGATCCCAACACATGAGTTGTCCAGAGTTAAGAACTCCAAGCTTTTCAGGTCATCGAATGTTTCGTCACCAAATCCGATAATATGGTTGTTAGTGAGGTAAAGACTTTTCAGAGAAGTTAAACCACGGAAAAATGCACTTGGCAACAAGTTTATGCCATTTGGTTCCTGCCCATCAAGTTTCAGATCAAGAAGCTTTGACATATTAATAAATGGTGAGCATGTATGTTCTGTAAAATACACGATTTGGTTAGCCTGTAAATCCAGCACCTTCAGGGTGGTGTGAAGTTTCCCAAAGAGCTTGCTTTCGATCTCTTTCAAACGATTTCGGTCTAAATACAGATTAGCCAAGTTTTTCAGCCCATCAAATGCATGAGGCCTTATCTGTGTGATTTTGTTGCCTCCTAAATCTAAAATATTTAGATTTGAAAGATTTTGAAAGCAATAGTCGAAAATCACAGCTATTTGGTTGTTGCGCAGGTTGAGCGTTTTCAGGTTGATAAGATCTTCAAAGGTGTCACTGTAGATATCGGTCAGAAGATTGTTGTCGAGACGAAGTGTAACAAGATCTTTGAGTCCACTCAAGGCTTTATGGTCCAAATAGGCAATTATGTTTATGTTTAGCTCGAGGTTTGTTAGATTTGGTGTGTTTTTGAAGGCATTACCACTAACCTGTAGAATACGATTGTAACGATAGCTCAGGCTCTTCAAGCTGTAGAGTTTAGGGTTGTTGCAGGACATTAGCTTGGTCAGATGGTTATGTTCTACCTTGAGAGTTTTCAGTTGGTTCTGACATTGCAGAAACTTTAAACAGTTTGTGGATTTAATCTCGTTCCGTGAGAGGTCCATTTGATCAGTGATGGAGAAATTACAAAATATGTGTTTCTTTAAAACTTTAGAACTAATGGAATTGTTCTGGAGTATCATTTCAGGTATTTTATGATGTCGCAGATGAAAACACAGTGAAGTCAGAGTTTGATTCTGCAGTTTCAAACCAGAGAAGTCGATGTGCCTTGGTTGAATATTGGTATAATTAAGAAGCGTGCTAATCGAGACATTGGTAAAGCGCAAACGCAAGTAACATATACCCTTCAGATTCAGGCCCTGAAAAGACTCGGATGTCAATTTTTTGTTGTCTGATAGATCTAGCACTTTCACATAATTTAGGAAAGACTTGTCACATCCCAGTATGTGCAGTTTATTATCACTGAGGTAAAGTTTGGTGAGCGTTTTTGGCAGATGGGTGGAGTGATGCAGGGTGGTTAGATCGTTAAAAGAAAGGTCCAGTCGTATCAGGCTGGACAGGTTTGTTATGCTCTCAGCCAAAGATGAAAAGTTGTTCAGGTGGTTCCTGCGTAGGTCAAGAATCTGGAGGTTTGTCAGATTGGAAAACAGGAACAAATCAATATTAGTGAGATTGTTGTTTGCCAGAAGCAGCTCTGTAAGGTTATGTAGGTCACTGAAAACATCACGATGGAGGGATGAAATTTGATTGCAGGACAGATTTAACTTCTGAAGTTTTTGCAGGTTATTAAAAGCATCTTTGTGGATGCTAGAAATGTTGTTAAAGTCTAGTGCCAACCAAATCAGTTTGGACAGGTGATGAAACCTTTGGCCTTGAATGTGTGTAATGTTATTCCGAGAAACAGTGAGGTTTGTTGCCGTGGGAAATATGTCACTCACAATTGCAGTTATGTCTGTTTCATGACAGCTCTTGCATGTGAAGATTTTATGATCAGAATCAGGGGTTTCTACGCAACTCCTAAAACTGTAGCCGGAGGCGAGGTTGAGGAGGCAGATGAATATCGCCTTTATGATCAGTTCACGACATGCAGAATCTGCCATATTTTTCAATTCCACTTTTTAATGAATCCCACTGACTGCCTTCATGAAAGTCCAATACTAGAGGTTCTTCTCTCAGTAAGAGCAACACTCAACACTTAGGGTTTAATACAGCCAGCTGCAAAAAGAGGGAAAGGTTATAATCTGTTTTAATCAGAAATACACTGCTATTATATATTAATCCACATGTAATGCTGCTAGCCAAACTTAAATTTTTCATCTTTAAACGTAACAAATATATCAAGAACATGTTTTGGATGTCTTATTTATTTATTATAAAATAATTTCAAAGATGGAAGTATCCAATTTCTTTACATACATGCAAAACATCCTAGAATTACAGTAGAAACAAACTTCTCTAATGTACTCTCACATAACCTGTCTCAACTGCCAATTTCCCACTTTTCAAACCCCTTTTCCCTTTGTTGTATTTACATCCTTAAAATGTGAAGAAGCATGAAATAATGAATTGAAACTCTAAAATCAATGCAAATATTTAAAGACTTTTAAGAAAAAGGTTTTCATGGAAATGCATCACAAGTGCTTCTTTTTTTTCACATTCTCCGGTTATTCATGATACTAACATTCAAACATACAAAGGCAAAAACATTCCTGCTGAACAAAGTAGACAGTGACTTATATATGTCACATTATTCTGTCTAGTATTAACAGGAGAAATATAGAGGAAAATCGCAGTCTTGCTAATTCTAAACCAGCAAGCAATCCGGTATAGCCCGAATCTCATATCTTTCATTAATTCATATTATTAAATTGACTATTTTGCTTAAAACTGTCTGTAGATTTTAAACTGAACTAGATTTAATGCAATTCAGTTGCTTACCTTCATGATATCGTCCCTGATAATTTTGCAAGGCTATTATAGGCGTTCTGTCTCTTTAAACAGGACATTCCCTTCACAGGAACAGAAAGAGGAACCAAGAAGGTTTCACGCCAGAGAAAAAGCAGACGAAGCCTGATCCAGTTATTTTGATTCTCTATTCAGAGAAATCTTGAATACTTTATTTAAAGGTGACACTTTTCCAGGTTTTAAGTGCTATAATTAGTCCCCTTGTGCATGTACCAATCAAGGAAATGTGAAAAAGTGTAACCTAGTTGCTTTGTTTTAGTAAGCATTTTATTTAAATTTTTTTGCAAGCATTTAGAAAAACGAGCACATCTCATCTCACTCCACTAGTGATGTTCCAAAGGGTTCTCAGAACAATAATACTGCCCCTTAATCTGTAAATTTCCACCTGCTGCGCCATCATTTTGTGACAAAGGTGTAGCAGTTCTATTGCCATTTGGCTGTTTTAGGTTGCAGACGAGCACAGAACACTATTTAGAGTCAGAGACGACAAGAGAGCAGTGGATTTAAAGATTTATTTACTGCATATTGTTGCTACCACAGATCTAAAATAAACATGATATGAACATGAAAAGGGGGCATGAAGCAGCAGCACATTTGCATTTTAGTGTTTCTGCTTCCACTCAAAACAGTCCTTTTCAAAATGATATAATAAATTATCTGCAGGGTATGTTGTGCTAAAACTTCACAGACGCATTCTGGGGACACCAGAGACTTGTTTTACACTTCGTAAAAAGGGGCATAATATGTCACCTTTAAACAAATAAATGTATAATAATCATCATCACCATGATTATATAGCTGAAAGGCAGTTGGAAGATATTTGCGAAGGTGCAAGTCATCAAACCAAAGCATTGATTCATACCGGAAAACCTATTAGCATCATGATTTAATATAAGGTATAACAACTTAATATACAAAACTAACATTGTGTCTGTGATTTCATGCAACATTACAAACATATATTTGAAGGACCACATGAACCATTGATATTTTGAGATATTCTAAAAACAAACAGAAAAAAGATGACAGTCATCTATCCATCTTCTCCTCTTCATTTTCTTTTTAAATTAGCTTCTTGCCTTCTGTTCTCGAGCCATCTGACAGAGTCCACAGAAAGGGCAGCAGGTCATAATCACCCAGTCGTCACAGACAGAGCCCTAAAGAAGACACAAGCCAATCATACAGTGCTAGTTCAAAGTAATGAAGAAATGTAGCATGTTTCAGCAGAAGATAAAAAATAAGTGATAAAACTGAAATTTATTTATTTATAATTTTTTTATTATTTTGCATGGCCTACATTAATATGATATCTGTCACGGATGCTGGTTCTCAGTGCAATCATAGCACCGGGTAGGAAGGGCAAACAGCAGCTGTCACCATTATCCTGTGCCACCTTACATCCCAAAATGCAAGGAATAAATGCCCCACACAGACCTGAGGAGTCAACCAGTGTCAGAATTCACACTATTTTACAATGCAAGTAACAAATTGATTAAGTTGAAATTTAATCACACTAATGTCATTCCAACCTTGTATAGTGAACTATCCTTTTAACAGCTTACTCAACTTATAATCGTTACATTAGCTTAGGCAAAATGGATTTGCATTCATACGTGAATCTCCCTGCTTCACACACACTCACAGATTCCACAGTCATCACAACAGTCGCAGACATCAGAGCTCCAGTGAGAGACCGTGTAGCTGGTTACAGTCATTTGAGGCTGAGACGTCATTGCTTCTGTTTGATAAGACATCACTGACGAAAAACACAGCAAATGGTACAATATAATCAATATAATTTAAACTGATAAATTGTTGCTAAAATACAGTAATATTGACTTGATGTGAATATACTTTTTTTTTCTTTATTTGATGACTGTTTATCAAACATCAAATTTTAATTGGTTAAATAAGTATTAATTAGAATACAACACAAATTTAAATTCTGCTGTAGAAAGAATAGTTAAAATCGGACTCTCACCTGTTTCTTTGGAGGGGCTTCCTGTTACTATATATGTCTCACTTCCTTTGGATTGATGTTCAGGTTCTGACTGCTCTTGGTGAAGCTTGAAATCACCTGAAGCTTGACGGAGGGGAGGAGAAACTTTACTTTAGTGGTGAGTGGTTTATGTGACTGTAAACTATAGGTTGAAATGTTTGATTTGGGGGTGAGGAGTTTTGGTCTATTTCAGGTCTCCGCACCCTTCCATTATTACTATATGTTACCTACAACTTTTAAAACATCTAGAAAAGTACTTTGTGTTACCTGCGTGAACACAGGCCTTTTTAGCAGCAGTGATCACCAAAATACATTTCATTCATTTGTTAGAAATATATGGAAACCCATTTCTCCCACATAAGAAAAAAATCATGCTTTGGTAAATCATAATTACAAACATAACTAAGATCAGAGAATGAATTTTTCATTTACAATTAGACAGTAGGATATTTCTTCATACCCAGTCGAAAAAATACCACTTTTAACCCTTTTAGAGCAAAACAACTGAAATATAAAAAGAGAAATAGCTGTAACTTTTAGACTTTGATTTGCAGGCCTTTCGAAAGCAACACTTTAAATGTAACTGGCCACAAGAATTATAATCAAACAAAACACTATAGTAACAGAAAAGGGAAGCGCAGCTATACTGGAATATAGTGTATTGTTTGCACAATTTTTAGTTTCTGAGGAAGAATGCTTTACAATGGCCCTTACAATCAAAAACACAATTTTGATCCTGTTCTGGTTGAAATCTAAAAGTGATGTACCAAAATTAAAGTCTGAAAGTGTTTTATTAAGTGTTGGTGTATTTTCTTCAAATTAAAAAAGTCATTATTAGGGAGTGCTGAGATGAGCACATACACAAAGAGTAACATTATTTATTAGATCAGTTAAAATGAATAGGATGCTGATTTAGCGCTGTCAAATGATTAATAACAATTACTCACATCCAAAATAAAGGTTTTGTTTACATAATGTATGTGTACTTTATTAAGTATACATAAATACACACACATATGTTTAATAAAAGCATGTTATATTTATATACTAAATACATTTGTACATGATGTAATTTATATGAATATAAATTAAATTAAATATGTATGTGTGTCTTTATAATAAATATACACATGTGCACACATATATGGATGCAATTAATCATGATTAATTGTTTGACGGCACTACTGATAATTAACGTTATTAAAATAGATTTGCCATATATTTAGAAATCGAAGAGCAGATGAGGACAAGATAAAAGTTAAAAGACGGTTTTTGGTTTCATAATTGGTTTCATTGTTTACACATAAGGGCATGTCTCTGGTTTTCTTATCCACTGTATTGCTGTAACACTTATTTATTCTTTTCATGTGCGGCTGTGAGGTCAGCTTGTACAAATACAGTAACTGCTTCCATCCCCTTAAGTAAATTATGCCTTTAAAACACCCAAAGTCATATCAGAATATGAAATTCCATACATTCTCAACAGTTAGGCCTATAAAATACTGTGAAACGGGAAAAAAAAGAAATGTTACATTTGGCAGTAATTTTGTCTTTAAATTAATTATTTAGGCCTATATAATATATATATATTACATTTAGTTTGTATTTAAAGCACCATATTTAGTCATATAATGTGAAGAAAAAGAAGAAATATTACATATGCATATGTTTTTGTTTTATGAAACACGGATTTAAAAGAATATTTTCAATGTATTGTGCAAGGAGTCAGTTCCTTATTCTGGTCCCTGCAGCCACACACAGACGTGTGCAGGCCACACAATTTCACAATATCTGAAGATAATACGTTGCACAACAGTATTGTCAAAATCAAAATCCACAAACATTGGATATGGTCAAGTAACGGATCTGAAACACAAGTCTTGTTTCATTAGCATTAAAAACAAGAAGCTCTGAGTGCAGTTACACAAGCAACTGTTAAAATAATTGCATTAATGAAATTTTTTTTAATAAATAATAAAGGATTTAGCTTGAACTGTATGTAAAAAGAGGTTCACTTGAATAAACACATTGACATATTTCTATGAGTAAATGGAAATACAGAAAAGTCGATCTACTTCCACAGGTTACAGCTCTACTCGAAACATACAGTTCAGACATAAAGAGAGAATACTGCTGCTCTGTGGTGAACAGAATCATTGCAGATCACAAATTATTGTGTCTTTGTTGCCATTGGTTGATTTGTGATCAGTCATCAATAAACTCAATGGATAATATATAAGCCAAAGTTATCAACCTAAAACTGTCTATTAATAAAGTGTAAGTAGTCAAACATTTGTCTAAAGAGACTAAAGTCTTGAGCTACATATCTTCATCACAATCCACGAGACACATTGTTATGAATAGATTTGTGAATACATATTTCAGGTCATATCTACAAGTGAACTTGCTTAAATTCATGTCTGCATATTTTGAGATACTAAACATTGCTTTACATGTTGATCTATATACAGTAGATGTTGGGAATTTGTGACTGAATCTAAACTACCATTTGCTAAATAAATAAATCACTGAACATGAATAAGAATCATGTAGAGAATATGATTGTGCCATAATCATACTCGATACTCATTACTAATACTAATTCTCATTTTGGAGTGAAAATACTTACATCTAATATAACATATAACATTTAATGAACTAAGAAACCCAAATTCAAACAGATTCAAAACTCAAATTCCCTTTGATCTTTTCGCATTTATGAGGTCATTGACCTGTAAATCATCCTGTATGTTTCTGAACTCAAAACAGCTATACAGTGGGTATGGAAAGTATTCAGACCCCCTCAAATGTTTCACTATATTGCAGCCATTTGCTAAAATCATAAAAGTTTTTTTCCTCATTAATGTACACACAGTGCCCCATATGGACAGAAAAACAGAGAATTGTTGACATTTTTGCAGATTTAGTAAAAAAGAAAAACTGAAATATCA
>JAUCMS010000028.1:8867636-8879353 GCA_032357445.1 Enteromius radiatus | reverse complement strand
ATGCATCGCGATACAAATGCCAATTTGTATCCGATGCACACATTTTAAACCGATGCATCGCATCGTTAACTTTTTAATCCAATGCACCGAGCGAATCGGGGAATCTTCCCATCCCTAATATATATATATATATATATATATATGTGTGTGTGTGTGTGTGTGTAATTACAAGTCTTTAAAAAGTCTATTAATAAAGTATCTGAAAAAGATCTTCTCTATGAACAATATATTAAATTACATTAAATAAAGACAAAATCAATAATAAATCAATAAATAAATATTGCCATGTCTCAAGTCAAGTAAATGAATTATTTTATAACAGGCATCCAATACTGACTTCCGTAAAAGGGGAATTACCAATGACATTTGAGATTACAACTAAAACAGCAAGCCCCGCCCCATGACTGACAAAAATAAAAGTGTTCGCGCGAGCAGGTGAGCGAAGATCGAGTGCGTGAGTGCTTGGCTTGCACGCAGATGACATATCATGCACACACGAGGGTTTGAAATGAGCTTGCGACCCCTGTTTCCTTACGTGTAGATCTGTTTTCACAGAAATTATTTACCACGCGCACCAGCATCAGTGGTGCTCTTGTTTATTAATGGCATAGATTTTTCGCCATACTGCAAGACCTGAAATGGGTATGTCTGACAAGGGAGACATACAAAAATGCAGGGTAGGGGTGCTTGTAGGACAAAACCACTGTTTTATAATAACGTTTCATAGTCAATTGTGGAATTTGTCTTCTTTTAACATAACTTAATAATTTAATTCTTATGTTTGTTTTCTATAGGACACAAAATTATTTTTCTAAAAACCAGAGCTTCTAATTAAAAAACAACAACAAAACAACACAAAAATGTTCCTAAAAGTCCACTTTCTCCTTGTGTGCTTCATTCCAAACCTCTGTATTTGTCACTGATAGCACCTCTTTGGCCCTCTCTGAACGGCCTCAGCGGGAACTTTCACCTGAGTTCTAGTTTTCACCCGGACACCACGTACCCCAGTCAGTTACGCTAGAACCGAAGAACCTATGCAAGTCGGTTACACACGGCTGACCGAGGAGGAGCGTGAACGAAGAATGAGAAACCGATTGTGCCTCTATTGTGGTCACTCTGGACATCTCCACACACAATGCCCAGCCCGTCCTCCTAGACCCTCTAGCACCCGGGTAAGCTTCACTCCTTTAACCTCCTCCTTACTGCTTGACGTGTGTTTCGTTATCATCATGTAAAGACTAAAGCCTTTGTCGATTCTGGTGCTGTTGGTAATTTTATTGATCAGGATTTTGCTAATCGCCATCATATATCTCTCATTCCATGTACTTCCCCCATGGCGGTGGCAGCCCACTGAAACACTCACTTTGATCACCAGTTCCTTACATGCAGAGTCCACTCAATTCCATGTCACCCAGTCACTCAACCATGCCATAATACTCAGACACCCCTGGCTCACCCTTCACGACCCTCAGATCTCCTGGAAGGAACAAGAAATCTCACAGTGGTCACCAACCTGCCAACAAAGGTGCCTCAGCTACCCTCAAAGGAACCATCATGTCATTGCAGAAAGTACCTCAGAGACTCCATCCCTGGACACACTTCCTGAGGTTTATCAAAACCAGGGCCACTCAACTTCCCCCACACCGTGACATGGACTGTGCCATCGAACTCACGCCACACCCCCCAGGGGCAGAGTTTACCCCCTGTCACAACCGGAGACCCAGAGTATGCTGCAGTACATTGAGGAGGAGCTCGCCAAAAGGTTTATTCATCCCTCCACCTCACCTGCCTCAGTCGGTTTCTTTTTCGTGAAAAAGAAAGATGGAACTTTAAGACCCTGCACTGACTACAGAGCTGTTAATCAAATCACCATTAAGTACTGCTACCCCAAGCCACTAGTACCATCCACTCTGGAGCAGCTCCGCTCGGCCTGTATGTTCTCCAAACTGGATTTAAGGTGTGCGTATAACCTCATTCGCATGCGGGAGGGGGATAAGTGAAAGACGGTGAAAGTGAAAAACTTCAGGACATTATGAATATTTAGTAATGCCTTTTGGATTGTCCAATAGCCCCAATAGTTCAATAGTCTTTCAGGCTCTGATTAATGACATTTTTCTGGGACATGTTAAATAAATTTGTGATTGTCTAGATAGACGACATCTTAGTCTACTCTGAGGATCTCCAGGGCCATATCCAACATGTTCGAGCTGAGTACTTCAGAGACTCATCAAACATCAACTATATGCAAAACTACCCAAATGTGAGTTTCATCTTACCACCTTCTCCTTTCTGGGCTGTATAATTTCAGCTGAGGGCGTAACGCTGGACGATAACGAAGTCTCTGCTGTCTTACAATGGCCTCGCCCACAGACCATCAAGGACCTGCAGCGCTTTTTAGGCTTCGCTAATTTCTAGCGGAGGTTCATCCGAGGCTTCAGCCAAGTTGCTGCTCCTCTGACCTCGTTAACTCGCAATGGGCCCAAACGCCTGGCATGGACCTCTTCCAGCGAGGAGGCATTCCTGGATCTCAAGGCATGTTTCACCTTAGCACCCATCTTGAAACATCCAGATCCGGAGCGACAATTTACAGTGGAGGTAGATGCTTCCAACACGGGCATTGGAGCCATTCTCTCCCAACATTATGGAACCCCAGCTAAGTTGTGTCCTTGCACATTCTTCTCCAGAAAGCTCAACTCAGCGGAGCTCAATTATGATGTCGGAGACAGAGAGTACCACGTTCCATCTGGAACATCCAGAGAAACCGGCTCCTCGTCCCCGTGGAAGACCTCGGCGCCAAGGAGCGGCTCATGTCGGGAGCCCCTCACAGGGGATGGCTCTGTCATGATAGCGCCTCTGTGGCCCTCTCTAAATGGCCTCAGAGGGAGCCTTCACCTGAGTTCTAGTTTCCACCTGGACACTTTAGCCCACGTACCCCGGCCAGTTCTACTACAGTTGTTGTTCATTCATTCATTTAATTCTCCACCTATTTAGGTGCAGACTTTTGTTCACTCATTGCAAAGTCTTATCATTCCTTATGGTGATAATTCTGAGCGTTTTCTATTGTGTTGGATTTCCTCTGTATGACCCTGTACTGTTTACCCCGTTTCTGATTCCTGCTGCCTGCCATTGTGACCACTGCATGAGTATTGAACTGTCTACTGGATTTTCTACACTGTTCTCATTTGCCGGTGATTACCTTTGCTTGTTGACTATTCTAAATAAAGCCTGGCGAATGGATCTGTACGTCTCTGATTCATCGTTACAGTATTAAGAAAGAATGCTAATTTAATCATTGTAGACCAGGCCAGTCTCCACAGGAGCTTGGCTCATAAAATAATAACCAGCTGCAAAATGGTTTTAGAAGTCCACTGTTTATTTAGAAATTAATAAGCAGTATTACAATGTAGCTGTGCTCTTTAAAAACAATGAAAGATAATAAGTATAATATGTATAGTAAGTATAATCATGGGACCTCATTGTGCTAAAACTGAAAGAAAGCATAATAAATCACTACTGATTTTCTTTCTTCTTCAGAAACAGACATAGTTGTTACATAAACATTTTAATTTGAATGCAACATTTTTAAATGAACAGCAATAGAGCTGTCAATTCAATTCAAATGACTGACATGATTTCATGGAGGGTAAAACATGCAGTGAACTGCAGCACAGGCTTGTTTTGATGTATTCTTGATGTAGTCATATTGAGAATTTAGTTTAGAATTTGTTTTAAAGGGCAATGCTGTGCAATTTAATGTACTGCATACATATTCTGGGCTTGCCTGTATAGTACACATCATTAATAAGATGTATGCTGAAATTGGTCTTGTAATATCACAGTCTTAATACATTAACACTTATATAACTGGTAAACAACTTCTGGTAAGGATGTGTAACATGGAAACTATGAATCAGGAAGCAACATGCCTTAAAAAGACTGACACTGCTTCTTCCAGAGCTAAAAATTATTTCCATGAGCTATATTTTATTGCTTCAGACCAAAATATCAAAACAAATATAATTTCATTACATCATTTCCTGCTTAGAAACAGAAGTATCTTTTTTGTGTATTTTACATTTTATTTTACATTTAAAGTTACAGTGCAACCAATATAGTCTATACTAATAAAGCTTTATTTTACTGTTTAACTTTCATCAGACTTAAACTGAACTTTCACATTTTTGCCTAAAAAATGTATTATGTATTTCAGCTTGCAATGTTGTAATATAAAAAGGAACATTAAATTAAGATGCGTAATTCAGAAAAATAATTGAGAAAATTGCATAAATAAGAATACATTTGACAGGGCATCACTCACCACAGTTTAGCGCTGAGAGCTGCTGAAATGACTGACCCACTGACTCATCAATAAAAGTCAAATCATGAAGATGTGTTAGACACACAAGTAGGAGGAGGCAGTGGCAATAAGGAAAGGATAATGATCAGTTGTCATTCAGAATTCAAATGTTCAGTTATGCTCTGAGAAATACTATTTTATAGCAAAAGCTTGATAAATACTGAGAAACCGTAATTGTAGTTATGTATGCTGATTTATAATATTTTTGTATTTGCAATTTACAAACTGCTTGTGTACTTTTCATGGAACTGGTTAATCCAGTATGCAGTTTGTCAATATTTGTAGGTGGGGCTTTTCAAATTTGATGTCACATTTTACGGACTCTGCGAACGGCTTGTTCTGAGCTATCCAGTCTCACGGTATTTATTCATGGCAGGGACACGTTTAGTTATTTTCGTAAGTCCAGCACGTTTTTTAAACTAAGATGCATCTGATTTAAATGCATTGGTTTAAAAAAACGTGCTGGACTTACTAAAATAACAAAATAAACGTGTCCCTGGCACGAATAAATAGATTAAATGAAATTATGTGACTAAATCACAAACTGCAGTGAGACTGGGTTCTTCTGAGACACTGCTTATGATTTATGGGGATGAAAAAAGTGAGTGGGTGGACTTTTATCATAATAGGGTGCTCATGTACAAACACTTACTCACTCTCATGTCATTCTTAACCTGTGTTGTTGGTGGTGGTGGTGGTGGTGGAACACAAGATAAGATATATGAAGAATTTTATTAGCCAAATTATTTTGGTTACCATTTACTACTAATGTATGTAAATACACTGAGACATTTGTATAGTCTCAGTGTATTTGTATACAGCATTGCCATTGAACTGCTTTTAATCTATTTGCATCATCAAGCTAATAAACCAAACTAAATAGAAAACAAGTAGCTATTTTTGGCACAGTATAACAGGATTCACATGGTGCTTTCCCACACTAACAAACCTCTCTGGCACTTATGCAAACTCTTGCAGTAGAACATCTGAGTAAATTAACCTGCAGTCAGGGGAAGTCTGACCTAGTTCAGTAGCTGAAGTCCTTTTGAATTTTATTTCTTTCTGTTTCTCTTACTGGCTTATTTAATTCAATTATTCATTATAAAAGTTGTACTTTTACATATGCATTAATCTTTGTACTGCATTCAAGTAAAAATAACATTAAAAGCATCACAAATTAAATTATGTAAACATTAATTGACAAAAAAAAAATGTTGCTGCATGATCTTGGCTTAGTGGTTAAAGATCATGTGCTAAAAAAACTGGTTCAAACCTCAGAGAGGGTGAATCATGATGACCTTTCGGATTATTAGTTTCCCATTGTGCCCTTAAGCAAGGCACTTAATCCTTGTTGGATGAAGAAGTATTACTCATGTAAAAGGTATCAAATGCTTGTAACTCAAACTTTTGAAAATTGTCATTATTACACAGTTACTATCATATGAAAGTTGCTGACATCTATTTTGGTACTGTGACATTGGTAAGTACGGTGTGTGTGTGTGTGTGTGTGTCAGACACTGAAATGTAAAACTTCGTATTAACTTGACTTTTCTTTATTTTTAATCTCTAAAATTAAATCATACCAAAATTAACTATATTAGTAATAATCTAAATTTTAAATTTTCTAAATTTTTAAAATCATTTGCAATTGGGGTTTTAAACACAGAGGTAGAATCAAACAAACAAAATTGTAAAAAAAAAAAAGAAAAGAAAAAAATAATTTAATTGAAATGTGATAGTAAGCCAGTACGCACAAGTAAGTCCAAAAGCGCCGTAGTGTCCTGTGGGCCAAGCCTTATTTTAAATTGACTGTTTTAAAGTGGAAAAGTGTTCTATGGTCAGACGAGACCAAATTTGGCATTCATGTAAATTATGTATGCCATGCTTTCAGTGTGTTATCAGCGTTCAGTTCAAAAGCTAGCATTTCTGATGGTAGGGGTGCATTCGTGCATAAGGACAGTTTGCATGTTTTGGAAGGCACTATGAATGCTGAAAGGTATATAAAGTTTTTCTCCTCTCCAGACAATGTCTATTTCAGTGAAGGACAATCCAAATCACAAGATATACTGCAGCTATTACAATAGCGTGGCTTTGTAGTAGAAGGGTCCTGGAGCTGATTCGACTGTCTTTCACATAGGGCTGGGTAAACACTAAAAGATTTTTTCAATCTTATAAGTTTTTAACAATGTGAGAGACCACAAACACCAGGACAAAAAAAAAAATAGATTTCACTGTTTTGCTGACCCTTCGTCTCTGCTGTCTAAAATCCTTTTGTGCTGTGCCGTGACTGCATTTGTTATTGTAACGTGCATTGTTTTTATATATATAGTTCTTACCATGTGCTGACTTGTGGGTTCTTGGCTTTGTAGCAAGGAAGACAGGACAGGGAGATCAGCGAGGTGCAGACAGAGTCGAAGAGCAAAGCACGGGTCAGAGCCAAAGAGACAATCCAAGGTGAGCGACCACTAAGGGCAAACACACCTTACACCAACCGGGCAGAGCAAGATCTAGATTCAATGACTTGACAAGAAACGAAAAGAGCAGAACTCGCAAACTCTCATAACACACTGACAGAAAACAACAAAAAATATGAATAATAACTGGTAAAAAGATGCAGGTACGCCAAAGTGCACTGATTGAGAAGTGCAATCAGCTGAATGAAGAGAACTCTTAAAAGGAAAAAAATTAAATAAGAAACAAGAATGAGAATTAAAAAGCAAAATGACTAAAAGAGTAGAAATTTGACACTTAACGAAAAAACAAACAAGCACACAAAAATAAAAAAACCTGACAGCAAGATGAACAGATCATAACCGAGTGCTGAAAATTAGCTCATGTGATTGAAATACTTTTAGTTTTCATTGTATTCAAATTGAAAAAAAACTTCCAAACATTTCCAGAATTCGCAATATATTTATTTATTGGCTTTTTTTCAGCACTGGTCTGTTGTTCTGTATCTTCCTGGTTCAGTTTCTACAGTATTTCAGTATGGGTTGTTCAAATAACTGTGAATATGTAAAACAAAATAATACTGATTGCAGGTGTTGTTGCCATGGTCTTGTTTTATTTGAGGAAGTGAGACAACTTACACGCAAGTAACTTTCATGACACTGCACTATGATAATTACACATTTTTGCCACTTTTTTTTTTGTAGATGTAGGCATGTAACAGGCTCAGTGTTACAGCAGGGCCACTGAAATCTGTGACAAATATATATATTTTTTTTCTTTCTAAAATTAGAGAAGTGGAAAGTGAGTGATTTGCTGATGCTTAGGAAAAAATGCTGTTTGTTTATTTTCTGTAGGAGATGGGACTGTTATTGTATTGTATGAATGATTTTGACTGTTGTCAAGCAACAGGACAAGACAAACTCGAAAAACAATTATAGAAACAATTGCAACAGCACGGCCATATTGACTGAATAACTCATTGCTTCCTATATCTACACAAAAAAGAAGAAGACGCCACCACATTCATTTTAGGAGGAGAGGTGGAGGAACTGTGGCATTGTGTATGACCACACTGCTAACTTTTTTTTCGCATTCTGACCAGTACTATAAACCTCTTTCATATGATGTGTGTTTTTACTGTGAAACAAATACATGTGTAAAAAAGAAAATACTTGGGTGCTTAAGTCTCCATACTTGCTACACCTGTGGTTTCCTGTGCTGTGTGTGATAAAAAAAAACCTTGCAGACAGGAAATATTACTTTTCTTCTTAAGCCCATACCCCTTCTCTCAAACACAGTCTTAACTCTTGAACTTTCTACATACTTTGCATATTGAATTTAATTAGTATTATTTTTGTCTTACTGAAGAACAACTTCTTAAATTGATTCAGACAAGGCTATTCAGCAGAGTACATCTTAATTAAACATCCTTGATAAGGACAGAAAAGCAGCACTTAAATGTGTTGCGTATAAACATTTTAACAAAAGTTAATCCTCACAGTAATATGGACTCAAACTCAGCATCAAGAGCCATTTTGTCATTTTGTTTAGCGCAGTTATAACTGAGAATCACACAAGGCAATATAACAAACTTAACAAACACAAACACACACACACACATATATATATATAAAATTATATTTAGGGTTTTTTTATGTTTGATGTAGTCAAACCCAGTATTCTGTGGTTTCTCGTGTTTCACATTGATATTTTCAAAGGAACATTACACTCAAAATGAAAAATGTTATCTTTTTCTTGTGAATAAATAGTGAAAAGAACTGACTGAGATAATTTATGTTGGAAAGAAGATATATTTTATCTTCTGTATTGATTTCTGTCATCTTTTAATGGCAAACCTTTTCCATGATATTTGATATTGATATTTTAATAGTTGCACAAATTAAATATACTATTAATTAAAAAACAGTAATAATATTTAAATTTTTTACTTTAATCTCGTATCTGAAATGATCAAGGCTGTAGTTTTTATAACCTCAGAAATGAAATAGCCTACAACATTTTATTGGCTGCCATCTAGTGGAGAAAATGAAGAGTTATCTTGTATTATTATTATTATTATTTAGTACTGTGACAATGATTAATTGCATCCAAAATAAAACTTTTTGTTTATTTATTATGTAGGCCTATATATAAAGGCACACACATACATATTTAGGTGTATTTACATGTATATATTTATATTAATATATTTTACTTCATATAAAAATATATTTAATATATAAACATAACATTTTTACTAAATAATAAATAATAAATATGCCCGGTATACACAAATACGTACACAAAAACCTTTATTTTGGATGTGATTAATCGCAATTAATCATTGTCCATCACTATTATTAGTTTCTGTCTTTGCACAGTTTTTTGTTCATATTTTTGTTTGTTCTTCCTGGCCAAATTGCTCAATAGCAAAATAAAAAATGCAAAAGTGCATTCAGAAGGTGAGTAAGCAGAAGTAAATGAAAAATGTTAAGATAATATAAGGAGGCACTTTATTTTATGATCTGCATAAAATGTACAGATATAACCACTGTGTCTCAATTAAAAAACAGTAGGCTAATATCAATATTCTTTGTTTTAGTTCTATACTATGTTTTAGGATATCCAATTTAGCACATTTATCCTAATATTTATTAAATATAGGCTACAATAGGCTATTATATCATGTTATATAAACTGAAAGAGATACAAATAATATTGCCAGTGTTCAAACATGTTCAAGTATATAAAGTGCCTTTGGAAGTATTTGAAAATCACTGTACATTAATATAATTCTAAAATGAAAAGTAGAGGAAACTTGGGTCTTGCAGATTCACTTTTGTTTCTGCTGGGGACTGAAAATGAGATTTCCGTGCATTAGAATGTGTCACTGGCATACAAATTAGGCTAGGCTATACTAGGCATTTCTGAACAATATTTGCAATCATTTTAAACCAATTCAGACTATATAAAATGTTCAAACAGGGGCCAGTTGCACAAACTGTTTAGACTAGTATTAAAAATATAAATAAATCTTAAATAAATAAATCTTCAAGACTGGACATAATTTCAGTTATATATAAATTTAAAAAAATGTAGATTGATCTTATTTGTACTGTAGAAGTAAGACTGATTAGGCCTACTTGGCAACTGCTAGTTGGTCAAACTAGTTCTTTACACACAATCTTAATATGGTTAATAAGTTTATGCTGGCCCCTGGCGTCTAATCAGAGTAACCACAATGAATATGATTAGTGGAGCAAGACGACATTTCAGTTACACTTGGAGATCCGAAGCTATTGCTTTGTAAGTGTGGTTAGAAATGTATCAGAAACATTAATATATATTGGTTTCAAGACAAATTTTGTAATTGACGCACTGTGATCCTTTATTAGACTGTGTGCAAATATTTTGCTATAATTTTTTACATTTTTTTTATCTTTTATGTCTTCATAAACATAAATAAATAAGTCTATTGGACGTCTCCTTTTAGATGTCAAGTACATGTTTATTAGATGTCTTTAAGATGTTTATGATTTAGAATATAGGCTATGTAAAACTGACATCTGAAAGATGTCCGCCAGACGTTTGCAGACAGCAGATGCTTTCCAGATCAAAAGATCATTAACATCTTTAGCAAATGTACGTGTGCTCTCTGGGTAGTTCAATGATCAAAATATCACTGACATCTCACTTTTTATTAGTGCTAATTCAGGTTACTATTCAGTGCAGTTTACAGCTCCCTCTGTTGGTGAAAACAATTACTACACGATTGCGGCCAAATACAAGTTTAGGACCTCTACAATATTCTGAATCGAACAAAGTGGTCCCGACTACCAGGCTGTATTCACTCTTTGTGTTTTTGAATGTGATGTAGCCTAATATAGATGTTTCCAGGCACAGGAAACCAAATACGCACATGACTAACAGATTTATTTTTGTTCATACTGTAAAGTTTAAGTTAAAATAATTATAGCAGTCATATTATATGTACATATAATTAGGAGATTAACACAGAATCAATTCATAGATCAATGTTTTTTAATATGTTCTTTTTTGCAGTTGGGTCACGTACAACACCAGGGCAAACAATGCTGTGTTCACATCCTGTATCCGGTTGAACAGCAGGTGGTGTATGTGCTTTCATCATCTATAGAGGGAAAAAAGGCCAAATAAAATTAAGACGTTATGTTGAGAATAATGAAAAAAAAATATCAGTGCTACCTCATGAAGCCACTATGTTGCTTATTTGACCAGATTCCCTATAGACCCTGTAGATCTTTACTGTAATCATTGTGCATTTTTCTTGTATAATGTTCATTCTTTACTGCTTTGTAAGCCACACACACACACACACACAGAGATAGCATGTGGTCTCACTTATTACAGAAACTGTTGTTGTTGCTTCAGTTGTTCTCCTATCACCACACTCCCCACTTGCATGTCCAAACACCATTATTACACCTAGACACATCTGTGATGGTAACTATCTTTGTGTTATATTGTCTTTGATAAAAATCTGAGCTTTTAGGTGCAATCCATGTTACTGTGGGGTTAACTGGAGTAGAGTCCACTTTACATTCCAGAGACAGAGAGTCAGCCACCACAGCCGACACTTTGGGTATAGTGACTGAAACATTTGAAAGGTGGTATACAACAAAGTTAAAGGAATCTTGACATATAATGTCTACAGTACTAGTACTACACCTCAAATTATCAACAGTGTCAAAGTAAGTGGAGTAAAGAGTGAAGGCTGTTTTACAGACTCCTCCAAATGGATCTTTAGTTTCTCACCTTGCGTGCCCCAGAATTTGTTGCATGTCTGTGATGACATAGCCTGGTTGTACCATACCCTCGTACTAATATCGTACGGAGGGTCTGGACCTGCTCCATTCAGAATCGATTACAG
>JAUCMS010000028.1:8850116-8867536 GCA_032357445.1 Enteromius radiatus | reverse complement strand
AATAAAATAGTTGCCGTTTTTTTTTTTTTTTTTTTTTTTTTTACTTAAAAGCAAGCAAAAACCTTATGGTAGTTCTGTTTTGAGGTTAGTTCTAAGTCAAGTCAGCATCTTGTTGCTGTTACATTTGCGTTAAAGATGATTAAGCAACTCATAAGTCTCCACACACATCTAAACAAGATGCACTCCTAAAGATGAAGTTACTTCAGTCATAGGCACGGTTTATCTTTGTTTGATTTGACCAAATTCTTTGGAAATTAAGAAACTCCAAGCACAAGTTGATTGATTTTGTCTGTTTTTGTCAGTTTCTCCAGTGCCATCAGTATTAAGAACTGAATAAAGCATCCTGCTGTAGAAGAATAAGCACGTTGAAGAGAAGCTCGAGAAAGCGACAGGTACTGTAGAGCATATTTGAGCGCTGTAGGACAGGAGTGGTTTGCTAAGGGGAACCACATGAAGGTTGAAACAAACACGTTGCCTGCCTCACATCTGTGTCTGAGGTTTCACCCCTCTGTCATTCTCTCTCTTCCTGCCGTGCGCTGTTCTTCTTCTTCAAAAAATACAGTACCTTTAGCTTTACATCCTCGTTTACATCTAACTGGCTAAATCAATTTATCATTTTTCTCTCAGTGCTGAAAGGAAAGACCCATTTTAGAGGGATCCCTCATTACTCACATAAACTGAAAAGGTGTTGAGACACCAACATAATCATTACCGAAAGAGAGAAAGAAAGCAAGCAGGAAAAGTGGGCGATTTATTTCAATATGTCCCATACAGGTTTTCATTACGTGTTTCCCCTTAAGCAAGTCATTTCGGTGTGCACTTGACTGATGAACCAAAGACTGATATTGTCTCCGTCTCCCACACATCTAACCCTTGCAACGTGTGTCAAGGTATTTTTGGGGCGAACTTGCTGCAGTTTTCTTCTTTGTTACCATTTTATCTACAGTCTTCGTGTGGTCTGTTAAATGAGTGAGAATTTTACGCATATATTGTAAGGGATTGGCTATGGTTATGTGACTAAGAGGGGATCCCTCTAGCAGAAACTTTCAGTGATTCACACACATCTGCTTAAACTGTGGGCCGTAGGAAATGTTGAAGAAGTCTGAGGTGTGCCGAGCATTGAAGAGGACTAAGATGGACGCCATTGCTTTTGGTTTTCGACAGTAAGAGTTTCACGTGGTAGACCAACTGTTTTGGAAAAGTCAATGGAAAGTGCATAGAAAGACAAATTGCAATTGTCTCTTTGGTTCTTGAGTTTTCAGTTACAAACCTCCTACATTTAATGAAGTCCTTTAGGTTTGAAATGCAAGCTTGGCTAAATGTCAGTGGAAAGAGAGGTTGAGACACCGAGAGATTACTGACATTTGGTCTAAAGCTTAACAAAATGTGTATTTTTAGATTAATGTACAGAAGATTAGATCATATTTTAGAGGGCAAATTTCGAAACCTCACAGTGCAGATTGTGATTATTTTCCGTTGCGTAATTGTTTTTACGTCATTTTAATTCTTTTTTTCAACTGAAGACTGTAAATTATTGTTATTATTGCTTATGCATTTTCACAGAAATGCTTATAAAAAGGTCACTCATTTTCAGGAATCTGCCATCTGCTGTGTCATTTCCTATATTTATGTGATCTCATTTTGACAAGTTTTTTCCTCTGAGGGCAGAGTATACATTAAAAATAAGATTTCAATTTATTTTTTATTTTTTTGCAATTCACTTTTGGATGATTATTTACTTTATTGAGCTGAACAACTCGAGTGTGACACACTGAGAGGACATTATGAAACACATGAAACACACTAACTTGTTGAAAGCCTCACTAACAGTAGTCCCAGACCATCCATAAAGCCACGTGCTACTTTCTTTCTAAAGTGTCTGTGCCATAATAAATCTGAGGGTCAGGTAGGAAAACCCTTTGACAAAATGTGTGGTATGTGTGTGGGACAAAGCTGAAGTGAGAGGATGAGAAATGAGAAAAATATCTGTATGACACACTGTGAAAGAGGGAATCCTGCTCTCATTATGAAAATCACTCCCTCCTTCATAACAGCACCAAAATCAAACACAGGTGCGCTCTATTTTCAGACTTCAGACTAAAGTCACCGTTTCACAATATGTGTAACTAATGAAAATAAACGGTCACCCATTGTGGTGTTTTCTTGTCTATTAAAACACATTTACAGTATTTCTTAGTTTAATTTCACATTCAGTGATACAGTTCAACATAGTTTGCTCGACCAATTCCTTCAATTTCTAATGACTGGCACTTTAGTGTAAGAGTGCCGCTATATTAAAGATTATTGTACTTCTACACTTATACACATCGCTCAAAGATCTTTTTACAAGCCGACATAAATACATGTTTGCACATAATTTAACTTTGTGTATTATGTATATATGTATAAAAAGTTGTTTTAATTGGCAAACAAAATGCTGTACTTTCTGTTCCTGTGCATACAGATGATCTTAAAGGTAATGTATTATATTGCGCATAATGTTATATTTTCAGACAGATTTCAGTTCAATCTGAAGCTGCGTATGTCTCGTGCATAATTCATTTTTAAGTTATATGGTATACGCAAGGTGTGTGCAAATACCTGATATTATATTTCATTGTTGTGCTCATTTTATCATTTTGATCCAGAATTTTGTTTATCTTAGTCTAGAAGTGTTTTGTCTCTGTCCTACAAATGTTTTTTTTTATAAGCCGTTGCACAACTACAAGCCGCTAAATTAGACACAAACGACTGTAGACAACATCCAGTGTTATAATCTCTTGTTTTACATTTTCATCATTAATTCTTTTTAAACTAAATACAATAAGTTGAGATAACACTTTATTTACATGCTAGTAAATAACGCATAATAACCTAAGCCAAACCTCAACCCGAACCCTATATAGTAAGTATACTGTATGTAGTTAATTCAGTTCTTGCTTGTGTAATTACACTGTAATAACTGCATTACACTGTAATGACACTGTAACCCAAGGTGATAATAAAAATATATGTCAATGAATTCCCTGTGAGGTGTTAAACGCATCAGAGGTCAAAAGTGCTCATAGTTGAATTTTGGTTGAAGATATTTTTGATGATTTGCATGTAAATTGATTTTTTTTTCTCTCTCAAATGGTCTATTATGCCATGACAGAACAAAACAAAAATGTAATAAAGTTCAGTTTAGTTGTGTCTACTACATGTTGAAACCCTGATAGTTTTCTTTTTTGTTGTTGTTGTTTTTGCTTAAGGTTAGTAGACTTCTGTAAAGTTATTCATGCTGGAAAGATAATATTTCCAGAATAAATGATCATGTCAAATAAAGCATGCATGGAAGAGAACCATATCCAGACATTAGCGTGTGCAATAGTATACGCTGACAAACAGATTGCCTTTGACATCTTCGACGTGCTTGCATGTTTTTTTCAGTTGAAGCATGCAATGTGTTACAATATTGGACTCCTGAAAAATAAATAAAATGAATGTGGTTGCGAAGGATCTCTTCCATGTTTGGTTTGCGATTTTCCTCTGAAACAAAACTAGAAGACAGCAATGTCTGACAGCGACGCATAGCAGATCGGGCATCCATTTGTATTCATATCGTAACTTATTTTTCATAACGTATTTGGACACCTAAGCTGAACAAAATAAATCATTGCATTAGGGTAACAAAATATTACCTTAAATTGCATTGTTGATTTTTCAATAGCACAACTTCAAGCATACTATTAGATGAGTTATATTAAATGATATTATAATAGATTTACAATTCAAATGAAGAATAGAAGTATTTGGATGTTTTTAGGTCATCAGACGTTAATGTGATAAGCTGCACCTGTGGTTTCATCTGCTGAGACACCTGTGTAACCCTGAGGGGAAATTACTTCATATAGCCACTCAATAGCATTTTAAAGCCAGGGTATTCATTTGGCAGACCGTCAACCAAATCAACTTAGATTCAATTCGAATACATTTGATGAGTTCCCTGGGAATCAAACCTATGACCTTGCCATTGCTAACACCGTGTTTTAGCTATAGGTATCAGAAAAGAAATACCAGAAAAGATGTTCGCAGTTGCACCTTACTTTTATATTTTGATGTTATATTTGATATTATATCTAATGCAATCATATTACTTTCTAAGTCTGACTTTTGTGGACAATGTATAGAAAAATAATTGGATAAACTGCAATTAATGTGGATGGACTTTCGTTAGTAAAACTAGATGGAAGTGAGGACTCTGTTCTCTGTTAAAATGAAGAAATGATTGCTGTAATGCGCAAGTCCTCAGTTTTTGTTTCCTGCACAGACAATATCAAACTAATAATAGAGAAAGATCGGCATTCCATACCTGCACAGTTTTGAACCAATATATTCATTATGTGATATATACTATTGTCTTTAACATAAACATACTTTGAAAATATAAATGCAGAAACATAATTTTGTGGATGATGTTTTTTACGTAGGTCACCTTAACGGCTTGTTTACCGTTACTTAAATGCACAATTTTCTTTCTATTTTTGTAATTGTATCTCAGTGACCTCATATGATTTACATTAAATGTTGCAAATACAGAAATGCAAATATGAAAGTATCCAATTTGACTGATTCAGTGTAACCGTGCACTAAAAATGCTGGGTTAAATACAACCCAGAGCTGGTTAAAATATGGACAAAAAAAATTGATTAGGTTGTTTTGACCCAGCGGCCGTAACCCAACCATTGGGTCACAACAACCCAATAACTAACCCTGTCCCTATTTTACCAGCATTTTTTTTATTTTTTTTTTTTGAGTGTAAACATTTAACGCATCACAAAACGATACGTTTCCAAACATTCTGCCTATAACACAAAACGACTAAACACTGTAATTAAACAATGCATAAAGTATTTGACTTAATCTTATCCACTTTTCAAGAGTCTACCTTGTCAATAACAAATCATTTTAAAAATTCAATTAACGGTCCACTGTGAGGCCTTGGCCTACAGAACAGATTTACACACAATACTAAAACATCTAATATCTATTGATATTCTGGATTATGTAGTCTGACACTTTCAAATTTTTCATGTCTACAGCAATAAGAGTAATAAGACTTAATCTACAAACACTTCTTATCAAACGAAAAAACAGTAGCTACTCTAAAGATACAATTTTGCATTAAAATATCTGAAAAACAACCCCAAATATTTATATGTAAATAATACATAGTATTCTCTTTTCTCTTTTCAAACAGTTATTCATGTTATCATTAGAAATTAAACTTTTGATCATTCAGTACCATGAATACTACAAACAGCACCTCAGAAACGTCATTTCGGCATCCGAAACATATGCGCAAAACTTCACGCTACAATACAGTATTAAAAATGCATTTAGGACCATACATTTGTACTGATCAAAACAAGCTGCTAGTTAACATCATTAACTAACAAATACATCTCCATCACTGTCATTTTGTTTGGAATATTTTCTAACTCACATTTTGTGTCAGACATTTAGCTGAAGAGTAAACTCTTTTGACTTTATAAGAGAAAACAAAGGCGTCCAGCCTGACTAATAAAAGCCGTATGGTTTGTGTTTGTCTTAGTAACAGAACAATACTTACAGTTGTGATGAGATGAGTGTGTGTTCTGTTCAGGGTCTCAGAGCTATACTGACATTTTCTTCCAAACACACTCTGCCATACATACACACGACAGGAAACTGCAACGTGATTTGCGTAGCTCTACGCTGGAGTGTGTCTGCGGTATCGTATGCCTTTGTTTTTACTATGAGAGTGAAGTACTATTTACTCCTATAGCCTACCAGTGTCACATGATTTATCACACCAACAGCCTTCCGTCTGCATCAGATTTCTTAAAGCTCCTATCTTTTGCATTTTAATGTCTTTGCCTTTCTAAATAGTCAATTTTTACTGTATGTTATAAACTCAAAAAGGCTACAAAACAATACCCTTTCAAAATGTATTAAAAGGCTAGTTCACCCAAAAATACAAATTCTGAAGGAAAACAAATGCGCACGAAAAGAAGACTTGTGTGGAAAGAAAACCAAAATAATGACTTTATTCAACAATCAGTCTCCGCTGTGAGTTTGCTGGAGTCCTGTGACGCATACATGTGGATTAGTCTGCTTTTTTGTTATTATTAATGCTCAAAAGCCAAAAACAGTTTGCAAACAGTAATATAAAATCGACATAAAAACTAATAGACAATAACGGCATTCCTCTGTTTGTGAACAAGGCAGGGTGTCCGGCTTCTACATCAGTACGATGGCTCCTGTGTCAGCAGCACCAGCATGTGAACAAAACTTTTGAAGAAAGTCATTATTTTAGTTCTTTTTTTTTTTGTTCACAAGAGGTATTAGCTTCATAACATTAAGGTTGAACCACTGATGTCACGTCGACTAGTTTAAGGAGGTCATATCTTTCTGGGCTGTTGAACATTTACGTTTCAGTTGCGTTTCTATCTATGCAATGGTCTTACGGGTTTGGAACAATATGAAGGTGAGTGATGGCAAAACGGGTAATTATAAATAAATATGTTCTTTTAAAATATTAATATATATATTTAAGGTAGCAATACCTTGAGTGAAGATGTACCTTTCCAGCTTTTGTATGTTATGGTACCATCGTAACGAAAGCATTTTACCTCATTTGAGACTCTGTATGTTAAAACACAGCAACACACTTTTGTAGTCAAAATCAGATTAAAGTTTTTCATAAGATATTCTATGCATTCAAAGTGCTGCACATGAAAAAATAAACATGCAATTTTGTTTTGATGCCTGTGAACAGCTGTACTCGTATGGACACCTGTGAACTACAACAGTTCCAGCTGCACCAGTTTCTACTCATTAAAATGTGGGGAAATACACACACAGCCACACATGCAGAAGCATAATATCAAAATTTTATTTAAAAACATTCAACATTCTTGTCATTCAAAAAGTACAGATGAAAAAAACATATTATATACTCTTTAACAGAATTTGTTTTAAATGTTCAGTAAACAACATATTCATCGCCCACTTCTACAGAAAGTCTTGCAAAGTGCATGTCTTAAGAATGGTCTTTGGTATCATTGAGCAAGAAGCATGTTTAAAGGCACAGGCTCAGTGGTCTTGTGCTCTGCTCCTCTCAGTTGGCATGGTTTGGGCCTGCTGTACGTGTACGTGGGTTGCGGTGTTGTCTGGGAACTGGAAATGGCCTCATTTGCTCTCCCAACTCCACTTCTTTCTCAGTTCTAAACAAAACAAATGCAAAAAACAAAAAGACTTTTAGTTACTAGTGCATTTATACTATATAGTATAGTTTAGTATACTATTATACTATACATATATATATATGTTTGTGTGTATATATTTATTTATATATATGTATGTATATTCACACTACTATACTATAGTGCATGCTTTAAACTTAAACTTACATGAACTGTTATATGAACAAATATATGAACACATTTTTCCCTATAATATATGTGAAATATGAACTGTGTAAATATCCTTATTTTGACAATACCAGTAAATATACAATATGGTGTAAACAATAGGAATGCACCTGTTTTCTGTCCAATACTGATAAATGGAAGATCTTAAAACTCTACACTATATTTTGAAAATATTTTTTTAAATAATGCCTTTTAATATAGGCATCATTTTAATGAACATTGTTAAAAAAGCAATCTAAATGTAAAAATAGGGAAATGACCACAAACATTTAAATATCCAAAATTACAAATAAGGTAAAATTAAATTAATTTCAATATTTTCAATTTCAACATATATATATATAAATTGCAATTTCAAAGTGGAAGAAGTACCTGTTGCACTGGCAGTAGTCTTTGTCTGTCAGAGGCTGCCGCATGGATCTCAGCTTTCTCACCCTCTGCTAGATTAAAAAAAAAAGAAACATTAAATGAGCCACTTCCTTTCTTGTATGTATGCTTGCTTGCTTGTCTTCTTTTTTTCTCTCACCTTCTTACGCTTGTTCCTTCTATGGAGGAGAACAACCACAATGATAAGTACGATCACAACCACAGAACAGGCTCCTACAGCAATCCAGATCCACAGCTGTACACCATACACATCCTTTTTCAAAAAATCCTCAACTGCAGTCTCTTTCCCTTTCCCTTTCCCTTTAGTGGACCCCTTTCCACCTGTTCAGTAATCATTACAAACAGACACTGAAGCATTTATCCAAGTGCCAATAAAAGGGGATTGTTTCTATTGTGGAATGAGATTCATGCTTGTAGAGATGCAGTAATATTTAAATTCTGACTGATATCAATACTTATTTTCATGTTTTGGCTGATGACAGGTAAATGTTTATTATGGTTAAATGGTCATTATTATTAAGATGTTATGCTATTTTTTTTTTTTTTTTTTAGTATGAAGAACTATGTCTTTGTTTTAAATATTAATTTTAAGTGAGAGTTAAATTACAGCTAATATAATCTAAATGCAAACATAGGGTAAACAAACATACACAATTAACATATAATTAATCATATGTATACATTTAATACGGACTGATCTCTAACATCAGCCAATAACTGTATGGTTCTTATATGAAGTGCGCATCCCTACAAGAGTGATTTTGTAAAGTTGTGCAGTGTTGTTTTGTTTTACCTGAAGGTTTGTCCGCAACTGTCAAAGTCATGTCAACACTTAGACCCACTCCACCCTCAAACTCCACTGAACACACAAACATCCCTGCATCACTGCCCTGCACCTGAGAGAATATGAGGGGAAATTACTGTCAACACAATTTTTTTTCTTTCTTTATTTTTTTGGCATGGATGATTCCATGAAGAACCCTCAACATCCATGGAACATTTTCAACTGCGCAAATATTTCTTTATACAGCAAAAGCATTCTTTAGATTATTAACAGTGTAAAAGTATTCACATTATTCAGTGTGACATCAAAGTTGGTGCTGAGTTGCTCATTAGTAAAGCTGACTTTTGATGAGTTCTCGCCATTCCAGTGTAAGCCTTTGCCTGTGTTCGTCAGGGTTGGGAAAGAGACTGTGGGAAGGTGGTCAGCTTTCCATTTCCCACCCACAACACGCTGCGATACACTCCGAGGAAGAGAACAGGGCAGCTTTATGTCGTCCCCTTTAGAAACATTAACAGCTGTGCTCTGAAGACCTGTTGGAGACCCAGACACATGTCACTGACAGCATGAAATGTGAAGTATTATAGAAATAAAAACACTTTCATACTGAATAATAACTACTGAAGAACACTAACCAACAACAACAAAAACAGTCAATGTTACATTCAAGCCATCATTGACTACACACGTCCACCCGCCTGCATCCTCTGAGGTCACAGGTTTCAGGGAAATAACTTGTTTTTTCATATTATATTTTTCACCGTTAGGTCTCAGCCACTGTACTTCAGTATTTGAGTCTCCTGTAATGTCACAGTGTAGCTCTGCATGACTAGACTGCACCAGCACTGGACCTGGTTTAACAAAAACTGAAAGAGAAATAGGAGTAAATATGAAAAATACAGTAATACGAAAAAATAACTAAGTACATAAAAATGACAACCACTGCTGTCGTCTCTCACCTGAGACTACATGCAGAGTGTGTGCTGTTGTCTGTTCCCATGACTTGATGCAGACATATTCTCCAGCATCTCCTGTCTCCAGTCTGGAAACCTTCAAAGTTTCTCCATGTATACTTGATTTTTTCGCAATATAGGAGCTACCTATTAAAATAATATCAATTACAGCGTGACCACTAAAAATTTCATATTCAGATAATTTTTGTATTGAAAAGTGAAGAACTGATACCCCTCCGTCTAGTTCCACTTCTGCCAATAATGCCCCAGATGATCTCATTCTTAAATTTCCAATCAATATTACTGTTTTTGATGCTAGAATGCACTCCACACTCCATGGAAACCTCATCACCGACTCGCTTATAAAACACATCACATGTCCCACACCATACACACAGAGCTGATGGAGAGAAGGATGGAGAGCATCGAGGGTTAAACACAGCGAGTCAAAGAAAGCTGTACAGGCGAAGCAATTATAGACTCTTCAAAATAAAATGTATATAAGAATAATACAATGCACTTCATTAATTTATTTACACTTACCAAGTAGAAAAAAGAGGATCTTGCAAATAGCCATTCTGTTCCTTTTTTCAAAAAAAAAAAAAGCCATTCTGTTAGTTTTTCTATATACACAGTCAATGAAAAATTGTTTCTTTTAAATAGAAAAGCTGGACATAACATTTCTTTTCAGTGTGAGAAACCCCTATCTAATACATTTTCATTCATTAAAAGAGCCTTATGCTTTTAAGAAAAAAAAGAGCAAACAGGAAAAAGCATATGAGACTATAAGCCACAAATTTAACTCCTTTAATCAATTTTGTTTCGTTTTCATTCCTTTGTTTGTTCTAGAAATATTCATAATTTCAAATGATTAACATTAAATTTAAATAATGTGAGATAAATGCACTTAGGCCTATTTTACCTTTAAGCTAAAAACCAGCAACAAAGGGAATGTCTCCAGATACACGTACTTAAAAAAAAAAAAAAACGTTTGTTTTCATCTTTTTTTTTTTTATCAAAGCATTAATGTACTTCTAATGTATATTAACATACGCAAGATTCCCTTAGTAGTTGGAGTGCACATTTTTGAACATTTCTATTTCAATATGCAATAATATTACAGATTATTGTCAATGCAGGTTAAGATGACAAATTTACATAAATCCTGCAAAATAATAATAATAGAATCTAAAAATGTTTAGGTTATTTTGTTGTTTACTTTAAACTCAGCGCTAGCAATTTTAAACTTGAAACAATGCAAGTCAGTCCATAGATATTTATTTGACTACATATTTAATATTTAAAACTCAATAAAGTTAGCAAAAAGTTAAAATGTCAGTAAAACATCTTCAGATTGAATGTTAAATAAATTCCATTTTCTTTTGGTTGTTAAATATTTAAACCCCTAGCAGCAAAAAAACATTATCTAGTACTTACCCTTTTATCTTGTTTTTCCGTTTTTATACAAGACACCATTTGCTTATGCAAGTTAGATATTTTTATAGCGCACTTCTTTTCATACTCACTTTTGAAGGCTTTGTTGACAAAGTTTGAAGGAAGTTCTGCTCATTTAGTCCAACTGCCGACACAAAAACCTGAGCCTGCACGAGAAACTGAAATGAGGTATGCGAGCGGAAGAAAGCAAAACTGTTTGGAGAGAAACAACCAAAGTCAACCAATGTGGGGCAGAAAACGCCTCTCACATTCATCTCTCGCTGGGAAATCCTTCAAATAAACGAATTCACTTACCAAAGCCTATATGGCACTTGAACTTTCTGTTGTTAACCAGATAGGCCTAAAAGACCAAATGTCATTCATGTTTATAGATATGTTTCATGCTTTTACATTCACCAATACTCTTTCCGCTTTTAGTATTGCCAGTAAACATGCATTCACATGGGTTACTTTCTGTAACAAACATAACATGTCGATTACTGCTGGTTCTGCATTTGGCACAAAATTCCTTTAAACACACCCACAATCAATACAGAGAGTCAAAAGAAGCAAAGAGACACTTTTTTATGTTTTATTTTAAAGCAAAAGGAACAAAAGGAATTCTTTCCTCCCCCAAAAAAGTAGAACAAAAAGGTGAAACTGCACAAAAAAAAAATTGCATTAATTTTTTCAATGTAAAATTCCAATATATAATATTTAACTGTTTTTGTTTTTGTTGTGATTTAGTGACATTGATTTGCCATCAAACATTTGCAGAAACATTCTGAAACACATAAAGAGGAGGAAGGTGGAGCTTAGCTCTAAAAGCGATGATGTCACAATAGCCACTATCCAATCAGGGGGAGGCACGAAGGAGACTACTTTGTTGTGTGTGTGTGTGTGTGTGTGTGTGTGTTTGGTAAGGCGTTGTACAACATGGGCGTTTCGAGTAAGAACACTCTAATCCGCACATCCTACATGTCAGTTTTTTCCTTCTGTCATATTATATCTGGGTTCTCTTGGTAGTGAATATACTTGATGAAGAAGTGCTTTTAAATACTGCATCAGTTCAGAAGAGGGAGTCTGGGCCTACTGTTTCAGTAGATCAATCAGATACTGATGAGTGTGTGTGTGTATGTGTGGTTTGTTTTATATATCCTGGTGGGGACTCATGGGGACTCGTGTCACGGTGGGGACCTAAATTGAAGTCCCCATGGGTACAAAAGCTTATAAATCATACAGAATGAGTTTCTTTGAGAAAGTAAAAATGCAGAAGATTTCCTGTAAGGGGTAGTTTTAGGTGTAGGTTGGTGTAGGATGATAGAAATTACAGTTTGTACAGTATAAAAACCATTATGGCTATGGAGAGTCCCTACAAGGATAGCTGACCAGACGTGTGTGTGTTTTTTAGTTTATTAAATTCTAGTTTACTCTATTCCACCACTCTTCGGTAAAAGTAGGCCTACATGTAGCCAGGTGGTTTCTCAGAGGCACAAACTTTCTGAACATTAAAGATGTACAATGATGGAGAGGTGGAGAAAAAACTTCTGTGTGTCTTTCTTGATGTGGCAGATGTAATGACAACACATTGTGCACTGACCACTGTTGCCATCTGCTTTCAGAAGTTAGAAATTGAAATTTGCTAACACTGGAGTCACTGATTCTGGTGACACAATAACTGAATTGGCAACATTTGCACACTGATTACAAATGAGCATTTTTCTTGGAAGTATTTCTATTATTCAATAACATGAGATCCAGCAGTAGTATCAGGTGAGTTAGACAACACATGGGCTTAAAAAAAATGTTGTGCACATAAAGATCTTATCTACAGCATCAGCAGACACACTCAGACATCAAACGTCTCTCAACAGTGGTGACACAAAAAAATCAGATAAAACTCACTCATCACAAAGCAAGCTACTAAACATTCACAACAAACACAGCAAATCTAAAAACAAATAAGAATAAAAGGAAATAACTAGACAGTTCAGCTGCATTGTTTATTCATGCTGCAATCCATGCTGGGATACATGGGATAGTCTTGTACTATGCTGTTACCCAGATTGCATTGCAACATAAAGCATTTTGTTGACTGTCACCACTGTTAAGATTCATAAGCTGATGATGTGTGAAGTCTGTGCTCTATGGATTACTGCAACAGATTAAAACTTTTTGTGCATAAAGTGCTTTGTAAATTATTCAAATGATCTGAAATTTACAATACTGATAGATTTGAAACTATAAACAACAGTGAAGCAATACAACGTCCATAGAATCAGAAATTGGACTTCAAGGTCAGTGCATGAAAGGCCCACATCTTTTTTCTCTCTCTTCTCTGCATTGCTGTTAAACTGTGTCTTATATGAACACACAGATGAAGTAACCAACATGATAATACTAGCACCAAATGACAAGAACTCAACAAAAATAATATGGTGATTTTAAAGGAAACGATAAAAAATCTAAACCTCTGTTAATTCTCTATAAGAGCTTCTCTAGAAGTCTAACGTAAATAAAGTCAGTCTGGTTAGTAATGTGAAGCTGATAAAGCAGTTTGTGGAGTTTTTTTAATCAGATCTTGAAAGATATAATGTCTTCTTTCCATCTTCAGCTGATCTGATCTTCGTTTGTGGCTGAAGTCAGTTGTAGGCAGGCCTTTCGCTGCTTGAGTTCTCTTTAGCTCTGGTAAGCTGATCCTCCACATCATTAGTAGACACGCCCCTCACTGCTGTTAATCAAAATCAAAATCTAGCATTTTTTTTTAAGGGAAAAGATGTCAAATTTGACACTTAAGTCAAGGTTTAAGTTTATTCTTAAGAGCATTTCTGAGAAATGTTATACATACAGGCCCTGGTATCAACTGAATCCCATAGAAACAATGGTTCCTATATGTTCTCTGGTAATTCAGAAATGAAAAATTTTGACTGACCATTAAATTCATAAGCACCACAGAATACCAGCAATGGTTGCCCCCTTCAATTTGTTTAAAGTTTATGACTAGCCCAACTCAGAAACAATTTTTTTATTAAATTATTTTTTAACCAGTTAAAAAAACAGAAAAAAATTTAGATAAACCGTTAAAAAAACAGCAATTTCTTGTTCCATATTTACACATTATTAATGTAATTAAACATGAAATATATTTATAATTACAGGGTTTTTGTACTTTTACCATAACAATTGTCAGAATACAGTATTAAACTGTAATTTGCAACCAAAAGAATATGAATGTAAACAAGTAAATTCAATAATGCACACTGCTATTAAAATCAATTTTGTACCTTTAACATACTGACAACCACCATAATAGTGATGGCAAAAGAGGAACCATGTGAAGAAGCAGAAGCCACAAGCAGAAGTAGATACTAGTTTCACGAATTCACACTTCCTCCTTGATACGAATAGAAAAGCATGTTTGGCTTGCTGTCCGGGGGAGCGAGTTGGGAGTTCTGCGGACTCTGAGCCCTAGGGGTTTTAACCCAGCTGTGGCTAGTCATCCGTACGTGCTCCTCCTGAAATGTGTTTATCAACATCATATAAAGAAGGTGCACAGAGTTATTCATGCAAACACAAAACACCATCTTGGTAACACACGACACTTAAATAATGCAATAAACATTCATTAAACAACAGAAGATGTAATATTGTAAAAACAATTGTACAATTTACAGCATTTTACTATAAAATTAACATTAACTGTCTGATTAGATGTTTTAATCTCTATTAAAAGTTTTTTTCGATTTCATGTGTAAAATTAGAGTTATTTTTTACAGTGAATGCTGTAAAATGCATAAAAAGAAATACGATACAACATGGGCAGGGACAGTATGCATAAAGCTGCTCAGAGTAAAATTTTTAGTTTTGGGATGTCAAAATTCTAATAATAAGTTAAGAATAAATATAATTTATAAACGTTCATAAGTAATAAGACTAGGTATCAGTTCCTAAATTATTTAAGAGTGCTGGAGGAGTAACAAGATGGCAGCAGAAAGGAAGAGACCAAAGTTAATGTTCACATTACTGCTCAGAAGACATGAATAAGTATAAAAGGATAGCATCAGTGTTCAAATTGTGTTTAATGCCATTTACAAGTTCCTGGATTATGTGCCAAAATGCATAATGCATTGGGTTCTCAAAATGATGTTTGCCCACATTTCATCTGTTGGGTGATACCCTTTAAAACACTGGCTTCTCACCTGTTTTACAGAAGACCACAGAGAGATCAGAACAGCAGCTTAATTGTAACAGGTACTGTACTGGACTAGATACCAGTTTACTTTACTGAGTGCACTGTTCACTACCTCTGAGCAAACATACAGTACAAAGAGTTTCAGGGCTAACTTTGTAAGTTTGCTAACTGACATTTTGGGTAAGCAAATCTTGTAGACAATAACAAATAAATAATGCACAAATTTGCCATCACAGCATTTTATTTGCAAAAATGTTTGTACAATCATCAGAGTTGGGAAGGTAATAACTGTAACTATTTCAATTACTATATTAATTTATGTAATGTAACTGATTAGTGATTACATTTGAGTACTTTTTGATTACTTTTCTACATTTTCCAACATTTAAAGCAGGCAGGGTTAACCTTACAGTAGTATTCAACACTGATTACCTTCATCGTTTGAAATAAGATTATAATAATTAATTTTTTTAAGAACCACAAAATCAGCACCTCTTTTTACTTCGAGACCATTCTGAGGTTAAATGCAAATTTAAAACCATAACAAGAAATAGTTTAATAGATTGTTGATTGAAATCAAATATTTGCAGCTATGACAGGAAATGCAGACATTGAATAATAAAACAATTATTGTATCAATCAATGTGTCCTGTTCTGTGTCCTAAACTCCTAAAACGTTGGTGTAATTTGGGAAAGAAATCAATTAAATCTGTATGTGGGTTTGTGTGAAAATATTTAGATTTAACCCCTCTTCAACATTTTCATAATTACACATTGTTTCTCAGTAACTGTAACGGCTACATTTATTTTGTAATTAAATTGCGTAACTCCATTACATGTAACTAGTTATTCCCCAACACTTAAAATCACTGACTGCTCTTTAATGTTTTCAATTGTAATGTGTAATATTCATTTTGAATTTCCAGCAACTTTATTTGCAAATTGAGCTTTTTTCTCTCAAGAGACTCAATGTCGTCCTCAGGGGCTATACTCTGTGCAAACCCTGTGTCTGGAGGACACGGAGAGATGTCTTGGGATGATACATTAGAAGATGTGTCAGATTGACTGGCTCCAGCATCATCCACACTACATTCACTTGCAGAAAATATTAAAGAGTGCAAATATGAATGCAAAATGTATTTTTACCATGTTTATAGATTAAAGTAACTAATGTCACATCATAAAAACGGCAAACACATGAAACATATTTTCTTCTTACCATCTCTTTAACTTCTTCAATTTGAGCAGCGCTTGGTCTGGAGCATCTGCAGTTCCACAAATTGAAGGAACGGCCATTCCCAGAATCTCTGCTATGATCTTGGTGATCTCAGACCGAGGATTAAAAGGAGAACCTCCACCTGCTTGATAAGAAGTGGAAATAGTAATTAAAAAAAAAATGAGTGCAATATATTCTGTGATTCATCATCATCATGAAACTCATAATTAAAATTGTGCAAAATAGTGTAAAATAAATGCCTGCACTTATTTGTAATGTTTTTGCACATAATACAAAATTAATTCAAATTAAAATACATTTAAATATTACAGTAATTGTAATGTCTTAAACCATGAATGAATGATGTCATGTTACGGTGACTTCACCCTCGCAGGCTAACTATTGGCTGCTTCAAAGTTTGAGGGTGGCCATTTTAGGTTGGCATCATTGTCCTTAATTCACAACAAGTACCACTTCAGTCAGCACTTAAAAATTAGTCTTAGACATTGCTGAAAGTTGGTTTTAGATTCTTTATAAATGTTTCCTACTCTTAGACTCTTAAAGTCCTACTTTTGCTAAAAATGTTTTCACTCTTAAAAATGAAAATTTTGTCGTTAATCACTTACCCCCATGTTGTCCCCAACAACAACAACGACAACAACAACGACAACAACGACAGGACAGGACAGGACAGGACAGCATTTAACCCATCCAAGTGCACACACACACCGAGAGGCTTGTAACTGTCCCATTGACCCATTGGAAAATGAACATGAATTGACCTCTAACACTGTCCAACAGGCCAAATTGATATGGTTCTGATATGAATTGTGCATCCATACAAGATTTCGTAAAGTTGTGCAGTGTTGTTTTGTTTTACCTGAAGGTTTGTCCACAACTGTCAAAGTCATGTCAACACTTAGACGCACTCCACCCTCAAACTCCACTGAACACACAAACATCCCTGCATCACTGCCCTGCACCTGAGAGAATATGAGGGGAA
>JAUCMS010000028.1:8808617-8836773 GCA_032357445.1 Enteromius radiatus | reverse complement strand
CATAATGTACTAATATTCACTTGATTTTTATGAGCAGATCTGTCCTCAGACACATTAGTTTTCCTCTCTCGTGCTGTATATTTCTCGCTGCCAGGCACGTATTCCCTCATTCCTCTGTGTGTGTGTGTGTGTGTGTGACCTCCTCCCTCTTCTCCTCACATCCCCGCTAGTTCCTGCGTTATGGCGCTACACTCAAACACAAGCCTTGTATACGTGGCGTTTCTCTTCCTTCTCAACTATGTCTTTATGACTGCAGGCAGTGGACTATCTTCAGACAGTTCATCCGGACTTTCAGCCCCGTACGACGAGCTCTATTACCGCGGCGTTCGGGCGTATTTTAAGGAGGATTGGGAGCGCGCAGCAGAGTTCCTGGAGAAATCCCTTTCCACGCGAAACAAACTTCTGCAGACCAGACGAAAATGTCACGACGAGTGTTTAACCGCAGGAGATACAAAATTCTCCAAACTAGGTAACTGCTAACTTTCTGTGCTGCTGCACAAAGTGTGTGTGCTCAATCTTAATCTCAGTGTGTGAGTTTTGCAGTGACCTGGAGTAGCTCATTCATTTACAGTGATAGCACAGTACTTCATCCAAATAATTCAACAAAACAAAACATGCTTTGTAAACTAGAGTCTTCCCTTACTTATCCAGTCCAGTGCATGTTAATACACGTTGATGAATGTTAATGTATGTGTGTAGACAAAGAGGACTTTGGTCTCTGGGACCTGGGGATAGTAGACTGGATCCAGGTGCGGGCTGAGTGTGTGAGGTTCTGCATGGGTCGAAGCATCTCTCCTGCTGTTCTGCTCCCAGTGTCATCAGACATTGAGTATGAATTTGGCACACGCAACCCTTACAACTACCTGCAAGTCACCTACTACAAGGTAAAATGACCAGTCATAGTGTTTAAACACCCTGGTTTGTTTTGTGAGTTTAAACTCCTTCTTCCCCCTCCAGTTGGATAAAATGGCCAAAGCAGCTTCAGCTGCTCACACATTCTTTGTCGCCAATCCGAGTCACCTGGAGATGAGGAACAACATTGAGAAGTACAGGAGGTTGTTAGGAGTGAAAGAAGAATCCTTCCAGGACAGAGAGAGAGAGCAGGAGCAACACTGGGTGAGTTCAACAGAAGGGAATCTGCAGATTTTATTGTTAGCTCAAACTATTCAAAAAACAAAATTTAATAATAAAATATAATACTACATAAATATTTGATCTAACATATAAATATAAATAAGCTTCAGCCTACACATTTTCGGTTAATATTCAACATTACCTATTTATGAATGTATTGATTATGGCAAATTGTGCATGACGATAAAAATAAATAATCATAAAGATGATACATGATGCTAAAATAACACTGTTGCAAATATCTGCTGCCAGAGTAATTGCATTGTTGTGAATCATAATAGTTATTTTGGTTTCTAGTGTGCAGAGTGTTATTTTGGTGATTCTTCCCACACTGACCGAGCTGTCTTTTGTCTTTGAGGCAGATGTCTGGATAATGTCAACTTCTGTGAATTACATACTTGTTCTACACCTCATTCGCCTCTTTTTCTCACTCCTTTTGAAATCAACCGCATTGGTTGTCCTGTATACCGATCTCAGTTACTCTGTCATCATTTTGAAAAATTGTTTATCCTTTTTTTAGGAGATGTACGATGCAGCCGTTCTGGCTGAGAGCTCGTCTGATTGGGTGAAGGCAGTGAAGAGGTGGAAGGAGTGTGTGAATGAGACACTCAAGCAGACAGAAGAGTGCCGAGCTCAGTGTGTGATGGCGTCCCGGGTCATTCCGGAGGAGCCAGACACCGTTCAGGGCCTTTATGAGAGAGCAGCAGGTGAAAAAGGATGTTATTGACCAAGTTATTGTAGCTTCTGTTGGTAGTATAACATCAGATTATTTCAGGAAATAGTACAGTTTCAAGCGTATTAGCAAATAATTAATTTGTTTATAAACAGAATAATTTAATTAGATTGTTGCACCTTTAATTGCACACTTTGGCAATTATATTATATAACAGTTCAGTGAATTCAGTCTTTCTCTTTTTCTTCAGACCTCTCTCTCTCCTTGCTGTCATGCAAACAGATGTGTGTGACCTTAGTGTCAACGCGATCTGGAAGGGTTTCTGCTTTGGAGGACTTCCTGCCCTTACAACTAGAGCACCTACATATTGCACAGTTCAAAGGTCAGATGTCAAAAAATATTTGTAATATTTACAAATAATTTATTATTATTTTTATTTCTTTGTTTTTCAGTGTTTCTTTTCTAAAAACATAATTCCACTGGGCTAAATAAAGTTCATGTAAAGGCACCAATGTAATACATCAACACAATTGTACATGATACAAATTCAGTTTGCCGTTTTATTGTATTGTTTTATTTTTATCTTCCCATGTTTTATTTGGTTATACTTTAATTTAATGTGTCCTGGTTATAGTGTAATCCTTTATTAGTTTTTTAAAAAATATTTGTATTTAGCATTAATAAAACTAATTCAAATATTTGTATTTTAGCCTTTTTTAAATTTTAAAGAAATTCACATTTTTTATTTTTACTTCATCTTGTTTCCAAGGTAACATTTCTGATTTTCATACATGCATTCATATAATTGTTTGTATATTTATTATAGTTAACAAAAATGATTTTTAATAGTTACCTCTTTTTGGTGTCCCGCAGCTGGTGACCTGAAGGGGGCGTTGGAGACCCTGCGCTCTTTGCTGCTTTTCTATCCCACCGATTCAGACTCACTTAATAATCTGGAGCTCTACACTCAGACTCTAGAGGGCAACACAGAGGCTCAGGAAACAGGCCCCATACAGGTACTGTATGATGCATCGACTGGTAGAGAAACTGTGACGCATGGGAGATGGGTTAGAAAGAATAATGTTTGCATTGTCTGTCTGTTAGATGGATGGATGAATAGATGAGTCAATGGTCCAGATCAATACAGACTTTAAATGACCACTTTATCTTTTTTCTTAAAGGAAATTTCCAAGTATATCAGCAGAGCTTTACAAGAGAAGAGACTGCTGTACTTTGGGATGGCAAACCTGGACTTTAAATTCAGTGACCCGGTATATTACCCTATGCTGTTCTTGAGGTTTTTTTGTCTTTGACCTCTCACCTTTTGTTCATCTATTTGAAACTTGCTAAAAAAGGCTCTAAGTCTCACTCTCTGTCCCCATCAGGATCTGTGGACTCCTGAGGACATTGTGCCCGAATCCCTGCGAGAAACCTGGAGGTGAGACGGGATAATACAAAAAAAAATATAGAAAGCGATTGGTGAAATAAATTTCCAGGAAGATTCTAACTTTTCTTCTTCTCAGAGCAGAGAAAGAGAAACTTCATGAGAAACTGAAGCAGGGTGAAAAAGTGGAAGAAGTGGATGAGAGTGGATTTTATGCTGGTATGAGCACTGTTTCTGTCCATCCTGTCCTGTAATGTGTGTGTATTTATATAGCAGTACAGTATATACATACAATACCAGTCAAAAGTTATTTTAATATTTTTAATGTCTCTTCTGTTTACCAAGCTTGCATTTATTTGATCCAAAGTACAGCAAAAACAGTAAAACATTTTTTATTAATTAAAACAATTAAAACATTAATTAAAAAAATTTTATTAATTTTTTTCAGGTGTTTTGTTTGTTTTTCAGGTTCTTCAGAAGAACAGCATTTATCTGAAACATTAATATTTTGTTATATTATAAATGTATTTGGCATTTTTGTTACTAAATAACAATTCATTGCTATAATTTGAAAATAAATAAATTATACTCACTTACACTCACTTTTTTACAAAAGCCAGATAAATACTAATCTTTGGATCTTTCTATTCATCAAAGAATCGTGAAAACATTTACTTTAACTGTTTTAAATATTGATCATAATAATAATAATCAAATTAATAAATGTTTCTTGAACAGCAAATCAGCATATCAGAATGATTTCTGAAGATTAAATCCTGAAAATTAATAATATATTTAAATATAAAAATATTTCAAAATATTACTTTTATTGCTGTATTTTGCAGGCTTGGTGAGCAAAAGAGAATTCTTTAAAAAACATTAAAAACCTTAATGCATACATATATATTATTTTATGCACGTCCTGATTTTGCCAGGTACTACTGTATGTGTCCCTGGGTCAACATATATTGTTGACCCTGGAACAACTGCAACAACATAATGCAAAATATAGCCTTGACCATATGAGTAAAATTAGAGGAAATGATAGATGACTGACACTGATGTACAAGCACCAAACACCGATTGTAAGCATATAAACTGTTTCTTCAAATCTGATTGGTTAATCACATTGTTGTCCCAGGGACATGTTGCACTTGGTAAAATCAGGTTAGCGTATATCTTATACTGTATATATGATCTTCTTCATCCTGCATTCATGCCTTTTCCACTGACTCCTCCACTCTCTTTGACTCAGGTGGCCCTGTTCCTGTGGTTGGTGTAACAGTCACAATGGATGATCAGGGGCTGAATGGCACCAACCGTGTGCTTCTGGATGGAGTTTTATCCCAGTCTGAATGTGATCGCGTGATGCAGCTTGCTACCGTGAGCTTCTCAATCCAGAAATCAGTCACTACTGTTGCAATCAGTGCAATCTACCAGAGATCAGCTGCAAGAATCTCAAATCACATTCTGCATGTGTTGATGATAGGTTGCTGCATCAGTGGGCGACGGTTATCGGGGGCGGCGCTCTCCTCACACGCCACATGAGAAGTTTGAGGGTTTGACTGTTCTCAGAGCACTTAAGGTAAAATATTACTCATTCTAGAATGATTCATTTAATTTTCACCACATATACCCCAGATAACATAGTAGAAAATATGTTTTCCAGTTGGCTCAAGATGGGCTGGTTAACCAATCAGATGCCAGGCTGTTACATGAGATCGGGGAGACTGTTAAGGTTCTAATGGACTCGTACTTCAGAAGTCACTCTGTTCTTTACTTTGCTTACACACATTTAGTGTGCCGCTCCGCAATCCCAGGTATGAACGTCTATAGTGCTCTAACAGGAACAGTCCTTCACATATAAACACATGTTATTAACAGAGTTTGGTGCGTGTATGACTTGTGTGTGAAGGACATCAGGAGGGGCGTTCGGATCTTTCTCACCCAGTTCATGTGGATAACTGCATCCTGGAGCCAGAAACCAGGAAGTGCTGGAGAGAAGCTCCTGCTTTCACTCATCGAGATCTCAGGTGCACGGATGTGTATAAAAGACAATTCACAAGGAATAAATATGCTTCCTGATATTTTTACCTTTACTTGTTTGTCGTTTTTACTGATTCCCTACATTCAGATGATTTATGGTCAAATTTCAGAATAGGGCTTTAAGCTTCTTACACAGAGAATTAGTGAACATTTCCCACAAGTTAATGATTGGCTGCAGCCACTGCTGGAGATGTTCAGTATAATTAGAATTGAATTCTGTTGGGAATAACTATGCAACATATGAATGTATGATTTTTACGAATGCATGTAGCATATTCTACAGTGAGCCACATTTGAATAGAAAGGTGACATGTTTATCTGTAAAATCATACAAATGGCATGAATTTATTTTTGTTTTATTTTTTTACTGTGATGTGATTTTCTTTATCCTGTTGCCTGTGCAGTGCAGTTCTTTACCTGAATGATGATTTTGAAGGAGGTGACTTCTTTTTCGCTGATCGAGACGCCAAAACAGTCACTGTAAGATTCATTTCTCACTCTTCATTAAATGTTTTTGATTCATTTAGATCCATGTTTATACATGTCTCCTGTACAGTCGCTAGTAACTGAATGGATTTATTTTCTTATTTTAAGAGAGCTTGTTTTGTTTAATTCACAACATTCTAATATTAATGAATTTGGAGTGTTGCATATGAAACATTATATTAATAAATCTGGAGTAATATTCTAAACTATGCCAGAGGTTAGACATTTCTGCACAACCTTTATCCCTTTAAAATATGACATATCTATATATAAAATTTCATCTTAACACCCAGGCCACCCAGAGAATGGTTTTTGCATACGTTAATTTAGAATGAATTTAAATACAAAAGTTATTGTTGGACAAATGCAAATGCGTGATTAGTGAAAGAGATCTCTCAGTATCTCTTTTTTTTTTTCTCTCTCCCAGGCAAGGGTTAAGCCAAAATGTGGGCGACTGGTTGGATTTTCATCAGGACCTGTCAATCCTCATGGTGTTACTGCAGTAACAGAGGGTCGACGATGTGCTCTGGCGCTCTGGTTCACCACTGAGAAGCACCACAGAGATATGGTGGGAAACTGTTATGGAAACTTTCAAACTAAAAGCGGTGTATGTGCTCTAATTCATATGTTTAACTTCATCTTAGGAACGTGAGGAAGCTGAAGAATTATGGGCCGTGGATGGAAAGAGTGTAGTAAAAGAGGAGAAAGGTGATGGCGAGAGCGCCTTAAAAACAGCCCGCAGCGGAAGAAGCCAAGGCAAAGAGAGGAGCAAAGAGAGAGAAAGAGTGACAGGCAGGCGGGATGAACTGTGAGAAAGACAGATGAATGAGCCAATCAGCAAAGAGATTTCCATGGACATCAAATGCCTCACTGCTTATTCACTGCCTCTTCATGGACACAAGTTTATATTTATGCCAGACTGTTTGTCATGGTTATGTCTCTCGAAGTATGAGAGTGTGTGCATGTGTTTGTGCATTTGTCTCTGTATGTCTGTTTTGATTTTGGTTAAATATAATTTTATAAAATAAAGAAACGGCGAATGGGTGAGTTTTGTAGTTCAAGGAATTTTTTTACTTTATAATTAGTATTTATTATAGAAAAATTTTATTTTTTTTTTTGCATAAAAGTAAATGCAGAGTTCACGGCAAAAAGAAAAAATTTCTGACAATTTACTCGCTGTCAGGTCGTACGATGAGTTTCTTCATTAGAACAGATTTGGACATTTTAGCAATAAATGGGTGCCGTCAGAATAACAGTTCAAATAGCTGATAAAACATCATAAACGTGTTCGTAACGGAGATATTTTTAAGTCCTTGTTACTCATTGCTTCTACTTTGATGTATTCATCAGCCGTCGAGACTGTCATTCTGACGGCACCCATTCACTGCATGGAATCCATTGGTGAGTAAGTGATATTATAATACATTTCTCCAAATGTGATCCAATGAAGAAACATCAAACACAAATTAATTTTTCGGGGTGATTTATTACACTCACATAAGATCAGTAACCTCAAACGCTACCTTTTGCACAAGTTAGTGGCTTCATGTTTTTTTTTTATTAATACTGCATCCACACTAGGTGTCAATATAAATCCAAGGCCACAGTCAAAGTGATCAACGCAACTGTGCGCACTTTTAATTTATTAATTTATTATTGTTTCTCAGAATCAAAGCTGAGACAAAAAGACAAAAGGTACAAGTGTTTAATACATCTAGATAACAGTACATTAAAACAAGTGAGCAGAGAGAGAGGGAGGAGGAGAGGTGTTGACGTCCTGCAGTACATTAGCACTGATGGAATGAGAGAGGAAAAAAAGAGGGCGGGGGAGAGCGAGATTACAGATAATCCCTCATAAATGAGTGCATTTGTTTATGAAGCTTACAAATCTCCCATTTAGAGTATGGAATAATAATCCAAGCAAGAAATCATGTAATCATTCATACCTCGACTCCCCTTCTCAACACGACACTCCTTACATTAAACCCAAACCCTAATACCCCTAACTCTCCTCTAATGCTCCAAAAATCTGACTCTTGCACTGGCCATTGATCCTCTGTACTTGAATTAATCTACATAGAGTCTAGGATAGAATGGTTAATGGTTCATAAGGTGTTAATATCATCCTATGCATTTAATACTCAGCAGGCCTGGAAAACAGTTAAGAGTTTAAGAGCAGAGCAGATGTATGGATGTACCTCTTAGGTAAGTGACTAAGACCCTTCTGACCTGTTTCCATCAATGTTTGACTATCACCGAGATGCATTCATGAATAATCTCTTTCTCCCTGATGGTAACATAACATTACACAACATGCTGGTGTCATGTGCAGGATTTTGTCCAGTGCTGAAGAGTGTGAACACTAATAGTGATAGTGGAGCAGCCGATGGTCCGTTCTCATACATTTTAGTGTGGCTTTTTTCGAGGAAACATTTGTTAACCTGTATTTCTCAGTGTAATCACATTGCTGGTTTTTCACAATGTGTCCATTTTTTGCCAAGGATTGCTCTAATAATTTTTTTAAGCCAATAAATGTTAACTAACTGTTGTACAAAATTAAATAAATATTTAAACTTAACCAACATTTATAAATAAACCGGTTATTTGTAGTCAGGACTATTTTTCGTTATTGCATTAATGATATTTTCTTTCTCCTACAGAAACTTTTTTTCATTTTCATTATGGCAATACATTGTTAAGTTATTTTCTTCATGGATAGTGTTATCCTGATCCCACAATCTAGTTGATTTCAAGTTCATTGTGGAGACATTTGCTTCCCATAAGACTGTTAAAAAAATTCAGTAAAATGTACGGTAAAAAACAGCAGCTGTGGTTGCCAGAATTTCACTTAATACAGTATTAAAAATACAGTAGCAACATTTTAGATTAAATTTACAGTTAAATACCATAATTTCATAATGTTAAAGAGTTAGTTCACCCCAAAATGAAAATTCTGTCATTAATTACTCACCTTCATGTCGTTCCAAACCCATAAGACCTTTGTTCATCTTTGGAACACAAATGAAGATATTTTTGATTAAATCTGAGAGATATCTGTCCCTACATAAACAATACAAATGAAATGATCCCAGGTCCAGGTATGCGTTGTGATACTCCTGTGTGAGACATAACTCAGAGGAACAGAGTGGTTAAGTAAATGATGTCATTTTTGTTTTCTTTGAGCAAAAAAAAGGTACTCTCGGAGCTTCGCATAACTGAAGTTGAGCCACTGTCATATGGACAGTTTTACCGATGTATTTATTACGTTTCTCCGAAGATGAACAACGGTCTTATGGGTTTTGAACGACACGAGGGTGAGTATTAAATGACAGAATTTTCATTTTGGAGTGAATTAACCCTTTAATATACCAACCTGTTGAAGTACTGAAAATGTCTTTGTACCTTTGTAATACACTGACTAACACCAAAAGCAGGAGGTGATGAAAATGTCACACGACGAATCAAAGCCCATCACAAGCCGCTTTAGAATACTAGCATTACATATTTAGAAGGTGCATTACGGTAACACCATTATGGTAACATGCTTGAAACTGAAATAAGGCAAAAGAATTATTAATTTAACAACATTATATGTAGATGTACAAAACTAAGACACATAGTTAATAAAACATCAAACTTGAAATATAATCCAGGAAATTCTGGGAATGTCAATATACGGTTATTAACTGTAAATCTTTTCACTCCCAAACACTGTATACTAATATAAAATTACATGCAATCTCCAGAACAGTTTTTCACTGTATACAGTAGGGGAATTTAGTAGCATTTTACAGTCTTTTACTGTTTAATTCACTGTCATTTTTTACAGTGTTGGCAAAACCTGAACCACCCTCACACACATACAGTCCTATATAAATGCACACATCTTCACTATACAGTACAATAAAGGGCTTTTTACATGACACTGAACTTAATGTTGCACATAACCTTTCCTCAATGTTCATCCATGCAAAAGTAAACCACTCCCTTTTGTCCTAATAGAATATAATCCTTTTCACCCATGGGTCGCGCCCCCCCCCCCCCCCTCCTTGCTAAATCGGGTGATGATTTTATCCACCATGCTGTGATGTTTTGTCTGGTTCAGGTGGGGGAGGGCGGGTTATATTTATGATACTGATAGTTTGTCAGTTCTAAATCAGGACACTAAAACTGATTTAAGCGAAGCCTTAAATGTTCACAGGCTTTTAAGTGCTTTTGTTGCACAAAAATCTCTCATAGTCACTCACGCATTTCTGTTCCTGAAACTATGTTATTTATATTTCGTTATAATTGTATTCACACTCTTAAGAATAAAACATAGTGTACCTTGTGCATACTGTAGGTGAATCACAAAACCTTCCGCTCATCTCAAAAGTATAAATATTGCAAATTTTTGAACGTTCCCAAGGTACGCAACACCAGTGATCTGAAACCTCTCATCATTCCATACATAGAAATGTCTCTCCAGTCTATTATTTACTGTTTTCAGCTTTCTTCCATCACACTGACATGTGAGAATGTTCTGGATGTTCTGCCTGCTCATTCATGACTAATATGCCATGACCTTCATCTGATGGCTTTTCACAAATGTTTTGGTTTTCAGGGACATCTATGTTCGAAGTTTATAGATCAGTGCAGATCTTTAGGATCAGTTTCGGAAAATGTAGTTCTTTTCAATCCATTACAGACCCTTACAAACCATCCACTTTCATTGTTTATTATTTCAAGGGGAAATGGATGGATAAGAATTCTCTCTGGAAAAAAGAAAATTCAAATATAGAAACCAAATCTGTCCTGTCTTCTCCTTCACCTGGCCCTTCACACCTGCTTTTCTGTCATGTGACCCCATAACCTGGTTCTCTCCACTCTTTGGTTCTCTTGTCTTTTACTCTGTTCTCTCCTCTCCTAGCAGATTTCCCTCCCTCTCGCTCTCTCCATCCCAGGCTTTATCCTTTCAGCCCTGATCTCATTTCATCCCCTCCAATCCTCATCTGCCCATCACAAAAGCATCAGAGTTTACAGAGAGAGAGAAGAGAGAGAGGGATCAGAAGGTGCGTAAAGCAGAAAACCTGAATGAACATTGTCCCGAGAAAAAGGCAAAGTGGATAGAGAGTTGAAAAGGAATAAGAGATACAAATAGAGTGGACAAACATCCCAGAGGAACAGGTGAGTGATGACATTTTTAAGTTTTGTTCTTTTATATATTGGTACAGATTAAATTCTTACTTACAAAAATGGCAAAGTAAAGATTATGATAATGAACTACGCTAGAAAATGTTCTCTTTAAATCAGAATTGAAGCATACATGTCAATCAGTTTTATGATTTAAATCTGTAAAAATTGGTTAGTGCAGTTTTAGTGCTGTAGCAACAGTTTAATTATTCATTTTAGGTAGCATAAATGCTTTTATGATATCAGAAGATGCAAGACATTGGATACAAAAGACTGTGTAGTGTAATGAATAATTTTTCTACAAGCTGCACATTTATTTTTATTATTATACATTTCCTAATGATTAATTATGGTATTTAATGAATCATTTTTTCTGTTCTAAATAAATAGTAATATAACAGGACTCTTTAACTATAATATGTTTGGAAATGACTTGCTAATACTATAGCAGACTGTTCTTTAAACAAAGTCATTTGGGCGAAACCTCAAATTCAAACGATGGCTAGGCCACACTTTCACACCCATTCCCAGCTCTCTCTCTTTCTCCGTTTTTATTCATCAGTCCCCCTCCCCATCTCTACTGTAGCTCTTATCCAGATGCAAAGAGCAGTCAATAATCGGATGAGAGCAGATTTGATTCAAAAGGCCTCCCTTAAAATCTCAGCAGTGTGGATTTAAACTCCCTCTCTCTCTCTCTCTCTCATTAGTCTTGTTCTGCTTATGGTGTTTGGTGCTCACAGTCTTGCTGATAATAATAACATATCTTGCCCTTTAATTCACACTGACGACAAGTACAAAAATTCCAGGTATGATGTTCACCTTGAGTTCCAGTAAAGGGCTATTTATTGATGTCCATTACAAGACAGCTCCACCTCTCCCATCCACACCCTTTGCTCTCTAACTTTCCCCTCTCAAACAAATTTTAAGCAAAAGTCATTTGGTCATGAGAGCTCGAGAGAGACACAAAGATTCAATAAACATTTCAACAAAAAGAAATAGCCTACATTAATCTTCCTTCGTAAGGTAAGTCATGATATTCAAACTAAAGAATAACTCAATAGTTACTTTAAAAATAGTTTTCGTTAAACAAATTGTACGAGCAAACTGGACATAATTATCTAAAATGAAGGGAAAAATTATTTCGGAGAGTACTGAGAAAGCAAAGCCTCATCAATAATGTCTAATATGGATTTCAGGAAAGGTTTTAGCAGAAAATGTATTTATTGTTTTGCTCATTGTTTCTATGAAAGCTGCTGTATGTGAGAGTCACATTAATCACTCTTATGCTGTTAAGACTTTAAAATAAATGAAAGGCAACAGTATGCAAAAACTAATGCGCTCTAGATGTATATAAAGTATATTTATAAATATATAAAGTAATTTCTTGTTAGACTCTGACTCATTATGCCCTTGATGTTTGTGGTGGTGGTATGAGTGAAATTTTGCATGCATCCTCATTTGTGAGGATTTGCAAGCCAGGTCGAAGCAAGTTTGAATTGCAAATAGATGTTGAACGAGGGAGCTGAAGATATATTACAGTGAAAGCAACAACAATGAGCTCTTGCCACAAGCAGTAAACTAAATTGCTTTGTCATGATTGATGTAATAATGAAATGTATATTCATTTTCAGGAGTTTTCCCCCAGCATTCTCTTGGTTCTACTGACCTCACTTCCTGTCTGTATCTGTGGGTGACCGTGCCTGACTACCGTTGCCATGGGTGAAATGGAGCAACTGCGAAAGGAGGCGGAAAGCCTGAAGGATGAGATTACTGTTAGTGTCGAGAACACATCTGTGTAACTTCACAGAATATCAACGAATGATTCTCATTTCTAGAGCAGCTGTAATAGCAGTTGTGTGTATGTTTTGTGCTCTATAGGCGGCTCGTAAAGCAGTGCAGGACCTCACGCTGCAGGATCATGTGGCGGGGACAGCTGTGGTGGGACGTGTCCAGCTAAAAACCAGGAAGACATTGAGAGGACATCTGTCCAAAATCTATGCCGTGCACTGGGGGACAGACTCAAAGTAAACATCCACATGCAAATAAACGCATTATATTCTGTTCCACATGTACTATAGTAGTCAACATTTGAAATGGATAAAAAAAAAGTTTATCAAGTTGTCCTAGGACAAGAACGCAGTTGTCCAAAGACAAAGTTGTCGTAAGACAAGATCTTTGGTTTGAGGACAACTATTTAAATACTGACTACTGCAGTCTGCAGGCATATCCAAAATACACATATTGCATTTTTAGGGCAAAAATAAGCTAAATAATGATTATGTAAACAGATATTTGTACATAGATTCAATATTAATGATGCAGGTCCGAATCTGATTAAGAAATTTGACTATGACACAAAACCAGCTTCTGTTTAATGAAAGGAGGTTGGAAAGGGATCAGATCTTTTGCATATGCTTTTTTCTTATAGTACATTCACAGAGTAAAACACTAAATTATGACTTTTCGTACCTTTATTTTTACATTTGGTCCAGGTCACAAGTGTTAATAACTATAATAAGTATTAAGTCTTACATATTTAATGCATAGCTTGTAAAATCCTAAGATTTTAGTATTCACACATCTTATTAGAATCAACCCTGTAACCTTGGTGATGTTAGAATCGTTCTTCTTCTTGTGGTTTTAGGTACTAATATATTAGCGCATAAAAATAAACTAAAATGTAAACTGGAAATATAAAATCAATTCTAATTCAAAATGTTAAGAAATACTAGAATAGTGTATAAAATATACTAAAATAATCCAGAACATTAACTTTCTAACCTGATGTTTCTTTTTTGATATTTCTCTCAGACTATGTGTCAGTGCATCTCAAGATGGTAAACTGATTGTATGGGACAGCTACACCACCAACAAGGTACTGAAAAATGTTCAGTGTTACATTATTAGTTGTAACAGATGTTATGACATAAGCTAAAGCTTTAACTTGGAGCTGCTGTCACGCACATTTAAATGCAAATCATTTCTGGTGAAGGCTATTAAGAAAATCAGTACCTGGCAGTGGTCACATTGTGTGCAAGAGGCAGGAGACATATTTAAATGAGGCACGAAAGCAGGACTGAGACCGTTTCAGTTCTTATAATATTGTTTGTATTTTGGATTTTTTTTTAGCAGGACTGAGACTGTTATATAGCTGGTTTATGACACATTTTTACTCATAAACCAAGGTCAATTTGATTTTATTCATTGCTTTTGCTACTATATGTCAACAATATCTCATTTGTGACTTCATATCTCACAGTTTAAGGGAAATATTAATTATTTATTAATTAGAGAAATACAAGCAGAATTCATTTTATTGTCAATCATCTATAAAATTATGTTCAGGTGTTAATTTTTCATTAATTACTTCACTGTTCATGAAAGTGTTCATATTTAAAAAATATAGAACACTTGTTCTGAAAAAAAACAGTCTGTAAGAAATCCATTTTGTGTTCTCTCAGCCAAGATGATACTGCATTCTGATAGATAGAATCAATTAGTTAATCAATTATTTTTAAAAAATGTGAAAATTAATTTATGAACAAGGTTAAAACAATTAATGATAAAGGGAAAGGTCCATTTTACACACCGTGAATATGGCCCGATGTAGGGATATATATTACCATTCGCCAAAAATCTGTAGAATATTAATTACCCATCATCCCTGTTTGTGATCTAGGTGCACGCAATCCCACTGAAGTCCTCGTGGGTGATGACATGTTCGTACGCACCTTCAGGAAACATGGTGGCATGTGGAGGACTTGACAACATGTGCTCCATCTATAACCTGAAGGGCAAAGATGGCAACGTGAAGGTCATGCGTGAGCTCGCAGCACACACAGGTGAGCATATGTTAACATTCCAGAGTGATATCTAGCCTGGGAAGTATTTAACATCAGCTAGCGGCGTCTTGAAGTCTCTGTTCTGGGTTTTGTGTTGAACAGGTTACCTGTCCTGCTGCCGCTTCCTGAACGACAATGAGATCATCACCAGCTCTGGAGACTGTACTTGGTACATTCACTTCAGACTGCTTATTGCTATAAACTAAAATGGCAAAGAAAATTTAGGAGCAATAACATGACATTAAATGACATGACCTCTGACCTGTTTCTAGTGTTCTGTGGGACATTGAGACGGGGTCGCAGAAGACTGTGTTCGCAGGTCATCTGGGTGACTGTATGTCTCTGGGTGTGGCCCCTGACTTCAACACTTTCATCTCAGGAGCCTGTGACTTCACAGCCAAACTGTGGGACATCCGTGACGGCCAGTGCAGACAGACCTTTGGAGGCCATGAGAGTGACATTAACGCCATAGGGGTAAGAATGATCAGAAAGCCAGTTATTATTCCATAACCATCTTGTTTTATTCTTTAATATACTATTATTTATTAATTGGGATGTGAACCCCTAAGCCTGTGCTTCTTACCTTTTTTTACCCCCTCGACACACGTCCTTGTTGTCTGCAATAATATTTTAAGGTCACATGATAAGTTTTTTATTTACTTTTAAATTTTAAAACATTTTACAATTTGGCAAAACTAGAAGGATGTATATACATTATAGAAACTTATATATATATATATACTAGTACTGCTATCTGCTTTTGTCATTTTTACTAGATATTATATATTTTAATTTAGTTTCTTACTTGAATTAATTGTTTTAATGTATTAAAATAAACATTTTACTTTTTTTAACGTTTATTATTTTATTTTATATTTATTTTGTATTTTATTTCAGAATTAGTTTTTGTTTTAATGCTTCATTTCTACTATTATTAGTTTTAATAATTCAATACTTTTATTTTTTTTTAGTTATAAAATTTTATTAATTTATTATAAAATGAATCTGTTTTTTATTATTATTATTATTATTTATAATTGATTCTTTAAAGAAAAAGAAAAAAAGCTTGTTGGAGGGCTGATTTTTAGTTGTTTTAGCCTTTATTTTTAACCTTATTTTTTTTTACATACACCTTAAAGAATCTAAGAAATTATAATTTATTTCATTTCGTTTTGAATGTACTAAATGAAAAAGAAAAGTTTTCAACCCCCAGGTCTTAGTTTTTACATCTGGAGCATCAGTAAGCATTTGAATCTTCTGTAATAGTTGTATATGAGTCCCTCAGTTGTCACCAGTGTGAAAAGATTGTTGGAAAGGGTTTAATTTTCACAATAATACTGGAAAATCAAAGAATTAGTGGGACCTCAAGGATTTTTCTGAAGAACAGCAGTCAGTTGTTCCTGTAGCAGGCAAAAGAAGGGACTTATGAATAAATATCACTAAACGAAAAAACACAGCTTTGGATCATTCAGGTAACAACACAGTATCAACAATCAAGTGTATGCAAACTTTTGATTGGGGTCGTTTTTTACATTTTGCAGATTCTGCAAGGTATGTAAACTTTTGACTTCAGCTGAAATATAATAAATGCCCCCATTTTCCTTTCTGTGTCTTAGTTTTTCCCCAATGGCAATGCAGTGATCACAGGATCAGATGACGCTTCCTGCAAGCTGTACGACCTGCGTTCAGACCAGGAGCTCATCACGTACCAGGACTCCGGCATCATGTGCGGCGTGACCTCCATCGCTCCCTCCCTCTCCGGAAGACTCATCCTCGCTGGGTACGACGACTTCAACTGCAACATCTGGGACTCGCTAAAGGCGGAGAGAGTCGGTACGTCTCCGGAAAGACATATCAGCTTCAAGAAAACAACAGTGCGTTTTAGATGCAAAAATATCTGTATATAAACTATAGTAAAATAGCGCTTGTCTCTTACAGGAGTGTTGTCCGGTCATGACAACAGAGTGAGCTGTATCGGCGTGACACCTGACGGGATGGCCTGCTGCACAGGATCATGGGATAGCTTTCTGAAGATCTGGAACTAAGGCCCTGTCTCAAACGGAGGCAAACATAGAATATGTCAAGGACAGGGTAAAACGTAAAGGGGACAACTGAAACAGGACTATGGGATATGGTTGTGTAAGTAGGGAGGGAAAGTGATATGTTTGTTGTGCAGTCACAACGAGAAAGATTGTGAATAAGAAAACCTCATTTAGAGATGGGCTGACCTGTAGAATAATCTTGTCAAAGAAATCACGCAATACCAGAAAACCTGTTTTTCAGGGACTGCTAACTGCAAAAGTGGGCATTTACAAAGCCATTAACTATTTGGTGATTTGTGAGGTAATTTTTGGATAGGGTCTTTAACACATGGGTGTCACAGCATATTATCAATAATAGCATATGAAATAAGACTTTCAACACTAGTTGAATTAAGCTTACTGATATCTAAACGCATCCTGTGCTATCAAACCTATATGACAGAGGTTGCCAAAATAGTTGAGCAAGATCAAATATTATGACTTAAGACTACACAGAATGATATTTTCACTTTTATAAAATGTGGTTTACAAATTATAGATAGATTAAACAAGTTTTAGTGAGACTGTCTGATTGAAGCTTCTTTTTATTGAGTTTAGTGTTAGATTTTTTTTTTTTTTTTGTGCACTGATAGTGTATCTGTTTTTTTTTTCTGCTTATTCGGGCCATAAATAAAAAAAATAAAAAAACATGACAAACATGCCTGATTTTTATCTCTCATATCCAATGACACTGAAAGAAAATGTTACTTTATTGTATTTTCTTATTAAATAAATGAAAAAACAAACAACCCAACCCCAAACCGATTATCAAAAAGATAATCTTGGTCCTTGATCCTTTTGATTGGTTGAGTATTGTTCGAAGCAGTTGTATATTAATTCATAAAAATACTTTGGTGTAACCACAACCGTTTCTGAAAAACTACATTTTTTGGTCTTAGAATAAAATTATTAACATCATTACGCTTCATTTGCCATTTTATTTAGTGAAATATTGCTATATATAACAATTTTATAAATGCAATAAGCCCTGTGAAGCCATAGTTTACAAGACATGCTTCACGTTGTGCCTAACAACCCATCTTAGCTGTTAGAAATTTATGGGGGTTATTGTTTTTTTTTGGAGAACTGTTCTGATTTTACAAAATAGCTCGGATAAATAAATAATGCTTTTAAAAAAAGATTTGGTCATCAGAGTTAAATATAACCAAAGACTACAGAATACCCCAAAAAAGGTCACTCCTTTTGTTTTAAATGTTGAAAAATGCAACACTAAACATGGCTACTCTGTTGAAGGAAGTCCCACCTTCTGAGCAAAAGAGCCAATCGCTAATCTGCATAGTGAGCGCATCACTGCAGATTAGGAACTCTTAAATACTTCTATTTCATTAGTGGATGATTCAGCGTTTTTAAACAAATCTCTTATAATAAATGTAAAAGTCAAATTGTTGCCACCTAGTGGCGAAACAACACCTAGTGCTCTCTCTGTATGTCAACAGCAGCACGAACAGATTTGAATTTGTTCCACTAAAACTTTTTCCAAAGGGATTATAAACAGGAATCGTTGAGAGTTAGAAATGAGATTGCGACCTTAGTTAGAAGTCCCATAGAAACAGTCAGGATTTCAAAGACGCCTACCAAGTGACATGACTTTGCTTATTACATGTTGATTGGCTGGCAGTTTAAAAGTAGCGGCATATTGCCACATTTTCATCATTAGACAAGCTTTGTGACCATGTTATCCAGTATAGTCAGATCAGAAAAAGAGAAACGATATCTAAAATCAAATATTTTATTTACATTAAAACATTTACAAACACACAAAGAAGTAAAGGATAGGAAGAAAGAATGATCATGTAGTTTAAGGCTTAAAACTGTAGTATACACATAGTGTTGGCTAGATTTTTCCTGGTCTGCTCAGTTTGTCTAGTTCTCCTTGTTGAGTGACAGAATCAGAGCTCTCCTGTCCATCTGGCTGAACCTCTGTTTTTCAGGGGTGGACACTTTCAACTTCATCTGAAGACAGACATGAAGATCTATTTAATAAGTGACTAAAAACAAGTTTACAGTTAAATAAGTATCGAGGTTTAAACAGAACCAGTGACTAATAACCGTGTGTAACCTGGGAGTTGCGGTCTCTGGGTGAATTAGCCTCTCTCAGAATCTGCAGAGGCGATCTGCCCTCACCAATCAGTACTTTATCTGTAAAATTAAAGAATACCTTAATTTGCTAGTTCATAACAACTGACACTGCATACTTAGAAATACAAGAAAGACAAAGTACAATACAGACCGATTTTGTCAGTCTTCCATACAACCTACTTTTAACACATGACATTTATAAACCTGAAACTGATGGTGTAAGATTGGTGTAATTCTATTCAACTTGTTTTAGCTGTACAATGTGTTAATGTGCACTCACCTCTTGGTCTCTGTTTGGTGCGCACAACCATGTTGTTATTTTCATTTGTGGCCGTGTTTTTGGTGGAGAGCGGTGAGGACACAGATGTTTTTCCACGCGCCTGCACCCCTCTCGCTCTGACTCCAGTGGTCCCGAAGCCCACGCCCAACCACTGGGGCTTAAAGATAGCCTGACTTGGGCTGCGGGTGTCAAACTTCAGACAACGGATGCCAGACTGGACCACCTCAACCTGGGTGCCCGTCATGGTGCTGGATTTGGTGGAGATGACAGCAGGCTGAGGTGTGGGTGGTTTGCTCTCCTCCTGCTGCTCATGGCTCGACTGATGGAGGAAGGACATATCAGTCAGTTCCTCACAGCATTCAACAGTACGTTTTTTTTTTTTTTTTGCTTGCTAAATCAGGTCAGAAGTTCAGAACTCTACCTGTGCTGAAATTTCTAACGGTCCAAAAACAAAGAAACATTTCTTAGCAACTTAACTTAAAATGCAGAATTTTCAATTGTTTGTAATATTTCTTTTTTTGGTTTTATTAAAAATACGAACATAAAATTAACAACTTAGAAATTAATATAATTCAGGATATCAAAAAAAATAAAAATATAAAACTGTGCGTCTATCATAGGTATAAAACAAGGTGTTTTATAAGAAAAAAAAAACACCACCACATTTCACAAAAATAGAATTATAGCAATTTAACAGATTTAAAAGAAGCCACTAATGCTCAAAGCCTGTATTTAATTGGGGGGGGTAGGATATGAAATACTACTTTGAACGGTTTGACAATTTAACTTAACAGTTTTTGATTTTATTTCAGATATTTTAAAGCTGAATTTCTAGCATCAAGAAATCGTTCTACTATTCGGATTTGCTCCTCAAGAAAATTATAGAAAGAACTAAATAACAATTAATAGAAACATTTATTGTATGAATATCTTAAATAGAATTTAGAAGTCTCTGTCACTTTTGATCAATTTAAGTCTTAGCCAGTATATAAAATATCAACATTATATTATTATACAAGAACACACTCTAAATAGAAGGATAATTTTATGTAAGAAAGAAACCCAAAATGACAGTCTTTCTATAATCTCAAAAACAAACCTGTTCCTCAGAGGTCTGTGGTGGGACCTCATCTGCCTTTGAGGTCACGACATCTTCAACAGCAGGCGTGGAAGTCTCTTGCTCTGTGGACTGTGGTGGGACTGAGAAGACCGCATAGGAGTGATCTTCATTCGCTTGCCTCTCAGCAGGAGGAAGAGGAGTCAGAGGACGTTCCTCCAGAGAGGATGAGTAAACACCATCACGACAAGCAAGAAGACTCAGACTGAGCTCTTTCCTCAATGGTGAAGCACCGAGCAGCAGAGCCTCCTCCGCCTCTTCCAACGAGGCCTCAGCATCCACCTCCACCTCCATCTGTGTGTCTCCGATCAACACAAACGGACTGCTGCATATGGAGCCATAGCCTTCTGAAGGAGAAGTCGGAGAAGGGGTGGACACAGCATCTGCGTGTCGGTTGAGGGTGGATGAGTTCTGGGCTTTTACCAGAGGCAGCAGAGGATCTTTGGGGCCCACTTCATTTTGCTGATTCACATTAAGCAGGCTGGGGTGTTTGGTGAAGGAGACCGGAGGAAGTGGAGAAACAGTCTCGCTACCAGATTTGACGTCATTGAGAAAGAAGGTGCTCAGCCGCCGAGCGAGAGACGTGACGCTCACTGTAAAGGAGAGAAAAGAGCTTTAGCTTAAAGAGTTATGAGTGAGAATGACTCATCCATGCATGCACTTCATATAAAAAAACCCCAAAAACAACACTATAATATAAAATCAATAAACCCACCCTAAATTCTAAAAAAAAAAAAAAAAAAAGTAGTATTAGTCAACTGCCTACTAATCTCCTACTCAACCTGTATAAATTATGAGCTTATGAATATTAATTAGCTTTCAGCTTGAGCTCTTTTCGCCATTTTTAAATACTTTGATTTAAAAACGCATAAACAAAGTTCAGAGGTTATACACTTCACGTTACCTTTTATTGGTGTCCGAGTGACGCCAGGTGTGGGTGAGCGGGGGTCAACAAACACTGGCCCGACTGACTCCACCACAGGAAGAGGACTGTAAGCCACGCCCACCTACAGGAATATACATTCAATCTCTTTTGTTGCCCATAATTGCTCACAACACAAGACATCTGAAAGTACGTTAGCATAATACAACTCACAGTCTTGCTAACCGATAAGCGTCCAAATCATTTTTTATTAGAGAGACTCTGCACCTGTATAGGTGTGCGGTCGATGGCGCAGGACGGAGAACGCGGGTCTGAGAGCATCGCTACTCGCGCTGCTCGCGGTTTCTGGCTCGGCTCTGGCTTTGGAGTTGATGCCACGGACAACTTGCTTTCACTGGAACCCATTTTACCCTGTTTGCTACTAAAAACAGCACGGTTTATGAAAATATGCATTGGAAGAAGCGGAAAGAGTTAATGTTAGTTAAAACCCTAATACACGGAACTCATGCAGACTTGCCAGAACATTACTAAAATGTGCGTACGTAAAACACTTAACTCAAGTAACGTTAGCAGTTATTGTCGCGTTTGTAGCGACAAAGAAACAAGTTATTGTCCAATAAATACATTTAAACTCACCTTAAAGCTCAAGATGTTCCACGTGCAGTTTGCTTTTGTTACTTTTAATCTTTCTAGCTGTATCAAATCAACTTTAAGTTAGGTTTTATATGTGTACAAAGCAGATATCAACAAAGAAATGCTTCAGTCGTCTAAACTCCGTTAACTCTACTCCAGCAAGAGCATTTAAATGGGCAGTTCTGTGTTTGCGGCAATTTTTAAACAGACCAATAGCTGAACGCTAAGTTCCTCCCTCGGCGCTTCTGATTGGCTCAGACGGTAAATACATGTTTTGGGGCGTGTACCAGCCATTTGAATTACAGCAGCGTGTTGCTGACGTCTTCTTTTAATTATTTTGAGTTAAACAGTCAAAACCATATACCGTAAAAAACAAACACACGCAATGACACTTGTCTTCTACTGTTACAAAAATACGTTTCAGTTTACGAATTAGTTAAGAGAGCATGTTGCAAATATTATAAAGTTGTACTGTTTTGATAAATAGTATTTTGCTAACAGCAAGCTTAATACATTTCAAAAAGTAGTATTTTTGTCATTTTAAATATTTTATTATTATCATCGTACAGTAATCAATGCACAACAACAATAATTCACTGTCTCCCCTAACCATTGCATTTAGTCTCTCCATAGGCAATATTCTGAAGAGCTCTCAATACCAAAGAGAAGTGAAGGGAATCTAGAATGAATCCACTCAATAAAGATGCATTTTCTAGCAAGAAACAGATGCTTATCGCACAGTAGGCAATGTCTTTTGTTGGCAAGCCTAGTAAAAAAAAACTAGGATCTTCCTTGCTACCTATCAAATATTTTCAACATTTTTTCTAATTAGATTAATTCTCCCCATCCAAAATACGCTGAGGTTAAACCAGCTAAATCATCTTTTATACTTTTAATTAAGTTTCCATAGTTCTGACAAATCAGGTGAAAGTCGAATTCCAGGATATGTGAGGCCTGTTCTAGACCACTAAACAGGGCAACTTAACAAGGAGCTTGTAGAGATATTTCCCCCTACGGGCAAAACTTGAGATTTAGCATAATTTATCTTATAACCCGATATCAAAATAAAAGAATCAATAGTCTTGAGAACTGAGAAAATAGAATTTTCCACATTTGTAGGAAAAAGAAGTATATCATTGGCATAAAATGCGATTTTATGAGCTGACTGGCCAATCTCAACCCCCAGGATATCAGTTCTAATTATCTCTACAAGGGGTTCCAGAATTAAGGCAAAAAGGAGAGGGGACAGAGGGCAGCTTTCCCCAACGGAAAAGGAAGAAAGCGAAGGCCATTAGTAATAAAATAAACACTTTGTGCAAAGTCTGCATCTAAATTAACTTGCCCAACACTTCAAACATATACTGTATGCCCATTCCACAAGATCAACCTTTTCTGCGTCTAAGGAAATGGCAAGCACTTGAGTTTTGGACGTTTGTGAGTACTATATTATGTTTAGCAGTCTCCTGACATTGGAACAAGACAATCTTTGTTGAATAAAACCTGTCTGGTCTGGGTTTATTAGCAGAGGGAGGAGTGATTTAAGTCCTCTTGCTAAGAGCTTGGATCATGGCTTACAATCCACATTTATCAAGCTTATAGGTCTGTAAGAAACACATTCATCTGGTGTTTTTTTTCTGGATCAATTCAATATAAGCCATGTTTAAAGGTAGTCGGTAAACACCCCTTTTTAGATGAATCAATGTACATATCTGTTAATTAGAGGATCTAAAATAAGTATTTTTAACTAGTTACCAAGCATTTTTGTCAAAGCTTTATTGCTTGAATTACATCAAGATCATAATAGCAATTTGAATTGGCTATATGCAAAACATTAATAATTATGATACAATACACAATATGGCAAGTAGAATTTACAATTAAGCAAATTAATTTACAGCAATGCAAATATCCGATAAGAAAGAGTGCTTACAGACATGTCTTTCAGTTTTACAACCCTTCAGTCACTCACGAAAAGTTGCCAATATAACTTAAAGGCTTGCAAGTCACCTTTGTTACTTTGTATGGGATCCGTAGTGATGTAGTTATTTCTCCACATCCTCATCTGTGTCAAACAGAAGCAAGTACTTGAGTTCACAGTGCAGGGACATTATTTGCCACCATTTGAAGAAAATATTAGAGTAATTCTGATAAGGACAATGGGGGAAAAAAAATGTAATCTTCAAGATTAACAAAACTAGAAAATTAAAAACAGATTCTCTGTAAGCGTAAACTTGTGACAAAAAACGTAGCAAGTTTGTACCATGAACTTTTTAACATCTTTTCTCAAGGACAGTTATCAGTTCATACGTCTGTCTGTTAACATAGCGCTGGAGCTAAATAGTTGTTTCACACTCGTTGCACCAGCACCATCAAAAGTCATGGCCTCTGTTGAAAATGTACACCTCCAATCTCGTTTTCTCTCCCGAACATGCTTTGCCACACTCGCATTCTATCTTCCTGTGCCCCTTCATCTCCTCCATCCTTCAGTCTGTCTCTCCATCTCTCTGGCAGAAGTGTGCCAGCAGTGTGTCCAGATCTCGCCGGTCGGCAGCTGAGTAAAGCGAGCTTTCTCCCATCATGCTCAGTGCCATGCGTAATGTGGACCAGATGTTGTCTGACATCACAGTGGCTGCTGCACCTGGTCCTCGACCCGCACCTCCCTCTCCATCACCTGCGGCCTGTCGCTGCAGAGAAAGGGCCTCTAGAAAGTGCTCTACCGCCTCCCTGGTAGAGATACAAATAGATGGGATTTATTGTGGTGTTTTAGCTCTTTCTGGCATGCATTCTGTGCTTAAACCTTCTTTAACTAACCTGTGCGCACCCAGATTGACACAGCTGATTCCCAGGTTATATCGGCTACGTACAAATCCAGGCTGTAACTCCAGCGCACGCCTGTAAGCAGCAACCGCCTCCTCTGATCGGTTTCCGTTAGCGAGAGTCGCTCCCAGCTTGTTCCACAGCAGATAGTCCTTCATGAAGAGTTGAGAGAAGGAAGAATGTAACTGTTATACTGATTAACAATATGTAGAATATAATAGTGCTATGTTTCCATTCACCTATTTTTATGCACATTTTCTCTCATAGAAAAAAATGCTGGATGGAAATTAATAAATGTAAAAAAATAAAAGGGTAAGAATCTTGTCTGGTAAGCAGATTATGGGGTAATTTTCATTTTCACACTTAAACTATTCCTTTAAGTGTGAAAGAACCAACCTGTGGCGTCACAGACAGAGCGGCACTGAAGCAGTCCACAGCCTTGTCATACTCTCCGCTCAGGTTGAAGAGAACGCCTAGGCCACACTGCAGCTCAGGGTCCACCTGTGTGGGGTCAGCGGCCGCTGCACTCAAAAACAACGTCTGTACTTCATTAAACAGTGCCCTAGGAGGAGGAACAACATGTGGAAAATGAATTAACCTATTACTTGAAAGAGATAGGAACATTTTTAGGACCCTTTTTTGGCGTTGTTTATCTTGAGGGACCACATCCTTATTCACTGAAATCAACTAGAGCAGAGCAGCAAGAATATTAAGAAAATTCTTCTTTTGAGCTCCATAGAAAAAAAAAAAAACAATATAATGTTTTTGAACAAAATGTTGAGTAGAATTTATTATAATCTTGCAGTGCATAATCAAAAAAAGTCCTACAAAAGAGTCTTTTAGTATCTGCACTCTCAACTGATTAAAACAGAGCATATGCAGCTACTTACAATGCAATGCTGTCTGCAGATTGAACTCCACACCTGTGTTTGCGTAAGGCTGTGTATTTTTAGAGCACTGCCCAGTTATGATTGGTGGCAAATGTAAATCTGTTGCTTAGTTACAACGCTCTGTCCAGTCACTTATGCATAATGTCTCACATTAATGTAAAAAAAAGACTATGTTAAAAACAGGCTGCGGCTGCTTTCATTTTTGATCAGTTCTCAGTGTTACACAATTATGAACATGGTTTAAAAAGGAATTCTGGGTTAAAGTCTTTGATAAAATAATTCTGACTCATCTTTCAATGTTCCAGTAACATTTACACTGTGTCCTAACCATTTGTCCACCCACACTAAACACAAAAATGTTGCCTTCTATTTTCTAGTTTCTCCATACTGCATTTTTTATCAATCTTTCTCATTTTTGTCATACAATATCCAAAATGTTTTAAGTTCCACGTAAATACTTTGAGGAAGAAACAAAAATGTAATCCTGTGATGGTAAAACTTTTATTTTAAATAATTAAGCATAATCATATGTCACATGACTGTTCAATGTCAATGTTGCTGCTTAAAATATTTTTGTGAAAACTGATAAATTTTTTTGTTACATTCCTTAATGAATGTAAAGAAGCAGTTATTTGAAACAAATCTAACTTCATAAATGTCTTTTCAGTCAAATGCAACTGGGAAAAAAAGTTATGCGTTTCTAAAAAAAAAAAAAAAATCTTAATGACTCCAAACTTGAGGAGCCATAACTTAAAGTTATGGTGTGCCTGGTGCAAAACGTAGTGTCACTCATCACATAGTGTACTTGTTTTAAACCCAGAATGTTTTTTCACAGGATTAAAGAACCTCTTACTCTGGCAGAAGGGATCCAAATCTCTCCCTCTCTTTCTCCCTCTCCCTCACACTTTCTCGCTCCTTCTCTCGTTCATGCTGCTCAAGGATAGGCCGGTATTTAAGATTGTGCCTCAACCAATCACGGAGCGTCTCGCAGGCCTGTCTGTGCAGTGACTCATTGGTGAAGCTCACAGCTAAAGCCATGAGAGCCGTCAGATTGTCCTTTTTCAGCTCAATACATCTAAAAGCAATTGAGACTTGAATTTTAAAAAAATGATGGAAGCAGCATTTTACTAAATCAGATTTTTCATAGAGAAGATAATTGCTGTGTACAGTAGGTTTGCAGTTATATTTCTCACCTGCGGAGGGCGCTGATAGCAGCAAACTCTTGCTCGTTCTCTGCCTGGCAGGTGCCCAGATATTGCCAAGCCTGCAGCAGCAGCATCACACACAGTCAGCATTTCACAAAGACAAACAAGGAAACAGAACACTGTTAGAATCCCTTGAGACAAAATGTATCATCACTTTTTGGATGTTAGGATCATATGTATGAAGCTCTCACCAGCTGGTTTTCTGGCTCTCTCTGAACCGCGCTCTCAAAGAGACGGACGGCTCCAGGAATGTCCCCCGCCTCCATCCTCTTCACGCCCTCAGCAAACGGATCATCATGGGAAAGGTAGGGGTTGTCTTCTTCAAACTGATATCCCTAGGAGTTTTTAGAAGAAGAAAAAAAATTGACACTAAGCACTGGAGTAACTACTGGTGTAAATTCAGAGTTGACACATCACAGGAAATGTTCAAATATAATAAAATAGAAAACAGTTATTTTAATTTTTAATAATTTCACAATATAACATGTTTACTGTATTTTTGATCAAATAAATGTAAGCAAAGATACTTCTTTGAATAAAATAAAATAAAAAAAAACTTTAAACTGGTGTTAAAAAAATACACTTAAGGAAAATAAAATTTGTCAAATGTTTTTTTGTGCAGAAAATGTAATTATGAACTATAAATATGAAAAGTGTGGATATATAGTTGTACTGTCAAACTATTAATCATGATTAATCACATCCAAAAAAAAAAAGTTTTTTTATTTACATAATATAGTTTTTATTTATTATGTACATATAAATACACATGCATGTATATATTTCAGAAAAATATGGCATGTTTATATTTTAAACATATGTATTTATAAAACATGATATGAATATAAATATATAGATTGACGTAACTGCATACAAATATTTTCAATATATATGTATACTGTATGTGTGTGTACATAATAGGGGTGTCCCCGACTAAGGATTTTCACAGTCGAATCGGAATTTTCGAATCTTGCCAATAGTGGACTGATAGTCGAATCATATGTTTGGAATGAGAGTCAAGTCAGTCAGTCATGCGACAATCATGGATACTGAAATTAACACACAGACAATGAGTAAGAGACGCCGTGCAGATACAAACGGGGTAAATAATGTTTTATGTTTCCATTAAAAGATAGATAACATTAAACGTAATGTTTATTTATACAACATAACGTTAATATTACGACTTGTAGGCTATCTGCCCTGAATGCAGAAGTGAAGGTGTCCATGCGGCTCGGAATGAACTCCATTTGTGGACGCGTTCTTCATGCAACAACGAACACGACAGCTACACTCTGAATATTGTCAGCATTTTATTATAATAGTGTTCTCATTCAAATATTATGTATATGACAGTCCCAGTCATAGTTATTAATATTCTTCATTGTTTGTCCTGCTCGCGCTATGCACGGA